>OZ020286.1:10600182-10637554 GCA_963971205.1 Aethes cnicana
ACAAAGTTTTTATAGTGTGAACTCTCAGTCGTGTTACAAAAGTGAAGTGCGTAATCTCCGTAATAATAATAACCGGTGTACGATTACGCCGTGTAACATTTTAAATGACAATAATAATAGTAATAAGTGCCTACAGTCTGTGCCTAACTGTTTAAATTCGTTATCGTTATTGTCGATTGCCGACGGAGTCGCAAATTCATGTAACTCGGGAAATTTAGAAATTAAGAATGAGTGTCATAATAATGATGTATTAAGTGAAAATTGTTATTCTTTTGGAGATGTAACATCAAAGCGTACTAGTATCGCGGGAGGCCTTAGGGTTCGCGATTCACGCCCTATTTTCGAAATCGAAATTTTAGGTATTTGCGGTACTGCTTTGATAGACACGGCGGCCAAGCACTGTATTGCGGGCCACACGCTATATGCTCTCCTTCTACGTCGCAACCACCCTCTCCGCACTGAGGTGCGGAAAGTTAAGCTCGCTGACGGGGAATCTCGGACGATGGAGGTACTTACAACCACGTTAGGGGTGCGACTTGAACACACAATTATCACGGTTCCATTCGTAATTTTCCCGAATGCGACGAATAATGAAACGCTGTTAGGTATCGATTTTATTACCGCTGCAGGCGTAGTAATCGATTTTTCTCAGGAAGTATGGTAGTACCATGGTAGTACTAAAGTACCATAATGGTACTTTAGTAACAACAAAGCAATTCAGTATAACCTGAGCTTCGAACCCGTGTCGCGTGGTCTAGCATGTGCCTCCACGGACATCCTTAGGGATGACGAAGGCGCTCACCTTCAACCAGCTGAGCGGCAGGCACTCGCTGACGTGTTGTCCCGGCACGCGCACGTCTTCAGAGAGGGTGGACCTCCAACACCGTATGCAGAACATCGCATCGAGACAGGTGAGCATCCTCCCATAGCTGTACCACCTTACCGACTCAATCCCTCCAAGAAGGAGCTGATGAAGAAGGAGATCGATAAGATGTTACAGGAGGACATCATCGAAGAGTGTGAATCAGCATGGAGCTCACCTGCACTGATGGTACCCAAGCCAAATGGTACAATACGCTTTTGTGTTGATTACAGGCGCTTAAACGCAGCTACTAAGTCCGATACCTACCCGATGCCGCGTATCGACGACCTGCTGCAGAATACGAAGCAGGACTGCTATATGAGCACCCTAGACCTCCGTTCTTCGTACTGGCAGGTAATGGTAAGGGAAGCCGATAGGGACAAAACCGCTTTTGTCTGTCCCTTAGGTACCTATCGGTTTAAAAGAATGCCGTTTGGGCTCAAAAACGCCCCCGCGACGTTCCAGCGTCTGATTGATCGCCTACGCTCCTGCTCTGCGTTACAGGACGTAACTATACTGGCTTACTTAGATGACATTTTGGTCATTTCTCAAGGCTACCAACAACATCTGCAAGACCTCGAGGCAGTTTTTAGACGCCTGACCGAGTTCAAACTCCACGTCAACAGGGAGAAGTGCGCTTTCGCTAGAGAGAGCGTCAAGTACCTCGGTCACGTCATAACACAGCAAGGTGTTTCCACCGACCCAGAGAAGGTGAGTGCTGTTCTCGAGATGAAGGAGCCAGGTACTTTGAAGCACCTGAGGACCTTTCTGCAGACGTGTTCCTGGTTCAGAAAGTTCATACCGAACTTTTCAAAGGTTGCCGAACCTTTAACACGCTTAACCAGGAAAAGTCAGGTATGGGTTTGGGGTCCAGAACAAACCGAAGCCTTCAACGAGCTGAAGCGTTTATTAACCACAGCTCCTATTCTAGTGCAAGCCGACTTCAGTCGCCCGTTTATTCTGCGCACAGACGCAAGTAACTACGCCTTGGGCGCAGTTTTACTACAGGGTACTGGTATCGAGGAGAGGCCCATAGAATACGCCAGCCGACTTCTCAACGCAGCGGAGCGCAATTACTCAACCACAGAGCGGGAGGCGCTCGCTGTCGTATGGGCGGTCGAGCGATTTCGGCCTTACCTCGACGGTCAACCACTCATCATTGGCAGTGACCACCAACCACTTCGCTGGCTGCTGTCGCTAAAATCTCCAGCAGGCAGGTTGGTACGTTGGGCTTTAAGGCTCCAGGCCTTTGACATCGACTTCCAGTACACCCCAGGGAAAGCTAACGTTGTCGCAGACACGTTAAGTAGACCCATCTGCTCCAGCGACTCTCGTGAGGATTGCGGCATCTGCTCGGTCATCTGTGACCTTCCCACGAAGAGTCCCAGCCAGCTGCGCGAAGAGCAGACTTCAGACCCTGAGGTGGAGAAGATCATCAAGGATCTCGAAGGTACTGACGATGTAGCTGCTAAGAGATGGTCAGAACGTGGTTATCTCGTTGACCGAGGTGTCCTTTTCCGCTACAACCCAGACGCTGAGAGCGAGTGTCCTCAGCTGGTGATTCCTGCAGCTCAGGTCGCGGAAATTATAAAGGAATTGCACGACTCTCCTACAGCAGGCCACCCTGGTGTAGACAGGACCTATCAGAAGGTAGCCCAGCTCTATTATTTCACAGGTATGCGGAGAATAATCACCGATTATGTCAAAACCTGCATACACTGCCAAAGGTACAAAGCCTCAAATTCTAAGCCACCAGGTCTTCTGCAAACTCCATTGATGAACCAGCGTAACGAAGTGCTGGCCATGGACCTGTTCGGACCTCTGCCTCCAGGAGACCAGGGGGAGCGGTGGATCTTCCTTGTCGAAGATACGGCAACCCGCTGGGTAGAGCTGTATGCTCTTAAAGAGGCCACTGCTGAGGCCTGTGCTGTCATACTCATTGAAGAGTATTTCATGCGTTTTGGTCTGCCACGCAGAATTATATCGGACAATGGTGTCCAATTCGTCTCCGCAGTGATGCGCCAATGCATGTCCGTCCTCGGGATCAAACAGAATCTGGTTCCTCTGTATCACCCCGAGGCGAACCCTGCGGAACGCAAAAATCGCGACATGAAAGCGATGTTGGCGCAGCTCGTGGAAGAAGACCATACTTCCTGGCCAAAGAAGTTGCCGGTGATAAGGTTCGCCCTGAACAGTGCAAGATGCCGCACTACAGGCAAGTCACCCGCTTATTTAACCTTTGGAAGGGAGATGCGGTCACCCACAGAGGTCGTTCATGACCTTCGTGCCATTTTGGATAAAGATAATTTTGTCCCACAGATAACGGAATTCCTCAGCAAATTCCTCAACTCATTAGCAGGTGTTCGCGAGCGAGTGGAGATCCAGCAGGATAAAGCGAAGCAGTATGCTGACACATCCCGCCGCCCCTCAGAAGATTTCCAGGTTGGAGATTTAGTGCTCCTAAAATCTCATCTGCTGAGCAATGCATCCAGAGATCTTACTGCTAAGTTCTTTCCACGTCGAGATGGGCCTTACTGGATTACAGAAAAGGTTAGCCCTACAACGTTCACCATTGCTGATGTTGATAATCCGGCTGTCACCTTGGGAAGGTATCACTCTCAAGACTTAACCCGTTACCAAGGTAATAGTAATGAGACCTCCCCTCCGAAACCCGTTGTTCCAAAAAGGAACCGAGGTCGACCAGCAAAGACTGTCAAAGTGCTAGTCCAGGAGCGGGGACGTTCTCCAGGACTAGAGGGGGAGCATATAGCAAACCGTGCGTCAAACATTTTACCCGCGCGCACTTCTCGAGGCAAGCTGCCGTCCCGTTTCGCGGAATAAACGCGCGGCTCGGGAAACAATGTCTGTCCCGCTCTCTCATATCGGCGGGCCCTATGCCCCTGCGCCGCGCGCCAGTCAGTCGCTCTGAGCCACGCACCGAGTCGGCAACGCACGCGCTACATTTTCTTTAGTCACCATCACTGTGATTAGGGCTTCGCCCCCACACCTGTGTTCTCTTTTCAATTTAGTTTACTTTCTTAAGTATTTTGATGTGGATTGTTTGTGTTGTTTGTACAGTGTCTACCTTACTCTGATTAGACTTTTCTTTCGTACAGACGCCATTTCATTTCCTACCCCATAACTTCGAATATAGCCCCAGGGCCTAATAAGGGTTGGCTCCTTATACTATAATAGCCGGCAGTATTACAATTTAACACGTAAAATTCGATTTTAACCGTTTTTAGGGTTCCGAGCCTTAAAAGGAATAATCGAGGACCCTAATAGAATCACTCGTGTGTCTTTATAAGTCTGTCCGTCCGTCTGTCACATTGGTGAACAGATTGAGTCGCAAATTAGTAAGTATGTATATTTACCTATATATAAGTTAGTATACCGTAAATAAACAAATTAATTAATTTGCTTATAACTGACATTTATATTAATTTTAAACATGGAAAATAGAAAACTCTATGGAGTTATATTTTCGTGATAAACTTCATAGAGACCCCGTGACCTAGCTGTGATTATGACTACAGAAAATAAAACTAGATTAAACCAGAAGTTGGAAGATTAATATTTGACGCTTACTTATTTGACGTGTACTGACGTAGCTCGTCCGCATGTGGTCTTTACGAGCAACGCGGAGAAATCTATATTCTCTTCGAAAACACACGAAGAGTTAGCAGAATTCGCAAAGAAATTCGTCGCTATGGCCTAGCTTTTGGTTAAGTTTTACAAATGCACCCGCAAAGTAGAAGAGATGGTCGATGGGCGCAAGGTAAGTACTCCAAAGTCCAAGATTACAAGTATACGTGTGACATTGAAGAACTTGTAATATTCAGTTATTAGTCCGCTGCTGAAGCAGTTCATTTAATTAGGTACCTCCGTGCCATCGGTAGGTCTTCTTCAAGGTTTTGTTTTGTGCTAAAAGACCGAAGCGGACTCGGTGCGGATTATTCTTAGTCACACACACACACACACACAAACTGCCATAGCAGGTGCTTTCAGGATTTGTCTTGATCGAAATGCCCAAGAAGGAAATGGGCTGGTCTCTTACCCCTTACCCCTTCTTTGACGTGAAAGAGTTTATTGTCGACAAATTGGAATGTTTGCATGCTATTTATTTATTCACACAATACTTATAGCATAATGAGTTACCTTTATACCACCATCTGTATGTGGTGTGTGTATGTGTGTGTGTGTGTGTGTGTGTGTGTGTCTGTGTGTGTATTACCATCTTTTGTACTATTTTATGCAAATAAATATGTTTGAAATTTCGTTAACAGGTTTCAGAAAACATCTGTCGTATTTCCGATCAACCCGCTTTATAAAACCTACTGAACTGATCAAAGATGACTATGCCTTTGTTGTGTGTGTTGTGTACGCTTTCAAATAGAGATTTGCCTTCCCCAACCACATCTTCTATAGGTACAAATATTAAATCAGCAAAGCCGTATCTACAGAGGCATACAATGTACAAAGGATGATTTTTAAGTTGAGTTTTTTTTATAGAAAGTCAGCATTGTTTGTCTAAATGTTTTTTTTTGTCCAAAAGGTCTTCAAAATAGCTAATCCTGGACTGGTTTGTCCAGGTTGGTTTGTTAAAATCGATAGTGTAGTGTCGATTTAAGCTATTTTGTCCCACATGGACGATGTATGTATGTGTGGTGTTTGCGTGTAACACCGCTAATGTCTTGAAAAATTGCTTTCATAAAAACGTCAGTCACATAATGCAAGTTTATAAACTTGGGGGGTGAGTAGTCGGTAACGCGGGAGGCGCATACGGCTCGTCTTCGAACTCGCGCGACCAGCGAGCGAGCGATTTCCGTACATTGCACCAGCAGCGCAGCAGTCGACAACCCGCGGCCTTTTTTACTCCCTTACGCCCTGCTACTTTTTTGTACATTCGAGTTCGCCAATATATACACACTTTTGCACCTTACCACGTTGTAATAAGGTCCAAAAGTGTACACATATTAATGAACTCGACTGTACCTACCTAAATATACCGGCTAAATAATAATTAAGTAAAGTGGATGACGGCCCGCCTTTTCTATACCTACCTATTTTGCCACATTGTGGCCATTGGCTATCAAAGGTATATTTGGCACCATACGTTGGTACCTTATGCATTAAGAAGTACAGCATATGTAAACGGGTTAATGACTTGAAAAAGATTTGTAATAAGTATAAGGTTTTGCGGTGGCGAAAAATCGAAATAGGCCTCATAACTGGGAAAACTCTCTTTTAGCTATTTTCACCTGAGCGAAGCTTGATCGCCCGGGATAATTTTAGAGTGTGCGGTTTAGGTTCCATTTGTATATAGTACTAGCCTATGCCCGCGAACTTCGTCCCGCGTGGACTTGAATTTGCGTACCCTATGATATACATATAGACAGTTATAGTTATAGAAGTATTGAAAAATTGGCTTGACCCGTGGAAAACCCTTTCCCGTGGAAATATCGGGATAAAAAGTATCCTATGTTATTGCCCGGGTCACAAACTATCTTCATACCAAATTTCATCGAAATCGGTCCACTCGTTGCGAGGTGAAGGAAGGACAAACAAACAAACACAGTTTCACATTTATAATATTAGTATGGAAGTATGGATTATAGTTAGCAAATCGCTCGCCGCCGCTGGTCGCGCTAAGTCGCGGCCGCGCCACACTGGTCAACACTGCGCAGAACCGGCGCGCGGCAGTATGCGCCCGCGCCGCTGCCGCCGAACACTCGCGACTAATTGGTACAGTTACAATTGGCAATTAATGTGCATTCATCGGCGAAAAGTACGCAATGGAAATACTGTTCCTTAATGATACGGACAGTGAAAACAGTGAGTACCATCTACCGGGGAGAGTGGGAGACTATTTACTGTCAGATCAGTCTGTTGATTGTTCATCATCAATATCATCGTGTCTGTTGACTGCATACGAACATTTGATATATACTTACCCAGTGTCACTCTCACAATCAAAACAAATCTAACCGACACCTCACAAGCTAAAATCCAGCAAGCCGTTACGCAAGGCTACAGAGCGTGCCAAATAAATAAACATACATACATGCACTCGTTAAACATAACCCTCCATTTGGCGCAGGTAAAAAAATAAAAAGAGTACCTAAAATTGGTAATTGGGACCTAGCCTCATTTGAAAGTTCGCTAATAGGACCGTGGTTTACATAAAACATAAGGCTTGAATAAAATAAACATTTCCTATTGTTGACCTAGTGCAAGATCCGTCCAGATACCTACCACCTTCTTAATCGCTAACCTGTCACCAAATACTTAGCAGTAGAACCTACTCGCACTGTTGTGTTCCGGTAAGGGAGTAAGGCAGCCCCCCCCCCCCGCTCGAACGTCCCCGCGGACCCAGTGCGGATTGGGGACTTCACACGCATCCTTTAATTACTTCTCAAGGTTTCCTCACGATGTTTTCCTTTACGAAAAAGCTCAGTGGTAGGTAAATTTTAATTAAATTTAGCACATAAGTAAACCCAGTTGTGTGCGTGCCGGGATCGAAACCCCTTCTTTCATTTTTTTTGTGCTTATTATGCGATCAGTCGGATGACTATGAGAAAATCTGTGCTGTGTCCAATGGCTGGTAGATTGGCTTCCCATTAGCTCACCCTAAAATTAATAATATAGTGTACCAATATGTGTGCATATGTGGTGCGCGAGATTTCAACTAAAAACAGGAAAAATACATCAAAAATCATTAAGGTATCTCTCACAGGCTGTTTAACCCGCCCGTTTCATGTTTGTTTTATAGCAAACTCCGGGAAGAAGCGAAAAAGCGACAGTTTTCTGAATGCAGCGGTGCCGCCGAGGCGCGAATCGGTCTTTGAACGAGACAGGGCGATCAGTAAGGTAAGAAGTTCACAAAGTTGGTACTTACTCATAGATACTGTGGCGATCACAAGGAAAAAAATTAAAACGAGACTTATGAAAATGTAAATACCGCCCATGGAATGGAAGCGTTGTGGGAACACCTAATGGTCCACATATGGTCCATGATTATTTATTTATTTACGATGTAATTTTAGTATGAAAAAACCGGCCAAGTGCGTGTCGGGCCACGCGCAAAGTATAGGGTTCCGAAGTTGAGGATGCCCACAGTACCTTTCTAAGACTTATTAGCATCTAGCTAGCCTGTGGAATGACGTGCCCGCCCGACGCCCCTGCCGCTCGAGAAAAATCGTTGGTTTTTTAATAATTTCATAAATTGGTCGGCTATGACTCGTAAATTTGTACAGCCTACTTTGCTGTGATAGTTTTCCTTTCAACTACGTTATATATGCCATAGCCGTGATTTTTTTCAGCTATCCATTTAGCTGGCAGGGGGGGGGGACACTCGATTCTAACAAAAAATAGCACTTTAAAGCTTAATATTTCACAAAGGCATCACTTAATCAAAACATAGTTTTAACAAACCCACAATATTTTTAAGACCTATTCAACGATATGCCGCTCTATGGGATACGCAAGAAAAAAAAAAATACATCCCACTTTACGAGTAGGGCAGGTACCCTATAAATATATATATTTCAAAATTTTATTGTACCACTTTGTCAGCGTAACTAATATGTATATTCATGCCAAATTACAGCTTTCTAGAACTAAGCATCTCCGAGCAAGTGCGGACAGACGGACGGACGGACGGACATGGCGAAACTATAACGGTTCCTTGTGGACTTCGGAACCCTAAAAAAGGCCGCTTTTACGCTTCGTAGGTGTATCCACTGCAAGCGTAAACAAAAGTTACGCTCAATAATTAACTTCGTAAACGTCTTACTTAAAATAATAAGTTTTTGTGTCGACTTTGGCCTTTGGATTTGTCCGTCGTTTCATTACATTCATGTATTTTAATATTGTCATGACTCGATCTATGTATTGGCATTGGCATTTTATTTACAAATAGACTTAAGGTATAGGTAGGTACTTATTTTTAGTCTGAAGGGGTGAACCTCGTCGTCACGCGAACCGAGCCGACGCCTGAGCTGACGACATACGGTGGAATCAAGTTAGGATGGATACAGGTATGACATACTTAGAACAAGTTATAACAAAGATGGAAACCCACACCCTACTTAGGTACTCTTATGCATACCGCAACCTCTCAAAACTCTACAGCAAAATAACTCTATATAAAAAAATCCGACTGCGTACAAACTTTTGATATACTTACCCGGTGTCACTCTCACAGTCAAAAACGAATCTATCTAACGACACTCCCTCACCAACCCGTTTAGGCCAAAGAGCCAAAGAAATACACCGTACTAACATGTATACACTCGTAAAACATAAGCCTCCTTTTGGCGCAGTCAGGTAAAAATGGGTCACGCGTATCCACCAACAGCCTATTTACGTTCCACTGCCGGGCACAGACCTATCTACTAGTACTACAGCCTATTTGCGTCCCACTGCTGGGCACAGGCCTCCTCTCACCACGAAAGGGTTCGGGCTATAGTCCCCACGCGGGCCGAGTGCGGATTGGGGACTTCACACATCTTTGAATTAATTCGCAGATGCGTGTAGGTTTCCTCACGATGTTTTCCTCTCGTCACGAGAGGATTTGGGCTGGGCTAGAGTCCCCACGTGAGCCCAGTACAGATTGGGGTTTTCACAGATATCTGGAACACTTCGCAGATGCGTGCCGGTTTCCTCACTAAGTTTTCCTTCACCAAAAATCTCAGTTGTAAAACTTCCTTCCCCCCCCCACCCCCACTCCCACTTGACACGAGGTGTCGCGTTACCCGCTAAAAAGGGGCCACATGCTACTACCTTCTGCCCGCGATTTCGCCCGCGGGAACTATGCGTTTTTCCGGGATGAAAAGTAACATATGTCCTTTCCCGGGACCCCAACTATATCCATGCCAAATTTCATCTCAATCGGTCCAGCGGTTGAAGCGTGAAGAGGTAACAAACAGACAGACAGACAGACGGAGTTACTTTCGCATTTATAATATTACTAGCTTCTGCCCGCGACTTCGCCCGCGTGAAATTCGAGTATCGCGTTCACGCGGGAACTAATGCGTTTTTCCGGGATGAAAAGTAGCCTATGTCCTTTCCCGGGACCTCAACTACCTACATGCCAAATTTCATCTCAATCGGTCCAGCGGTTGAAGCGTGAAGAGGTAACAGACAGACAGACAGATAGATAGACAGACAGGCAGAGTTACTTTCGCATTTAAAATATTAGTATGGATATGGATATTATGTGGATTTCAAAATACATAGTAGACTTTTGACTGCGTTGTGCAGGGTGTGCTGATACCGTGTCTGCTGAACATCTGGGGCGTGATCATCTTCCTGCGGATCTCGTGGATCGTGGGCCAGGTCGGCATGGGACTGACGGTGCTCATCATCGTCATCTCCGGCATCGTGTGCACGCTCACCACGCTCAGCCTCAGCGCGATCTGCACCAACGGGGAACTGAAGGGCGGTAAGCCTGGGGCCTTATCCGAGTCCATACATAGGATTTCCCCTATCCAAATAAGGTAGGATTGGAATAGGCTGTCTCCGAATTTTCGCAAGAGAGCAAATTACTCGAACGGTAAAATTCCAAAAAGCGCAATTTACCCATCCGTGCTTCTCGCTCATACACGATTGGACTGCGCGAGGTCAGCTATTCTCACTTTTAGCACCGCATGCCGTTTTTGACTCCCTTAGCAGTCACGGCTAGAATGTTTATCCGAGTGTCTGAATACGTTTCAGACGCCGTGCCGTAGACAATGGGCCATAGACAATGTATCCCTCATAGATTCTTTTGTCGTGCCAAAATACAGATGGTACTTAATTTCAGTTTCAGCGGCGATAAATAATGCATATCGATCTTTGAAAAGGTTTTTTTTTGGCTTTTTACGATGATTTCCGAACACTGTCGATCGATCATCAAACATTAAGTAAATATATATTCATATTTATTACTCTACTACTACTACTACTACTACTACAGCCTATTTGCGTCCCACTGCTGGGCACATGCCTCCTCTCACCACGAGAGGGCTATAGTCCCCACGCGGGCCCAGTGCGGATTGGGGACTTCACACACATCTTTGAATTACTTCGCAGACGCGTGTGGTTTTCTTCACGATGTTTTCCTTCACCGAAAAGCTCAGTGGTAAATTCAAATTGAATTTCGCACATAATTTATTACTCATTCACGATGTATTATTATTTAGAAAAAGGGGCGACTGCCTGGTTTCAGTCGGGTAATTGATACCATTTGCCCCGACGTTCACGCTGTAACTCTAGTGTCAAAAATCCAAGGAAACCTACCGAAACAAATGTCATGACAGGTGGGGTGTACTACCTTGTGTCGCGTGCCCTGGGCGCGGAGCTCGGCGGCTCCGTTGGTCTGATCTTCGCCTTCGCCAACGCAGTGGCGGCCAGTATGAACACCATCGGCTTCTGCGACTCGCTCAACGAACTCCTGCGCTCCCACGGCGTCAAGATCATCGACAACAGCGTCAACGACACGCGCATCATCGGGACCCTCGCCCTGTTCGTCATGTGCCTCATCTGCGCCGTCGGTATGGACTGGGAGACGAAGACTCAGGTAACTTGTGATTTTGTGTTACAATAGGGATGACGACAACTTTTTTTTCCTTAGTCTATCAGGAAGATTATTGAAAAGTATTGGACACGTATTTTTTCTTTTTTCACGTAATCAAACTTATACGGAGATATATTGAGTTGAAATGTCGCGTGACGTCACGGTTAGGTACGATGTCGTAGTTAGCCCCCACTCTCCAACTTTAATGCGTTTTATAACTACGCGCGTAATGCGCGTCGATTTCTTCACCCTGTCGTCATCCCTATTAGATACATAGTAAACATGAAGCGCGACGTAAAATAGCCTATTGCTGAATCCGCGTCGTGTTATAATTTACGTTTGTGGTGAAGCCACCAAACATGAGGGTAAAATTAAAAATATGTTCCTGCATTGTTGTTGCAAGCCTCGCGTCATCCATCTGTCAAAGATCCGCCATGACGGACTGGCGAGAGCTGTCATCCAGCTGTCATGATTGATTCGCGTGTCAAGGCGCATGTTGCGACACTGTATAGAAACCGAACGTAAATTGCACACAGTATTATGGTGTACGCTTACTTGCGCCTAGGCTCGTTGTCATTGGCGTGCTTTAGGAGAGACCTATGTCCAGCAGTGGACTTCAATGGGTTGATGATGATGATGACCTGCGGTATGTGCGTGATTGCCCGTTCCGACCGGATATTCTATTTTTAGCAATAGGAGAGTTTAGAAAACAAAGCACCAATATTACGATGGCTCTATAATTCAATTTCAACAATTACAAAAGGGATTGAGCAAGTTCGATTAACAAAACAAACGAAGTGTAAAAATTTAAACGCTTTGACGTCGCTCGCGAGACAAGACTGCTCTTGTCGCCCTGTTTGACAGTGACAGCTGCCTCCTGTCATCCATCTTGTCAAACTATTAGGTCGCGTTCTGATACGGCCTCTCCTGACTGCATCGTCCTCGATTGCATTAATTATTTTCTAGTGCATCAACTTCATCGGCACGCCTCTTCGTTCGTCATGGTCAACATCTGCTAGGAGTCCTGATTCCTCTGGAACTGTGGATAGTCTCTCCAGATCAAGAGATTCACTGTCTGAAACAATCATTAGCAGGCGTCCCTTAACAACCATTCTTCTTTTACAGTCATCGTCAGACATTACTAACTCGCATAAATCATCATGTCGTATCCTTCATTCGTCACCGTTAAACATCAAGTTGAGACGTCTCTACCATTTTCCCACTCGATACTAAGAGAAGAGGCCTCACTGAATCGCCTTTTCACTACTAACCAAGAGCAGAGGCCTCGCTGAATCGCCTACTCATTACTAAGCAAGAGCAGAGGCCTCGCTGAATCGCATACTCATTGCTTACGGGCAGAGGCATCCCTTCTCGCCTACCCCAGGAAGGTGAAAATTATTCATCTTCCTGACACTTCGCAAGCAAGCATCACTGAATCGCCTGCAAGCATCCACAGTTCACAACTTGATCTATCAGAGATGTACCTCACTGAATCGTACATCCCACGGTTTGATAACAGCAACAAGCAAGCCATTATCATTTTAAATGCTAAGTCGGGCTGTGATGTGATATGATTCTGACTATAATTTTTAGAGAGGATCGTTTCAATTTTTGTCAGTTGGTCAGTTCAGTTGGGGAATATTTTAATCCGAATCACAACCCAGAACCATCACAGTAAACAAACGCGTTTAATGGATCATAACAGCAAATGACTCTGGACACCACTCTCCTTGTCACACTACTTGTAGACGAGGACTCTGAACTATTTTGTACTTTCGAATTTTTTGGGACAATGAAATTGTTTATGCCCGTGCTGACCACAAGTGTAACATTTTTTGTCCGATTGAACCAATAGGGAGCGTTTTTCAACAAAATGGGTCGGCACTTCCGGTTTCCTTTGATTTGGTTTTACGTAAATAGACAAAAACGATACTATGCTGTCACACGTCAAATTTGCATTTGCTGCCGCAGCTCGAATTTGTGGATCGCTGATACCTCTAATGACAATTAACACCATAAGGTCCTCGCTTAGACCTTTTACTATTTTCAAACGCAGCAAAGTTCGTCGCGCGTACCTACTCAGCGTAAGTGAGATATTTATCGGAGTTGATACTCATCGTGTCAAATAAAATATTTGCGTAATCAAGCCTACGGGGACACAATGTTTTAAATTCCTTAACAAAGTTACGCCACGATCTGTCATTTGACACCCAATCGTGAAGCCAGGTCTGCGCGTCCCCTTTGAGGCAACCCGCGACGCGAGATAAACACTCGTAGTCATTCCAGCCGTTCGAGAACTTGGCACGTTCCACTTCCTTACACCAATCATCGATGTCGTGAATAGACGGATCAAAATTCGACACAAAATAATTTTGAGATTGCACTGGTCTTATAGATTTAATCGCGTCAATCAAATCTTGAGCGGAAGTGGAAGTGCTCTCGCTTGTCTGAGAATGAAGCGGCGTCTTATCAACATTGAAATTACTACTCACGGGTTGCTCCAATGGTAACGCACTTACTAACTGCTGGGGCACACTACTTTGTTGTACTTCGGAACTAATAATCACAGCCGGTGTGCTATGTGACACGGGGGTGTTCTTGGGTGTGCGTGGTGTATTTTGGTTGTTGTCAAGTACCGCGGGGTGCACGGCGGCGGACGGACACGGTATCACAACAGAACGAAAACTACTGGCGCGCGCGTCGTCGTTGTTGCTAACCGACGAACTACTGTTACCGAAATTAGTTGAATCACCACGATCACTACATACAACGTTACTATTTTCTAAAGCGTCAATTCGGGATAAAATCGTGTTTAAAACCGAATTTAAATCGTGTTGTGGCGGCGGCGCCGGCGGCGTATGCGTCCGTTCGCAATACCTACGACCTCGGTCGTGCCGTCGGGTCTTGTTTCGCGAACGTCGTTTATCACTAGGCATACTTGCAACGGTAAATAAACACACGAAACCGAATTTACTG
Organism: Aethes cnicana; assembly: GCA_963971205.1. Classification (NCBI taxonomy): domain Eukaryota; kingdom Metazoa; phylum Arthropoda; class Insecta; order Lepidoptera; family Tortricidae; genus Aethes; species Aethes cnicana. The sequence goes on from OZ020286.1 coordinate 10,614,579, forward strand.
ATAATCTTAACTTGCTTCAATCCAAAACAGTAAGAAGAATGGCGGAGAATAGGTACTTAAGGCCTTTATGGGCTAGACTCGTGTCCCACTACTGATTTTAGCAATAGGAGAGTTTAGAAAACAAAGCACCAATATTACGATGGCTCTATAATTCAATTTCAACAATTACAAAAGGGATTGAGCAAGTTCGATTAACAAAACAAACGAAGTGTAAAAATTTAAACGCTTTGACGTCGCTCGCGAGACAAGACTGCTCTTGTCGCCCTGTTTGACAGTGACAGCTGCCTCCTGTCATCCATCTTGTCAAACTATTAGGTCGCGTTCTGATACTATATTATGAAGTATGAGAGGTAACTGTTGGTGTGGGGGCTATTGGGAAGCTCTAAGCCTCGAGGGATTTATTTAGTTACATTAAACAATGTTTTTGTTATTATTTCCAGAACTGTTTGATCGTGACTATCGTGATTGCCATCTTTAACTTCATCATAGGGGCGTTCATAGGTCCCCAGAGCGATGTAGAAAGAGCTCGAGGTTTTGTCGGCATAAATAGTACGTATAGCATTGTACTAGTTCTTAAGTCTGTGTTTTTATGCTATTAGAAGGCAAGGCACACGAGTACACGGCCTGGTGGTAAGCGGTCAGCAGCCCATTCCGCTTTTCCGCTTTCGGTTCCGGACCACAATCGTCAAAAACTGCTTAACAGGGCGAGTTGAATCTAATAAAACCTTTGATTTATGATGACACTGATGGATGTAAGACCGGTTGTCAACAACTTCGCAGATGCGTGTAGGTTTCGTCACGATGTTTTCCTTCACCTTTTGCTCAGTGGTAAATTCAAATTGAATTTCGAACATAAGCAAATTTAGAGGTGCGAGCCGGAATCGAACCCCCGGCCCTCTGCATGAGAGGCGGTAGGTCGAACACCTAGGCCGCCACGGCTTTTTTATCTTACCCTTCTTACCGTTACCAAAAGTAAAAGGTAACAGATAGACGGGCAGAGTTTCTTTCGCATTTATGATATTACTAGCTTCTGCCCGCGACTTCGTCCGCGTGGAATTCGGTTACAGCGTGCCCGCGGGAATAATTATATACTAAAACCTCCCTCTCGAATGACTCTATATCTATTTAAAAAAACCGCATCAAAATCCGTACAGAGCGACAGACAGCAGGAAGCGACTATGTTTTAATACTATGTAGTGAGTGATCATGATACAAATATACATATGTACTTCGCCAGGTATGACAGTCCGGTATTTTGTAGTAGGTAGTATGGGCGTGTCACCCTAAAACGTCATTCGCACTGCTGTGTGTTGCAAGTGGTGTATTAAAATAATCCCCGACCCCCATATACCTATTTTGTGAATGTTTCAGTAAATTATTACGTTCATTGATTTTAACTTGTCCCATTTTGTGTGCTTAAACAAGTGAATGACAATTGTAATGCGCAATAATGTATGTTGCATTATAACGGCAGAAAATATTTCCTCCATTTTTGTTTATTGCAATAAGGTGGCTTGAACTCGACTTCGACGTTACGGTGACACGTCACCCGGATCGGCAGACCTTGTTTTCTTAGACTATGGTAGTGATGATTAGACGTGACGTTTGTATCCCCGTTCCAGTGGAGATGGTATCGACAAACATGCCTCCCGACTTCCGGTACAGCGAGGGGGTGCACCACGACTTCTTCTCCATCTTCGGCATGTACTTCCCGGCCGTGACCGGCGTGCAGGCCGGCGCCAACATCTGCGGCGACTTGAAGGTTCGGGAGGGACTCATCACGATTATTTTATACAACCTCACGCGACTCAAGCGCCTCTGGCGGCGAATTCTTTGACAAACTTTGGATTTTACCAACCGTCTCCCAACTGCGTAGATGCCATTTTTATCCGTTAAGTACTTTGGGAATTTCGTGAAATTCTCTCTCTCTTACTGCTCTCCTACACTCCCCAAGGAACCACGCCAAATTTCAGATTCCTCCGACCAATAAGTAGTTTCAGATGTGCGTTGCCATCAGCCGTCAGTCAGTAACGGAAGTTTCATGTATAACCTTCGTGGAAGGACAGCTCTGGTCGTTTCTTCATTACAGATGTAGCGAGTGAATAAATATTTGCCACCGGGAGCGCCAAAGTGGAGTTTAGAAATACGCAATATAACTTGACAATAAAGTTTCATATCAAAGTAAGAAATAGACCACACAAATTCACGGGCTCCGTTACCGGAACATAACCGTGCGAGAACTGCTTTTTGGCGGGAGATTAGTGGGAAAGGTGGTGGCTTATGTCGGCTTGTTGCTCTAGGACCCCGCGACGGCGATCCCCAAGGGCACGCTGTGGGCGCTGGCGATCTCGATCACGAGCTACACCGTGCTCGGCATGCTGTGCGGCGCGGGCACAATGCGCGACGCGAGCGGGGACACCGCGAACCTCACGCGGCCGGCGCTCGAGGCGTGCGCGCCGAACTGCGCCTACGGCCTGCATAACAACTATGAGGTTCGGGACGAACCAACTTAAGCTAACTTTCTGATATCCCAATCAGAAAGTTAACGTATATGTTACAAAATTGGAGTAAGCGAGGGAGACATGCTTGCAGCTAGGTGGCGTTGTGTGGTCTTTGCCTACCCCAAAGGGAAACAGGCGTGAGGTTATGTATGTATATAATTATGTAAAAACGTCATTTTCCCCATAGTAAAAATCTCACGTTCAATTTACCGGTTGTTAACTTGATGCAACCCAAGTACTGGTTTTTATTGCGGCGTAGGTAGGTGTAGGTACCTATATGTTTTATCAACGTGAAATCATTGCGGTCTACATGCTGGGCTGGACATAAGTCTCTCCCACAGCAGACCTCGCATCCAATTTTCGCCGAAGATCTTGCGTAGGTCATTGCTACGCCGAAGCTGAAGGTAGCACTCCAGAACCCGCCAACTGGTTCTCCAGCAAATATGGCCACTTACACTTTTTAAAGCGTGCTGTCAGAGACAGGTAGGTATTTTAGATATCGTATAAGTATATGAATCTTTGTGTCAGGCGTGAGAGGATTGAGGAACAGTAAGCATTTATTGAATGATTAACTAGCTTTAAAACCTCTAATTTCAGTGTCGAAGTAGCAGTCATTGACAGACTCTAATTTGACACTTTCACGTTGAATCGCTTCCAGGTGATGCAGTTAATGTCGGCATGGGGCCCGCTGATCTACTGCGGCTGCTGGGCGGCCACGCTGTCCACGGCGCTGACCAACCTGCTGTCCGTCCCGCGGCTCATCCAGGCGCTCGGCATCGACCGCATCTACCCCGGGCTCATCTTCTTCTCCAAGCCCTACGGCAGGCACGGCGAGCCCTACCGGGGCTATATTCTCACCTTCTTTGTCTCGCTCATTTTTATAATGATTGGTAAGACCGAGTTAAGCTTCCTTACCCATAATACAGCTAAGTTTTTAAAGTCACCAAGTCCTACATAGGATAGTGAAACAGCTCAGACAAAATTAATTCCACATCAGGTTTCTCCTGCCAGCTTTCGTCGATCCAGTGGCAAGGATTAAAAAAAAAAGTGTTTAGATTTAATTCGCAGACTTGTGAATGTTGCTTTACGGTTGTCATTTATAGTTACTTAATAAAAAGGAAGGGTTAGCCTCAGCCCCTTCAAGCTTACTTCGCTTTCCATGGCATTAAATTACTTAAAGATTACCTTTGTTATTGTTGCTGTTTTTTCTCCAAACTAAAAGTAATAGGGTGTATTATGTTAATTCCAGCGGACCTGAATACTATTGCGCCACTAATAAGCAACTTCTATCTGGCCTCGTACGCTTTGATCAACTTTTGCACGTTCCACGCGTCGTACGTCGGGCATATCAGCTGGCGACCAACATTTCGAGTAATTATTTTATGTTAAATTTAAATTGGCACTAGAAATCTTATTAACCACGTCCAAATCAAAGATTACACTCAAAGTATCTCAGGATTGCAACGGATTGCATGTTCCAGCGTGCGTGTCGGTTACGTCATATACTATTCTATCTATATTGCGCGTACGTAGCCGCCAGCCCTACTATTGGATCGCGTAGTCCGTACGCCACTTCGCACTTCATCATCATTGAACATTAGACAAGTTAGAAAAGTCTACATAATCCTTTTCTTTCTTTCCTGGACTGTCATGCGCTGGTGAGATCGATAAACTGATGTAATCTTTTCCACGTTGCCAGTACTACAACCGATGGCTGTCGCTGTTCACGGCAGTCGTGTGCGCCGGAATAATGGTGCTGCTGAGCTGGGTGATGGCCCTGGTTACGGTCGCCACCTTCATCTTCCTGTACCTGGTCGTGCTCTACAGGAGTCCAGGTGAATCACCTTCTTACGTATAACGACTTCTTGTATTTGATTTAAGTAAAACTTACTACCACCGCGATACAGGCCCTTCGAAACCGGCAACGCATTAGTGACGCAACATCATCATTTCAGCCGAAAAACGTTCACTGCTGGACAATTAGGCCTTCCCCAAGGCGCGCCACTCAGACAAGTCTTGTGCCACTCGCATGCACCGCGATCCCGCGAATTTACCAGATCGTCGCTCCATCTTCTTGGAGACAGCTCGTCTTCCGGTTCGCGAACGCCACTCGAGAACATTCTGGCCCCACGGCACGGCGACGCATCTAGTGTTGCAAATGTCCATAGGCGGACACTTTTAGAGAGCAATAAAACACGAAATATAGTTTACGCCTATCTCATCTTCTAAATACATTTAAAGCTCAAAGGTACACCGCACCACCTACGTACCTACTGGAGCTAGTTATGTACTGCAATTAAATTTGCCGCACCAATAGTTGTTATGCTAAGAAAGAAGTTTTGAAAATTCTTAAATAGCCTTAAGGGGGTAGGTAAATAGGGGGTTAAAAATTTAAATGGAAAGTTGATAAAACTAAACCCGAGTTACGGCTCGGTTTCACTGACATAGCGAGCGGCGGAAGTCACGATCGCGCAATGTATCCGTAAAACGCTCACCCCTGCCGCTGTCGTGCTAGGTCAGGACCCAAGGATAGAAGCTTGGTGCCAGTGGTTAGTGGCTGAATGTCACAGATGCGGACTGGGGCAGCAGCACGGAGGCGCAGCGCTACCAGAGAATGGTGCATACTCTGGTGCACATGACGCAGCACCAGCACAGCGTCAAGGCGTACAACCCGCAGGTGACTGATACAAATACTATTGATAGTAATGAAATACTAAAATACCTACTTAGTAACCACGTTTTGTACATACAGTCTGAGAGCCAAATGTTGAACTTCCTACTTAGACTTATCGGCGTGAAGTAACAGTTCGCTCTTGCGTTTCGTACGGTGAGTATGAGGACCGGGGGCCTCTCCTCTTCCCTATCCTCCTATCCCATCTTCCCTAATCCCATGTCCCTCATCCTCCGTTATCCCATACGCTCCTCCCCTTTCGAGATCACTAACGCATTGGTGACGCCTCCGGTGTTACAGATGTCTATAGGCGGCGGTGACCACTTACCACCTGGTGGGCTGTCTGCCTTTTTATCAATGTTTTTACATAAAAACACCATAATGTGCTAAATTGGCAACACGGCACCTCACGCGATTCAAGCGCCCCTAGCGGCGAATCCCTTCGCAATGCTCCTTTTTGAAACGAATCTTGCGAAGTAGTTGTGCCAATACATGTTCGTCCGCAGGTGCTGGTGCTCGCGGGCCCGCCGGGCGCGCGGCCCGGGCTGGTGTACCTCGCGCAGCGCCTCACGCCCGGCTCCTACAGCCTCGTCGCTGAAATCTGCCAGGTGACCACGATTCAACCGCTCGTCTTCCGCTCAAAGCAGGGTCCAGTTTATAAATTAAGTACACTCTATTTAGGGCAGACTCTATAGGAATATTGTACCAATAGAGTCCATAAAATTGCAATAGGAGAGCCATTCCCCGAAAAGCACATTTAATTGTAAAATATCTTGCTAAATCCATACATACCTACTAATACTATAAATGTGAAATTGTGTTTGTTTGTTTGATTGTTTCTCCTTCCTTCACGTCGCAACGAGTGGACCGATTTGGATGAAATTGAGTATGGAGATAGTTTGAGACCCGAGCAATAACATAGGATACGATACTTTTTATCCCGATATTTCTACGGGAACGGGTTTTCCACGGGCCAAACCAATTTTTCAATACTTCTATAACTATAACTGTCTATATGTATAGTATCATCGGATACGCAAATGCTAAGTCAACGCGGATCGAAGATCGCGGGCATCGGTTAGTAGGTATATAGTGAATCGTTATTAAATTCAGGTAGTTAGGCTTCCAACAAGATGTAGCTACGACCTCGTAAAGGTCGCGCTCGCGGGGAGTCGGTGGAAACAAGTAGCACAAGACCGGTCTGAGTGGCGAGCCTTGGGGGAGACTTATGTCCAGCAGTGGACGTCTTTCTGCTGAAACGGTGATGATGATGATGATGATGATGATGCAATGATGATGGTGATGATGATGAATAATTGTGTGCAGGAGAAGATGAACCGGCACCAGCGCGAGGTGCGCTGCGCGTCGGGCGACGAGTGGCTGGCCGAAATGCACGTCGACGGCTTCTACGCCGTGCTGGACGGGCACGACTTCGAGGGCGGCGCACGCGCACTGCTGCAGGTGTAATATTTCTGGGGACTCATTTCCGAGTCCGGACGCAAAAGGGAGAAGCTATAGGGAACGTCAAAACGTCACGACGCTCAAATTGAACTTTAACGCATTCACTGCCACCGACGCGTATATGCATTTTGCTGACTTTCCCGCAGTGCCTCGAACGCACATGTGCGTTGTAATGTTCCGTTAATGACAGATGTGGCACCTGGCGAAAGTTAGAAAAACAGAAGTGGCAGTGAATGCATTAAATCTAGCTAGATTTAAAGATTAGATTTAGAGGTTTAGATTTGAACTAGCTACTTAAAGTTCGGTTTCAACCATTTCACCGCCATGACGCGTGAGCGCAGGGATGAGACATTTCCTTTCACTATGTAACGTTTCGATAAGAGCCCCTGAACGATCTTACAGACGGGCTCATTTCTTTTCACTCCTAATCGAAAATGATTATTTTGTTGCATCTGCGAAGTAATTCAAAGAAGTGTGTGAAGTCCCCAATCCGCACTGGGCCCGCGTGGGGACTATAGCCCAAACCCTCATGTGATGAGAGGAGGCCTGTGCCCAGCAGTGGGACGCAAATAGGCTGTAGTACTATGTAATCTGTAGGCGAACGGAAATGTCAATTCTCTTAAGGTCCAAAGCCAGCGATCGATCGCGCCCAACCGACTGACGCGATGATCATTACCAACTGAGCCAAACTTGTCGTCAAATAAATAAAGCATACATGGCCGTTCCAGGCCTCGGGGCTGGGTCGTCTCGCGCCGAACATCCTGCTGGTCGGCTACAAGTACGACTGGGACACTGCGTCGGCGAAATCTCTGCACCAATACGTTGGGGTGATAAGGTATTGCTTAAAACTAGAGCGATAGGTGAAGCCGTGGTGGTCTAGTGGCTCGACCTACCGCCTCTCATGCAGAGTCCGATCGTGTCCGATCGAATCGTGGGTTCGATTCCGGCTCGCACCTCTAAGTTTACTTATGTCCGAAATTCAATTTGAATTTACCATTGAGCTTTTCTTTGATGGAAAACATCGCGAGGAAACCTGCGAAGTAATTCAAAGATGTGTGTGAAGTCCCCAATCCGCACTGGGCCCGAGTGAGGACTATCGCCCAAACCCTCTCGTGATGGCAAAAGGCTTGTGCCCAGCAGTGGGACGCAAATATCATGTTGTGTACATATGATAATTGGACTGTATGTAATCTAGACTATACACCTCTGTAATATTCAAAGGTTTGTAAATAATTACTGTCTATATTATGTATGTAGTCGTTTCTACGTATTTTCGTCTAATTTTATTGTAAATAAAATTCTTCCATCTGTTTTTTAATTGTCAAGTCAAAATCAATATTAATAACAAAGACATAATTCAGCAAGGTTTGTACAACGAAAAAGGCCGTCAGCCACAATGTCCTCGCTGCGGAGCAGCATTAGTGGTCGAAGCTGTCGGCACGTCGTCGGCGCTCAGAAGCACGACGACCTTGGCAGCAGGCCGGCGTAGAACGCCACCTCGGGTGGCGAAATCGATGATACGGACGCGCCCATCGCGCCCCGGTGTGGTAGCAGTCACCCTGCCACGCGGCTAGGCTTTGCGTGGGCAACTGGAATCTGCAATCAAAACAACATCCCCAATAATAACATTACGGCCCCCATCTTGAGTCCATTTCTTTCGTAGGTGGAGACTGGGAAGATACTGGGAAGAAACTGGTCCGCTAGCCTTTGGGCTGAATGAGGTCCTTTGGCAGTGGCGTAGCCTATTGGGTGGCATACTGGCCGAGAGAGGCAGCGAGCAAAAAAAAACCAAATTGCAATTTTACATTTTATTTACATTAGCGGGGGCCCCATACGATGTGTTAATTTGCCACGGGTCTCACGTGGTATAGTGAAGTTACGTCGCTGGTCCCTGGTCTGCTTGCAGGATGGCCTTCGAGCACCAGCTGGGCGTGACGGTATTGCGGCTGCCGTACGAGCAGCGCAGGCGGCACGCGCCGCCGCGGCCCTACATGTGGACCATGGAGTCCAAGAGCCAGGCCCTAATGCACGTCATGCACGAAGACTCGGACGTCAACGTAGCTGACGGTAACTTGGCAATGCGTGCAAGTGTCCAGAGTACACGATGACCAGGGGCTCTAATCGAAACGTTACATATAGGGGACTTCCATATCCCTATTCCCTACCATCAAAGAGTTACGGCGTGTAAACCGAACTTTTAGTACTTAGCTAGATTTTTTTCATATTCAATTTATCACAAACAAAATATTTTAAACAATAATATATCTGTTCCATTATTAAGTATTTGTAAAATCTGATAAGTAAGTAGTTTGTGAAAGAAAACGTCACTACGTTTGTACGTATAGAGACGAGGTTCCTGGCGCCTCCTAAGATTGTGGCGGTTGCAGGTTTGGTGACCGTGAAGGAGTCCGACCAGGAGGACCAGGTCTCCAGGAGCGTGTCCTGGCTGGACACGCACAGCATGATGATGATGAATACGAGCATCGTCGCCATGCCTACGCCGGCCGCGAGGAGGCCCGCCGGCGGTCACGCTGCAAGTTGATCTTTGACCTGCCGTTCTACTTGAGTTTATAAGTACCTACTCGTATGTTGCTAAGGTCCACTAACTATCAAGCCGCTAACCTCGGCCTCTTAACCCACGTCAAATTCATACAAATAAATCTGGTCCAAGTGGGCTTAAGGCTTAAGGACGTGTGTTATATTCACGAATACTTAAGGTGCTTTAAGGCATTCACTGCCACCAACGCATATATGCGTTTTGTTGACTTTCCCGCAGTGCCTCGAACGCACATACATGTCCGTTGCAATGTTCCCTTAATGGCGAAAGTTCGTAAAAAAAAGTGGCAGTGAATGCGTTAAAAGAGCTAGCTGTCTATATTTTTGAAAAATAAGATAAACATTTATTCTCACCACATCTTAACTATCACTTAACCTATCTCAGAAACGGTTTCATCGATTCGGACGAAAATTGCAAGATTAGCAAGGGGCATTTCCGGACAAATAGGTCTAAGTAGCTAGTTCTGCATATTTGGGAAAACATTTTTTTAGCTATTTTCGCCTGAGCAAAGCTTAATCGTCCAGGTACTGATTATGTTTGTAATTTGTCATATTGATCGAATGTCACGCACATCCTTAACAACATACGCGCAAATGGAACGGCAGCCTTAAAAAGTTGTTTGTAACGCTTGTATATATACATATATACGCTCGTATACACGGTGGGTCAGAAAATATGGCTGGGGTTAATTATTTGCCATATTCTCTGACCCACCATGTATACATATATCGTAGGTACATACACCATAACAAAAAAATGATTGAATCGAATTCCGGTAGAGCGTGAAACAAGAAAAATGCGAAGATCCATAATATTTCCAATTCGGTTGGCGAGCAGTTCCTGGACGCGTGGTGGCTGTACGACGACGGCGGGCTGAACATCCTGCTGCCGTACGTGGTGGCGTACCGCGGAGCGCACCGCACGCGCATGCGCATCTACGCGCTCGCGCGCCACTGGGACAACGTCGTGCTCGCGAGAGAACAGTGCGTAACACGAAAAAAATCCTTAAGCGACGCAGCAGTGAACTATAAATTTTAACTAGCCCTATGGCCTGCGTATTTAGCTCTCTAAGCTGCCGGACATCTTCGTGAATGACACCACTTAAAACGGCTCAGCCACGACTTCGGCAGCGGAGCGGCGAGCTTTTTCGTAAGACACTGCATTGGTCGCAGTCGTAACAGCGATGAAGTACTTAGTAACCACCGCGCGCAATTACTATAAAACGCTCGACGCTTCCGCTGGCATGACGTCGTCTTTACAAACGGGGACTAATAGCGGCAATCGCGCGTTTTATATCGATATCACTAGGGACAACGATACGAAACACGCGACTGCAGCTATCGCTGCAAAATTTGCCGTTCTGTCATATCCCTTCCGAACTGAGCCAGGATATCCGGCAGGATGGGGTCGTTGCTAGCGAAGTTCCGCATCGAGTACGAGTCGCTGACGATGCTGAGCGGCGTGGACGAGCAGGCGGCGCGGCCCACCTGGGACATGTTCCACGGCCTGCTGAGCAAGTTCCGACCGGACAGCACCGTCGGGAGCACCAAACATGACGGTAATTATGGGACGTCGAGTGGTGTGGATGAGCTGGGATCTAGGATTCCACAGCCTACGGGCAATTGGGCATAGACTTCTTAGGAACGGTCTGAATGGTGAACCTTGGGAGGTCCACGTTCGACAGTAGACGTGAGGTTTCCCTATTTACGAACAGGGTATACGAACGGGAGGACTAATAGTGGAAAGACACTTTCAGGGCCGCCAACCCGTGAGGCGGACGCTTCAAGACTTCACTCAAAAGCGACTATTAAAGGGCCACCGTATTCTTGCTCACCAGCGAGCCCCACTGGCGTTGGAAACTGCAAGGAAGACAGGAAGGATGTACAAATGTCAACCCGCGCAAAATGGCCATTGGCTGTCTTGGCCGACTAGCTTTATTTTTCACTTGCGTCACCGCAAGTGAAAAATAAAGCCTTTGTGTCGTACATTCACTACAGGTTATAGCCTCTTAACTCAGGTTCATTTGTATCAACTTAATTCGATTTAGAGGCTAGCGGCGTTGGTGCAAGCAGATCTAACTAGTTTAAATGGCCGATTGCCCCCAGAAGGCTTTGTGACGGACGCCGAGCTGCGCCGACAGCTGGGCAAGACGAACCGCAACCTGCGCATACGCGAGATGCTGTTGGAGCACTCCAGGGAGGCTGAATTAGTCGTCATGACGCTGCCCATTCCCCGCAAGGTAAGATATCGGTAGATTCGAAATCTTATTATTTGTCATGTCCATGGGCCGCAGATACGTACCGTTTAACAACATGTATAAGTAGTAACATAAAAAAAATTCAAAAATGACGTGAGGATCAAAAGGGGAGGAGTGGAAAAAAATTATATTGAGAAGAGGTTGTGGGCGGGCACGAGGCGGGACGCGACGGGGGAAAGCGGTCCCGAGCTACTAGTACCGTGGGGTACATGCAACTCCGGACCGCTTCCCCGGTCTCGTCTCGTCCCTTCTGGCTGACTGTGCCGTCTGCCGCGAACTATTAAGGTCGGATTTCGAAGATCGCGGCAGACGGCACTATTATCACTACTTTGTTCTATTGTCAGTTCCATTGATAGAACTATTGGGAATACACTGTCCTTTTTTTTTTCGCCAGAACAGTATTTCGGCGCCGCTGTACATGGCCTGGCTGGAGGTGCTGAGTCGCGACCTGCCGCCGATGCTGTTCGTGCGCGGCACCACCTGCGTGCTCACCATGGAAGCATAGACTGCCACTATGAGGACAACTTATTACAGGGAGTCATCACTCGGTCGTATCACCCTGGAAGCGTAGACTGCCACTATGAGGACAACCCGACAACTTATTACAGGGATGCATCACTCGTTCGTATCGTATCACCATGGAAGCGTAGACTGCCACTATGAGGACAACCCCAACAACTTGTTACAGGGAGTCATCACTCGTTCGTATCACCATGGAAGCGTAGACTGCTACTATGAAGGCAACCCCGACAACTTGTTACAGGGATTTATCACTCGTTCCTATCACCCTGGAAGCGTAGACTGCCACTATGAGGACAACCCGACAAATTATTACAGGGATGCATCACTCGTTCGTATCACCCTGGAAGCATAGACTGCCACTATGAAGACAACCTCGACACCTTATTACAGGGATGCATCAATCGTTCGTAACACCATGGAAGCGTAGACTGCCACTATGAGGACAACCCCGACAACTTATTACAGGGATTCATCACTCGTTCGTATCAGCATGGAAGCGTAGACTGCCACTATGAAGACAACCTCGACAACTTATTACAGGGATGCATCACTCGTTCGTATCACCATGGAAGCGTAGACTGCCACTATGAGGACAACCCCGACAACTTATTACAGGGATGCATCACTCGTTCGTATCACCATGGAAGCGTAGACTGCCACCATGAGGACAACCCCGATATCTTATTACAGGGATTTGAATTGAATTTTTGAACTTACAACGACAAGTAACGTGCGGCGGCCGAAATGTGGTTCTGGAGATTTTAATTATACGATGCAAATACACTGATCATTATTCACGATTTATTAAACTTTGTATATATCACTCTACCGTACAGAAGGTGCAGCACTAGTGTAGAATTGTACTAATTTCTGACAAACTGATAAATAAAACTATGTAAGTTCAATATATTACAAGTTTTTTTTTATTTCACACATATTTCACAAGGGTATTTATTTCATTTAGAATAAAAACAGAAAATAAAATATTTACAAATACAAGAATCAACAATTATAATAAGAGAGTTTTGTTAATTTCTATAAGACTTGGAAGTCCATATGCTCCATACATTTCATAGGGGAATTTTATATTAAGACACTATTATTTCGTTTAAAGTAATGGCGAATGTCAGAGCGAGATGGCGACTACATGGCTGCGATATGTATTGCATGATAGGACGGTGATTCAAAAATATTTTAGATATGTCGTAGCATTCTGTTGCAAAAATAAATAGAATTTCAATTCGATTTATGATTCACTAATTGCAATTTAAATATACCGTTGCTATTCAGGTACCTATCATTGAGATACCTATCTTCCGTTTGTAGAATTCATTTTGAAGCATATCTATCTACACTTGATACTCAGTCTATCTGTATAATTATTAAGGTACTTTACTCGTACTTCTTGCCTAGATGTTTAGTGCGTAGATAGTTACAATGGGTGGCATTCCTGCCGCCAGTTTTAGTGATTATAAAATGCGCAATGTGCGACGGATGGATGTCGATTATGAATGATTTATCCTACCAGCACCTCGGGCGTATAAAAATCGTATCAAATATTTTAATTACTTGCTGTGTTGCTTATGCATGGCAGCGCGGCATCGTACGATACTAGCTACAATAGGTCTCAATTATTGTACCACCAAGTTTCAAGCAATCTCCCAATAATAATCTACTCCTATGACCATTATTTGACCACATTGTAAAGAGATTGGGTTGAGAAGAAGTGACTATAATAGTGGCACTGCCGAAGTCATCCCACCACCACGCTGCACAATATACATTTAAATAAACATACATAACTAATACATAAATTACAGACAAAAACTTCACACAGCCATACATCATTTTATAAATAAATAATTATAATGATAAAAACCTAAATTATGGAAATATTTTTTGGTTACAAAGATTTCATTTAAATATGCAAAATAAATACTCGATTCACGAGGTTCTCTCCAATATTACAGGATTTCTGTTCTTACTCGCGCTACAGGAACGTTCTCTTCGTATGTATAGTTTTTGTAATCACTAACTTATTCTATAGTGACAGTATAATTTGGCCGAACTGGGGCGTACGTATGCTAGCGGTATCACAACTATGTCAGGATCGTTTCCGAACGGGGTAAAGCGCGCTCGCACTCGGACCCAAAACATTATCGAAGCTTCAACTTCTGAGTACGTTTTGTAACTAGAACACTCAAAGCTTGCTCCAGGTCTCGTAATTAGAACAGGATCGGATCTTGTTACTAGAACATCATCGTAAGTTGTTCCAAGCAGTTCTCGCAACCAGGACACTTATTGGAGTCTGATTCGACCGAGTAGGTCTCGTAACTGGATCATTATTGGAGCCTGCTCCTAACAAGTCTTGTAATAGGAACATGTGTTCGTAACAGGTCTCGTAACTGGAACATATGCTTCGGTCACAGTATTCGTAGCCGGAACACGGGGCACGGTGCACAATCACTGCACAGTCTGAGCACGGCGTCGGTCTCAGTATTCGTAGCCGGAAACGGGGCACGGGGCACAATCACTGCACAGTCTGAGCACGGCGTCGGTCTCAGTATTCGTAGCCGGAACACGGGGCACGGGGCACAATCACTGCAGTCTGAGCACGGCGTCGGTCACAGTATTCGTAGCCGAAACACGGGGCACGGGCAGACACTGCACAGTCTAATGAGCACGGCGTCGGTCACAGTATTCGTAGCAGGAACATAATAGGGCATGGGGCACAATCACTGCACAGTCTATCGAGCACGGCGCCGGCGCCGCTAGAGCAGCGCGCACGGCCCGCTTCAGTCCGACTCGTCCTCGTTGTCGTCGTCGAAACCAGAAAGGTCCGCCGAGTCCAGGTAGCCGTGCATCACCTGTCGACAATACACAATTTCACTAGAATAAATCGACTATGACTGAGTGCACTCGGCGCACGTTCGCCGCGGGCGGTGTGAGGTAACTTGGCGTCGGTGCGGGGGGGTGGGGGACGTGTTGCTACTGGTACTGTACGATTATCAATCCTCCAATGTATCCCGTAGCAGCGTATCCCGTACAGGTACGTAGTACCTATTACCGCTCGGCGAGCGTTTTACGGACACATTGCGCGATCGTGACGCCCGCCGCGCATCGGTTAGCGACCGTCGCGCGAAATGTCAGTAAAGCGATAGCACCGCCTGCTGTATGCCATACGTTTTGTGTAATTACATTATGTCTGTACTGTTCCTTGAACTTGTGGTGTTCAATAAAGTATATTGTATTGTATTGTAACGCCTATCGCTGCCGCTGAAGCGAATGGAATATTTAATAGTACTACGTACAGAATGGCCAAGCGATCTTCAAGGCTTAATGCATTCACTGCCACCGACGCATATATGCGTTTTGCTGACGTTCCCGCAGTGCCTTGAACGCACATGTTCCCTTAATGACATATGTGGCACCTGGCGAAAGTTCGTAAAACAGAAGTGGCAGTGAATGAGTTAATCTAGCCCGCGCGCAACTCGCCTCACCTCCATCCGGAGATTGTGAGTGAATAGTTGGCCCGCGCAGTGGGCACACACGTTTACAAGTGTACAGACGTCATCGCACGCACACATTGACACTGTAGTGTGCTGTATAAGAGGGTGCGCCCAGGGGTGACTTGTCGCCGTGACAAATAAAAGTTTCTGTCACTTCATAAGTTACGTCCCCATAGCGAACTGAAGAAAAAGTCACGCATGACAAAAGTCGACCGTGGGCGCATCTCCATACATCTCCTTGGACATGACCGAGTGACGAAACTGTCCACCGTGCGCTCCGCCGTGTGGTGTGGTGTAGTCTTACCGCGTACTCGAGCACGGCCAGGTGGCAGAACACGTACTGGTCGGGCATCTGTATGGAGTGCGCCCGCTGCGCCCGCACCCGCTCCACGGCGCCGCGCACGTCCACCGTGCGCTCCGCCGTGTGGTGTGGTGTAGTCTTACCGCGTACTCGAGCACGGCCAGGTGGCAGAACACGTACTGGTCGGGCATCTGTATGGAGTGCGCCCGCTGCGCCCGCACCCGCTCCACGGCGCCGCGCACGTCCACCGTGCGCTCCGCCGTGTGGTGTGGTGTAGTCTTACCGCGTACTCGAGCACGGCCAGGTGGCAGAACACGTACTGGTCGGGCATCTGTATGGAGTGCGCCCGCTGCGCCCGCACCCGCTCCACGGCGCCGCGCACGACCACCGTGCGCTCCGCCGTGTGGTGTGGTGTAGTCTTACCGCGTACTCGAGCACGGCCAGGTGGCAGAACACGTACTGGTCGGGCATCTGTATGGAGTGCGCCCGCTGCGCCCGCACCCGCTCCACGGCGCCGCGCACGTCCACCGTGCGCTCCGCCGTGTGGTGTGGTGTAGTCTTACCGCGTACTCGAGCACGGCCAGGTGGCAGAACACGTACTGGTCGGGCATCTGTATGGAGTGCGCCCGCTGCGCCCGCACCCGCTCCACGGCGCCGCGCACGACCACCGTGCGCTCCGCCGTGTGGTGTGGTGTAGTCTTACCGCGTACTCGAGCACGGCCAGGTGGCAGAACACGTACTGGTCGGGCATCTGTATGGAGTGCGCCCGCTGCGCCCGCACCCGCTCCACGGCGCCGCGCACGTCCACCGTGCGCTCCGCCGTGTGGTGTGGTGTAGTCTTACCGCGTACTCGAGCACGGCCAGGTGGCAGAACACGTACTGGTCGGGCATCTGTATGGAGTGCGCCCGCTGCGCCCGCACCCGCTCCACGGCGCCGCGCACGTCCACCGTGCGCTCCGCCGTGTGGTGTGGTGTAGTCTTACCGCGTACTCGAGCACGGCCAGGTGGCAGAACACGTACTGGTCGGGCATCTGTATGGAGTGCGCCCGCTGCGCCCGCACCCGCTCCACGGCGCCGCGCACGTCCACCGTGCGCTCCGCCGTGTGGTGTGGTGTAGTCTTACCGCGTACTCGAGCACGGCCAGGTGGCAGAACACGTACTGGTCGGGCATCTGTATGGAGTGCGCCCGCTGCGCCCGCACCCGCTCCACGGCGCCGCGCACGTCCACCGTGCGCTCCGCCGTGTGGTGTGGTGTAGTCTTACCGCGTACTCGAGCACGGCCAGGTGGCAGAACACGTACTGGTCGGGCATCTGTATGGAGTGCGCCCGCTGCGCCCGCACCCGCTCCACGGCGCCGCGCACGACCACCGTGCGCTCCGCCGTGTGGTGTGGTGTAGTCTTACCGCGTACTCGAGCACGGCCAGGTGGCAGAACACGTACTGGTCGGGCATCTGTATGGAGTGCGCCCGCTGCGCCCGCACCCGCTCCACGGCGCCGCGCACGTCCACCGTGCGCTCCGCCGTGTGGTGTGGTGTAGTCTTACCGCGTACTCGAGCACGGCCAGGTGGCAGAACACGTACTGGTCGGGCATCTGTATGGAGTGCGCCCGCTGCGCCCGCACCCGCTCCACGGCGCCGCGCACGTCCACCGTGCGCTCCGCCGTGTGGTGTGGTGTAGTCTTACCGCGTACTCGAGCACGGCCAGGTGGCAGAACACGTACTGGTCGGGCATCTGTATGGAGTGCGCCCGCTGCGCCCGCACCCGCTCCACGGCGCCGCGCACGTCCACCGTGCGCTCCGCCGTGTGGTGTGGTGTAGTCTTACCGCGTACTCGAGCACGGCCAGGTGGCAGAACACGTACTGGTCGGGCATCTGTATGGAGTGCGCCCGCTGCGCCCGCACCCGCTCCACGGCGCCGCGCACGTCCACCGTGCGCTCCGCCGTGTGGTGTGGTGTAGTCTTACCGCGTACTCGAGCACGGCCAGGTGGCAGAACACGTACTGGTCGGGCATCTGTATGGAGTGCGCCCGCTGCGCCCGCACCCGCTCCACGGCGCCGCGCACGTCCACCGTGCGCTCCGCCGTGTGGTGTGGTGTAGTCTTACCGCGTACTCGAGCACGGCCAGGTGGCAGAACACGTACTGGTCGGGCATCTGTATGGAGTGCGCCCGCTGCGCCCGCACCCGCTCCACGGCGCCGCGCACGTCCACCGTGCGCTCCGCCGTGTGGTGTGGTGTAGTCTTACCGCGTACTCGAGCACGGCCAGGTGGCAGAACACGTACTGGTCGGGCATCTGTATGGAGTGCGCCCGCTGCGCCCGCACCCGCTCCACGGCGCCGCGCACGTCCACCGTGCGCTCCGCCGTGTGGTGTGGTGTAGTCTTACCGCGTACTCGAGCACGGCCAGGTGGCAGAACACGTACTGGTCGGGCATCTGTATGGAGTGCGCCCGCTGCGCCCGCACCCGCTCCACGGCGCCGCGCACGTCCACCGTGCGCTCCGCCGTGTGGTGTGGTGTAGTCTTACCGCGTACTCGAGCACGGCCAGGTGGCAGAACACGTACTGGTCGGGCATCTGTATGGAGTGCGCCCGCTGCGCCCGCACCCGCTCCACGGCGCCGCGCACGTCCACCGTGCGCTCCGCCGTGTGGTGTGGTGTAGTCTTACCGCGTACTCGAGCACGGCCAGGTGGCAGAACACGTACTGGTCGGGCATCTGTATGGAGTGCGCCCGCTGCGCCCGCACCCGCTCCACGGCGCCGCGCACGACCACCGTGCGCTCCGCCGTGTGGTGTGGTGTAGTCTTACCGCGTACTCGAGCACGGCCAGGTGGCAGAACACGTACTGGTCGGGCATCTGTATGGAGTGCGCCCGCTGCGCCCGCTGCGCCCGCACCCGCTCCACGGCGCCGCGCACGTCCACCGTGCGCTCCGCCGTGTGGTGTGGTGTAGTCTTACCGCGTACTCGAGCACGGCCAGGTGGCAGAACACGTACTGGTCGGGCATCTGTATGGAGTGCGCCCGCTGCGCCCGCACCCGCTCCACGGCGCCGCGCACGTCCACCGTGCGCTCCGCCGTGTGGTGTGGTGTAGTCTTACCGCGTACTCGAGCACGGCCAGGTGGCAGAACACGTACTGGTCGGGCATCTGTATGGAGTGCGCCCGCTGCGCCCGCACCCGCTCCACGGCGCCGCGCACGTCCACCGTGCGCTCCGCCGTGTGGTGTGGTGTAGTCTTACCGCGTACTCGAGCACGGCCAGGTGGCAGAACACGTACTGGTCGGGCATCTGTATGGAGTGCGCCCGCTGCGCCCGCACCCGCTCCACGGCGCCGCGCACGACCACCGTGCGCTCCGCCGTGTGGTGTGGTGTAGTCTTACCGCGTACTCGAGCACGGCCAGGTGGCAGAACACGTACTGGTCGGGCATCTGTATGGAGTGCGCCCGCTGCGCCCGCACCCGCTCCACGGCGCCGCGCACGTCCACCGTGCGCTCCGCCGTGTGGTGTGGTGTAGTCTTACCGCGTACTCGAGCACGGCCAGGTGGCAGAACACGTACTGGTCGGGCATCTGTATGGAGTGCGCCCGCTGCGCCCGCACCCGCTCCACGGCGCCGCGCACGTCCACCGTGCGCTCCGCCGTGTGGTGTGGTGTAGTCTTACCGCGTACTCGAGCACGGCCAGGTGGCAGAACACGTACTGGTCGGGCATCTGTATGGAGTGCGCCCGCTGCGCCCGCACCCGCTCCACGGCGCCGCGCACGTCCACCGTGCGCTCCGCCGTGTGGTGTGGTGTAGTCTTACCGCGTACTCGAGCACGGCCAGGTGGCAGAACACGTACTGGTCGGGCATCTGTATGGAGTGCGCCCGCTGCGCCCGCACCCGCTCCACGGCGCCGCGCACGTCCACCGTGCGCTCCGCCGTGTGGTGTGGTGTAGTCTTACCGCGTACTCGAGCACGGCCAGGTGGCAGAACACGTACTGGTCGGGCATCTGTATGGAGTGCGCCCGCTGCGCCCGCACCCGCTCCACGGCGCCGCGCACGTCCACCGTGCGCTCCGCCGTGTGGTGTGGTGTAGTCTTACCGCGTACTCGAGCACGGCCAGGTGGCAGAACACGTACTGGTCGGGCATCTGTATGGAGTGCGCCCGCTGCGCCCGCACCCGCTCCACGGCGCCGCGCACGTCCACCGTGCGCTCCGCCGTGTGGTGTGGTGTAGTCTTACCGCGTACTCGAGCACGGCCAGGTGGCAGAACACGTACTGGTCGGGCATCTGTATGGAGTGCGCCCGCTGCGCCCGCACCCGCTCCACGGCGCCGCGCACGTCCACCGTGCGCTCCGCCGTGTGGTGTGGTGTAGTCTTACCGCGTACTCGAGCACGGCCAGGTGGCAGAACACGTACTGGTCGGGCATCTGTATGGAGTGCGCCCGCTGCGCCCGCACCCGCTCCACGGCGCCGCGCACGTCCACCGTGCGCTCCGCCGTGTGGTGTGGTGTAGTCTTACCGCGTACTCGAGCACGGCCAGGTGGCAGAACACGTACTGGTCGGGCATCTGTATGGAGTGCGCCCGCTGCGCCCGCACCCGCTCCACGGCGCCGCGCACGTCCACCGTGCGCTCCGCCGTGTGGTGTGGTGTAGTCTTACCGCGTACTCGAGCACGGCCAGGTGGCAGAACACGTACTGGTCGGGCATCTGTATGGAGTGCGCCCGCTGCGCCCGCACCCGCTCCACGGCGCCGCGCACGTCCACCGTGCGCTCCGCCGTGTGGTGTGGTGTAGTCTTACCGCGTACTCGAGCACGGCCAGGTGGCAGAACACGTACTGGTCGGGCATCTGTATGGAGTGCGCCCGCTGCGCCCGCACCCGCTCCACGGCGCCGCGCACGTCCACCGTGCGCTCCGCCGTGTGGTGTGGTGTAGTCTTACCGCGTACTCGAGCACGGCCAGGTGGCAGAACACGTACTGGTCGGGCATCTGTATGGAGTGCGCCCGCTGCGCCCGCACCCGCTCCACGGCGCCGCGCACGTCCACCGTGCGCTCCGCCGTGTGGTGTGGTGTAGTCTTACCGCGTACTCGAGCACGGCCAGGTGGCAGAACACGTACTGGTCGGGCATCTGTATGGAGTGCGCCCGCTGCGCCCGCACCCGCTCCACGGCGCCGCGCACGTCCACCGTGCGCTCCGCCGTGTGGTGTGGTGTAGTCTTACCGCGTACTCGAGCACGGCCAGGTGGCAGAACACGTACTGGTCGGGCATCTGTATGGAGTGCGCCCGCTGCGCCCGCACCCGCTCCACGGCGCCGCGCACGTCCACCGTGCGCTCCGCCGTGTGGTGTGGTGTAGTCTTACCGCGTACTCGAGCACGGCCAGGTGGCAGAACACGTACTGGTCGGGCATCTGTATGGAGTGCGCCCGCTGCGCCCGCACCCGCTCCACGGCGCCGCGCACGTCCACCGTGCGCTCCGCCGTGTGGTGTGGTGTAGTCTTACCGCGTACTCGAGCACGGCCAGGTGGCAGAACACGTACTGGTCGGGCATCTGTATGGAGTGCGCCCGCTGCGCCCGCACCCGCTCCACGGCGCCGCGCACGTCCACCGTGCGCTCCGCCGTGTGGTGTGGTGTAGTCTTACCGCGTACTCGAGCACGGCCAGGTGGCAGAACACGTACTGGTCGGGCATCTGTATGGAGTGCGCCCGCTGCGCCCGCACCCGCTCCACGGCGCCGCGCACGTCCACCGTGCGCTCCGCCGTGTGGTGTGGTGTAGTCTTACCGCGTACTCGAGCACGGCCAGGTGGCAGAACACGTACTGGTCGGGCATCTGTATGGAGTGCGCCCGCTGCGCCCGCACCCGCTCCACGGCGCCGCGCACGTCCACCGTGCGCTCCGCCGTGTGGTGTGGTGTAGTCTTACCGCGTACTCGAGCACGGCCAGGTGGCAGAACACGTACTGGTCGGGCATCTGTATGGAGTGCGCCCGCTGCGCCCGCACCCGCTCCACGGCGCCGCGCACGTCCACCGTGCGCTCCGCCGTGTGGTGTGGTGTAGTCTTACCGCGTACTCGAGCACGGCCAGGTGGCAGAACACGTACTGGTCGGGCATCTGTATGGAGTGCGCCCGCTGCGCCCGCACCCGCTCCACGGCGCCGCGCACGTCCACCGTGCGCTCCGCCGTGTGGTGTGGTGTAGTCTTACCGCGTACTCGAGCACGGCCAGGTGGCAGAACACGTACTGGTCGGGCATCTGTATGGAGTGCGCCCGCTGCGCCCGCACCCGCTCCACGGCGCCGCGCACGTCCACCGTGCGCTCCGCCGTGTGGTGTGGTGTAGTCTTACCGCGTACTCGAGCACGGCCAGGTGGCAGAACACGTACTGGTCGGGCATCTGTATGGAGTGCGCCCGCTGCGCCCGCACCCGCTCCACGGCGCCGCGCACGTCCACCGTGCGCTCCGCCGTGTGGTGTGGTGTAGTCTTACCGCGTACTCGAGCACGGCCAGGTGGCAGAACACGTACTGGTCGGGCATCTGTATGGAGTGCGCCCGCTGCGCCCGCACCCGCTCCACGGCGCCGCGCACGTCCACCGTGCGCTCCGCCGTGTGGTGTGGTGTAGTCTTACCGCGTACTCGAGCACGGCCAGGTGGCAGAACACGTACTGGTCGGGCATCTGTATGGAGTGCGCCCGCTGCGCCCGCACCCGCTCCACGGCGCCGCGCACGTCCACCGTGCGCTCCGCCGCTAGCCGCGATGCGCAGATGTCCAGCGTTAAGAACGTGCCTGGAATGATACAATAAGTACCTAGTTTAAATTTAAATTTATGGAAAACAAACAATTTGAATACTTCCATACTAGCTTCTGCCCGCGACTTCGTCCGCGTGGAGTTCGGTAATAGCGATCCCGCGAGAACTATACGTTTGTCCGGGATAAAAAGTAGCCTATATGTTGACCAGAATGGTTATTTTGTGTTCAGTATTGTTTATATAGTCACCTCGACTTGATAGTTCCTTTTAATTTTCAAGTCTGACGCGACTTTTTCTACAGACTTATTATTAGTATAGATAATTTCCATATACTGAGAGGCTATATAAGTGTTAAGGATCGCAATCTTGCGGTCGCATACACAAGTAGCGATGTGTTATCGGGGGCGACAAATCGATATAAGTAGCTAAGATTCACATCTGGGAAAACTCATTTTTAGCTATTTTCACCCGAGCAAAGCTCGGT
>OZ020286.1:10637754-10699717 GCA_963971205.1 Aethes cnicana
GCGGCAGGCCGGCGCGCGGCACGTGCGCGCCCAGCTGCGGCGCGCTCACCGTGTGCACGCGCTCGCGCAGCTTCTCGCGCACGAACAGCCGCAGGATGCGGAACGGCGCCTTGAACCACAGCGGCGCCGTCACTATAGCACCTGTCTTCAGCTTCGCCGGGTACCCACCCTAAAACAAACGAAACTTAATATTAATCTATGAGGAACTCTCTCCCCCTCCAACTGGATAAACGGAATAATGAAATGGACAGAGAGCTGTCCTGCGTCATTCTTCCTTCAGTTAAGTGTTTACTGAAATCCGATAATACAAGTTTCATTAATTACTAACTTAGTATTTATATATCTAATAATACCTATTCTATATTCACAAAATATTTACAAAAAATGAAAACTTTAAAAAAACACTCGTTCGCCGCGTTGGTGCCCATAACGCTGGCGCCCATAGGCTCTGGATTGTTAAGGAAATCCTTTGCGAGAGCTAAGCGCCAGCCCTTGGGTCGCCAGTTCTGTCGATCCAATGGGCCGACAACACAATTCATTAATTTTGTTCCAGAGGCTATTTTTATTTTACTTTATGACACGGTATGTCAAACTGTCAGCAAGCCTCTTACAAAGTCTTTATATTGGGATGGGACCATCTGTCTAACTCACTAATGGAATTAATTCAGACGTGAATCGGACCACATTTCAGAAACCATTTTCAGTAATTTCGGCGACAGGGTAGTTAAAAATAATTCCATCGGTCGAAGGGCCAAGTACCCTTTTATCATTTACCTGTATTAAATGTGACCAACTTATATCTCTCGCTCTATCTTTATCAGCGACCACTTCAGCTAGTTCAGCTACTCAAAGAAATTAACATTTAGATAGCGGATTCGTTACTGAGACAAGTTCCTAAAAGTTCCGTTACATTTGAAACCATACTGAGCTGATACCCCGGAAGCATTTTCCAGATGCTCCGAAAGCCACAAATTAATTACTGGTTAGCTGGTAACATTACATAAATACTGGCGGCCGAACGGGAATCGTCAAGTCGTAACTTGATTGGTACCGACCTCGCGACCCCTAGAGGGATCCGGGTCTTGAAATCGATCAACTGTCGTAATAAGGATTCTTTTTGAGATGAATACTGAAGTTACGAGTAAGTATTTTGATTAGGGTTTCATGTTTAAGGAAGGCGAAATTTAGTCGTCGAATTTACTTTATAATAGAAGAAGAGATCAGCATACAGGGACCCTGTAGGCTGTTCTTCTTCTGTAACAGGGATATATCATCGAAACAGAAACAAAACGCTCTTTGGTGGTTGCGGGGTACATACGTACCCTAACCATTGTCATAATCTTGGACACTTTATTGAGGCCATATATCATTAGATTAAATAGCAACCTTAATGTCCAATAAGAAAAGTGCTGTTCATTATTGTTGCACATGGTGTACCTATCTGCATCACTGGTACTCTTACCTTACATAGAGGTACGGTACAAGTAAGGTATAAATAAATCTCTCTTTGACAGACGTTTATATCGGTGTTTAAATTAGTAACGTAACGAGCTATGTAAGACGGCTACTCCACGTACTGATATTTATTTATAGGCAAGAGTTGACAAAAATACACCATCTTGTCATGTCACGTCACTCTTCGTTGCTAACGGGGGGCTTTTCCTTATCACGGGCCGGGGATCTATTGAGGATAATGACACCATAAAGTGAAACATATTAACGTCGTTGATTTAGCCTGGATATGTAATACTCCAACGTCACGTCACACGTAAAACCGATAAAACAAAGACGCTGAAATGAGAAAGAATAGTTTCTCTAATTTCATATTAACTTGAAACAATAATGAAAGTGTAGCGAAACAAAGTAGATAGATAATTAATATAATTGTGTACCTAAGTCAGTTAGTCACGAGTAGACCAGGTGTGCTTTAGTTAGCTAGCAAGCATCAATTGAGATCATACCTCCTAAGGGTGGTAATGGTAAGGATAGGAACGACTGCCTCTACGAAATTGATACTCTTGGCACTTTAGAATATGTGGAGATGTAGCGTTACTAACGTGATTTGGTGTTTATTTCAAAGGATGTTATATTTAGATACACGACCCAAGTACATACGAAATATTTCGTCGACATATTTAACAGAACGAGTAAAAACCTAAATAAAGGTTCAGAAGAAAAAACACGAATTACCTTTCAGCTAGTTCTAGACAATAACAAAGTAATGAAGGTGGTAACTGAAAATAGCGCTGCTGCCGTTGTTGCTACTAGAAGACGTGCAGCTACAGCTTAATAAAAACCTTAATCAGATTAGGGACCAAAATGGATAAAAATGATGAATATTTGGTAAATAAAGCGGCTAAATTAAGAAGTAATTACTAAACGAACTCCCGGAGGGGAGAGGTCGTAAATCCGTGTTAGATCGAGCGGGGCGGTTCATAAATATTCACGGTCAGCACGCCAGCAGAGCGGAGGAGCAGGACGGTGGCTTGACGTCTCGGTCTCGGCGGCTAAGCTAAGGGGCTCAATCAATTCAATTTCAAATCTGTTTATTTGCATGAAAAACATAACAAATTACATTTTATAGACTACTCGCTCAATCTTTACACAAGATTACGTGCTGCAGAGTTGTTGCATGCTCACAGTAGTATTGAGGTAAGTATATGTATAATAGGTAAAAGTGGGTATTGTATTTTCATTTCAGATAATTATAGATCTAATAGGTAATGGTAAATTGTTTTATTTAGCATAAAAGGTCTGTATCTACATTGTACATTTCTATCAAAAGTAATGTTTTTAATATTTTTAATTTGTTTACTGTTTTTATGTTCAATTTTCTGTATTAATTTCTGGAGGTAGGCTATTTAGGGTGAATGGCAATATGTATCTCCAGGTCCTTTCTCCATATTTATTAATAATTTTAGGTAATGTATACAGTGGTAAGTTTTTCAAGTATCTTAAGTTATTATGTCTTACGGGGTCTTAATTTTTTATTTAAGTTAGGAAATAGAAGTATGTGGTGTATTGTATGTTTTCCGCACTTGGCTCATTTATGCTGAGCCTTTCTACGTCGAGTGCCAATAGACAATAGTACATTATTGCAGAGGCCGCCAAGTAGCACATTGCCGGACGAGTCAGTTAGAAGGCTGAGCGAAGCGAAGCCTTCTATTAGTACGAGTCCGGCAATCGCAATTGCGGCCGAGGTATATATAATGCTTTTCTCAAACAGCGAGGAAATACGTAAGCTTAGTCGGGGCAAGTGCGCCAGGATGGGGTAAGTGCGCCTAACATAAATATATCGAAACCTATAAATATTACTCAACTAGTAGTTGGCTGTTTACAAGGCATAGGGGCGAAATAAATTTAGGCGCACTTACCCCACATCAGTATTTACTACTTCCATGATCGTGGATGATTTGGGCATGGAAGTTGTACTTATTACCTCCATGGATTTGTCAGTTTCTAGAGGTGTCTCAAATAGCAAGCGAATTAAAAAAACACACGACAATAATGTTTTTGCTGGCCAAGGCCGGCAATGGACAGCCTCGCGTCTTCTTTTTTTGAAAGTAACACGAACATTTCCGAGCATGTTTGAGAAAAATACGTTAATTTCAAGCCAGTAATTTTATAACGACGACAATAATAATGAAATTTTAAGCGTAAAATCCGGATGGGCGGTGAGTCGACTGTTTGGTTTGGGCCATTTCACAGCGTATAAATCCTGATGAGTATTTGCGTGAAGCGGCCATTTTGTCAAAAAAACAAACTTATTGCAACAAAACATTTTTACACGAGAACCCAGGTAAGATCGATTTGGTTTAGCAGTGTTGCCATACTTTTCCCATAAAACTGTGTAGTAGGCATAAAGTACGATAGAGGTAGAGGTGCGAAATTTCCCGCGACCCTGAAGCTGCCATTTCCGCACCCGGCATTTGGCTCTCGCACAATACGCCTAATAACTGTTACAGCTGAAAGAAAAGTATATACGAGAATTTTGGGTTAGGCTTACACAACCGCTACCTGAAGGTAATTGCCTCTACTGCCACATATTCGCTTGATGAAAATTATACATAGTAAAGACGTGAAGTTTACGTTGATGAAGACTTAAGTGCGCAGATCCAGTCGGCTGATATTGTACTTTCCACATATTGCATACCTAAAAGATTGTTAAGTTATCCATGGGTAACATTATAAATGCAAATGTAGTTCAGTCTGTCTGCCTGTCTGTCTGTTACCTCTTCACGCTTGATCCACCGCTGGCCCAATTTAGATGAAATTTACATTACAGTAATAAAAATTAAATGTTTGTATTCCGTTAATGGATAAAATTACTAGCGAATTTAGGACTTTTAACTTTAAACTCAATTTTGGCACAATTAAAGGAAGAATTATTTGCTTGAACAAGTCACATAACTACATGACTAGAGATATCAAATCTGCTTGTGAATACACATGAAATTTTCAGCAATCGTTTGCTATATTCACACGTAGAAATAGAAAGTAGCCGAGGGATCGCGCAAGGCGTCCAGATATTAATATTGCATGGACAGGAGCTGAATAGCGCGTGACTCGAATGTAAAACGTCCCTACGTTACCTACTCGCACCAAAGAGAACGAATGCTATAGAGTTCACTAATGGACAGAAACAGTGTAAACCTTCTAACTTAAAATTACTTGACCAGTGGCAATACCATGAGTTTACAGTGACCGTACTCGCTAGCGACTACGTAAACGATTTGTATGACGAATAGTACAGCGCCCCTGGCGGTCACTCGTTGAACTAAAATTCTTCATACAAATCGTTTACGTAGTCGCTAGCGAGTACGGTCACTGTAAACTCATGGCAGTGCTACTGTTCACTGCTGCCTGAGTCTACGATAGAATCTTGAAGTTTGAAGCAGCGATTTTTTAGAGTCACAGCTCACCACATCAACTCGGCACCGACTCGCTTTACGCGGTTAGTATTCTTTGTTTGAATTTCTATGGATTAAGCGGGAACCTTACTGCTGCGCACGGTCTAGGTGAGTACAAATACAACTATACTTCACACAATACAACACCACTTATAACTCGAGAACTACTTGTATTGCCACGGGCTACTTTTTACTACGGAAATGCACAGTTCCCGCGAGTACGCTCCGAATTCTGACCGAAGTCGCGGGCGTAAGCTAGTCGAAAAATAAATGCTTATAAAGCGAGCTAATTCGATTTATGTCAAACCCTGAATAATAGTCATTAACGTTTGGGTTTTTCATTAATAAATTACTTTAATGGCGTTGTTTTGCGGAACCGACTAATTGACAATGACACGGATCCACACGTGACGTACTTTAACCCTTTTACCACTGTCGTTCATAGCTACAAGGCTTACAGCGCAAAATACATCTTTATAAATCGAGCATCTAGAATTCAAAGTGGAACGACGTTTGGTATCGGTGTGGCGTGCCGGCCAAAGGGTTAATCACGCCCATCAAGGCGTAACATAAAGTCTACATTTAAAATAATGAGCGGTAAAATAGGGAACTACGTATTAGGAGTAGACGAAATAACGTTTTTTAAACGCCGCCAAAAGGCCCTATGTAATTGTCGGATGCTTTGAGATGGTCTCGTGGACAGACGGTGATATTCTTCTATTCGTTCTAGTCTATGAGGTCATATAAGACTGCCAAACGTGATAAGAACTCTTTACAAAAATATTGTTAACGAGTTGCAAGCAAACAGTTCTCATCATTGTGCGGTTCCGCGACTGGCGTGTGTTCAGGTTCAAAGCTGGCTGAGTAAATGAACTTTTTACAGGCCCAAACAGGGATATTCGCAAAGCAAAGTTTGAGCCCCAAAGATTGTTCCCTTTTCACAAGAAAATGTTAGTAAACAAACGATATTTGGAAGGTTACTTAGGGCGCGCGGTTTTCTCGGCAAGCTAGGGGTGACAGGTCATTGCCCCCGCTATTTAAGTCCCTACAAGACATGAACGTTACGGGTAGCGGGCCCGACCTCCCCTTAGGGCTAAACCGCACCTAGAATAGCAGCGACAGGGGCACTCGTAAACCCGAAAACGTGCACTGAGTGCAAACATCGGAACTCCGTGTGACCTGATAGCTCATTAAATTCGGTCGTAAAAACGTAGTTAAGCGGAAACGTCCAGGTTTTAATGCGCCACGTAGCACCCGCATTAACGAAACAACATCAAAATCCGAGTAAAGTTTAGATTTGGACGCTTCGACGCGATAAAGTAGGTAGCTGCAGGCGTGCTTGTGTTCCAAATCGTGCAGAGCTCAACATGGATTGCGTCCGCTTCTAGGGATTTAACCTCAATAACCGGTGAAGCGACGGAAAACAAACACTTGTCCAAACCTCGCTACGTACGCGCTCCAACTGACTTTTAATGCAAACTGCCCAGCATAGGATGTATGTACGTAATCTACGAACTCTTGTCAGCATACGGAGATTAAACTTGGCTACATGAGATTGGCTACAGCCTGCTACAGTAAACACATCCGAAGCTTCTCACGTATTTCACGTAAAAATCCATGGATATAGTAAATTACTTTTACTTAGGGCAATGACGCAACGCTTACACACTTCTTGTAAACTTGATTATGTGCTGCCTTTGATCTTTTTTTATAATAAAACCAACTATTTATTTATCTTTCACTATGGTTGGTTCAATTATTCTACAGTTAACAAACGTAGCCTAATTAATGGATGCTGCTAATCAACTGACTGTAAGCAGTGACTGTCGAAAAAAACGCAAGAACGAAGGAAAAATGGGTGCACTGATCTTCAGACGATATCTATTTTAAATATATTATTTTTAGAAATACCCCTGCAAAAAGTTCACGTAGGTAATAATTTTCAATAAAGGTTTTATTCTATCATTTGGTAGTAAATAAGAGGAGAGCAATGTCCTGCGTCGGCAGCTGTGTCTAGACGGCCCATGACGTCAGTGTAGCATTAGGATAATGTTCAGCAGTCTATTGCATTACGCCAACTGTATACCTACCCACTCAAGATTAACCAAATGGAAAAATAGCAGAGTTCGGGACTGCAAGTGAAGACTCAGGCTAGGTAAATCGCGATGTACAGGAAATGCCGAAAAAACCATTTGGTTTGGTATTTGTAAACGCGAAAGACCAGGCCAGGTTTGTACAGCGCGAGATTAAGGTAAAGTTGACACAATAACACCGGCGTTTGTCAGGAGCAGCGTGTGCCGCAGCGTGAAGCCGTGGTGGCCTAGTGGTTCGACCTACCGCTTCTCATGCAGAGGGTCGTGGGTTCGATTCCGGCTCGCACCTCTATGTTTACTTAGGTGCGAAATCCAATTCGAATTTACCACTGAGCCTTTCGGTGAAGGAAAACATCGTCAGGAAACCTGCATGAATCTGCGAAATAATTCAAAGATATGTGTGAAGTCCCCAATCCGCACTGGGGAAAGATTGCTACCAGAAAAATAAGATTTAGGTAAAAATATCGCCATACTCCCCGTGGGGACCATAGCCCAAACCCTCTCGTGGTGAGAGGATGCCTGTGCCCAGCAGTGAGACGCAAATAGGCTGAAGTAGTAGTAGTAGTAGTAGTAGTAGTTAGTTAGTTAGTAGTAGTAACGGGTGCCGCCAAATTCATCAGACACCGGGAGCGAAAGTGCAACAATGAATTCGACGCTAAACAAATTCTATTCGACGAAGTAGGGCGCGGGCTGCGATAACCCGGGCGGCACTCGACGTGACGCCTCGCCAACTCAGGAAGCCAGCACTTGAACGTTAGATGTAATTCGCAGCGCTATTCCTCAGTTCTACAAAGCAACTCGGAATTAAAAGTCCCTCGTCTTGTCAAAGAAAACCGGTACAAGGAAACTGTTCAAAGGAGGAAATTCTATATTTCGTACCTGGTATCTTCGAAAAGCAATAAAGCGACGGAAACGGTTGAAGCGCGTCACCGCGTACGTTTACTTCCGTTGAAGCAATTGTCTTAGCCTCAAAGTGGCTTCAAAGATTTGTATCGAGTCTCTGGTGAGTTTTCACGTGAAATCCATACTAATACATATTCGAAACTAACTCTGTATGACTATCCGTCTGTTAACACTTCACGCTTAAACTGCTCGACCGATTTTAATGACGATAATAGTTGGTTACTTTTTATCCCGGAAAAACGCATATTTCCCCTTCAAACGCGATGACCATATTCTACGCGGACAAAGTCGCGGGGAGAAGCTAGTTAAAATGATCGATATCACCAGCATTAACATTGCACCTACGATATTAATGCCTTAATTTTCCCTGCTGCTGATATTAATGGGGACTATCGTTTCTTTGCTCACCAGTTGGCGCCACTGTTGAGTAAGGTCCAGAGGTAGGTATAGCTGTCAAAGGCGACTTTATAAGATCGGTGCCGAAACATAGTTTTAAATCTTGAATCAATTAAGTTTATTAATTACAAATAACTATGATCATATCGAGTAGCTATGCCACAATGTTGTGCAGTTCCGTTTTGTTCAGTTTATTTTTTATTTTTTTCAAAGCGTTGTCATTCATCGCCAAATAATCCATATTGGCGATAATTTCACGAAGAAGATCACTGGTAAATTAAAGAAATTATAATCTATGTCACGAAGCCCGCCAAAACCAGTGAAAAATGAATGTTATTGGACCTCACGCGACACTAGCGCCTCTAGTGGCAAATTGTCACGCGATAGCCCCCATGTAGGTAGTTACTTTACTTATACGTTACATAATGTTTCAATTTTAAACAACTTAACACCTCGTACAGTGGCTTCTTGCAATAAATAGGTCTACATAACGGCGCAGGTGGTGCAAAATGTCGCAAAAAAAGAACAGATTTATTCGCAATCTCCCAAAGGGTTTGTGTTTGACTGCCTTCACTCATTCAACCCTATTCAACCCGACGTCTGTACATATTTTCCGGTCCTCTTTCTCTAAAAAGGTTTCAGTGGAACTCATGAAAAGAGTTATGATGTGTTTGTACGGTCAATTCGCTCATTAGGTTTCATTTCTTGCATTATAATTACTTGTGCTAGTTAAGCAGGAAGCACGTGGGTATTTCGCGTAAATATTTCATGTCAAGAAGTCAAGATGGTTGGCGCTCAAATTATGTTATGAAGGCACGTTTTATGGAACGTGCGTAAATCCAACATAAAATGTAAAATGTTTGATATCCAATTCGACGTTGACGAAATAAGGGTTCAGGAGAGAGATTAATTAAACGATTCGGAAAATGGTTTTTGTTTCATATCGTAACACGCTTTTTGCGTTACGTCATTTAATAAAAGGATCCAGGTCGCACCTACGCTTCGTTATTTATAGCTTGGTCCCTGTGTTCACGGAATATAAATCGTTTCTTCATGTTACTGACTTAAAATCACTTTTGAGTTGGTGGGTGCGTGCGGAATATCATAATATTAAATTGAAACAGAGCCTTCTCTCCAACAAAATTATTACCTAACGTTTATTTCTAAAGTAACTTTTAAGTTCGTCAGACGAAAGGATAACAAACAGCCAATATGCTTTCATTTGTTTCATAAGAAAATATTCTTTATAATTACGACTAGACTAGGACCTTTATCGCTTCGTCCGTGGGTGAGTGCGTCCTATTTTAGATGAAGTTGCTTGAAAGGGTCAAAGGCGTGTATTGCCCGCCGTTCCGGGGAAAATGGCGTATTCACACGGGAAATGAGAAGCTTCAGAGCTCACTGATGATGTACACAGAGGTGCCTCTTACCACAGGGCGGACACGGCCTATAAAAGTACGATTTCGAACACAATTCGAATGAAGTGTCAATGTTTGCGTGCAAGGACGTCTCTACACTTGTAAATGTGTGTGTACCAACTACGCGGGCCAGTGATCCACTCTCCATCTCCAGATGAAACAAATAACGGTAAGGGCGAATTGGGCGCGAGTTGCGCGCCGGCTAGATTCAGGCGGTTGATTCCGTGGCCATTCTGTATGTATTCTATTAAATATTATGTGCTCTTACTAGCCCCATACTACGTGTCACCGATGCAATACGGCATATAACATGAATCGCCAAACAGCTAACCTATTTATAAAATATGTACCTACCTATGCATATATATGTATAGAAAATTACTCTTCATTTACTCAAGCCTTAATTTCCCCGGGGCGCGGGAATTCTACGTGTATTAAAAGAGAGTGTGCAAATGAAGAAAATATTTAAGTGCCGCGAGAATGTGAAATTAATAGACTTCCAAGACGAAGCAGAGTAAACGGTTTAATATTGTTGGAATCCGCGTTCTTTTTTTCTTTTTCTTCGAGAGAACTCGTAGCTACCGAAATAAGTTTACTATGAAACGGTCGCTGTTAACTCATTATGTCTTAGAACGTTTGAGGTTTTCTGAAACTCTGACACCCTCGATCTGCTGTCGTCAGCAGTGCCTGCTAACGACAGCGGCCACGTTGAAGGAGCGGTTTCGCAACTAAACTCCACGCCATCGAAAACAGCGAGAGTTGATAGTAAAATGTTCGGAAATCCGCTTCGCTTTCAATGCTCTCGAGTGGCTCGAGCGGGCACGGAGCCAGCGGTAGATAGCGATCTATCTCAAGAAAGACCCCTCCGATAACGAGACGTATTCATAACGTCATTTAAATACGCAAGTTGACAGCTGACAGCTGTTTATAATAAGAGCGGTAATAAAAACAATCTAATATCAAATCCAGACCCTGTGCGAGAGAAAGGTTTCGCCCGGCTACCGTTAAAGGTGTTAAAAATAGGAGTATTTTTTTCGATATGGTAGAGCGTCATTTTGGCAGAGTAAGTAAGTTCTCGTTTACGACTTTTACGAGCAAAACTACAATGCAAAGCGCCCAATTATAATAGTGTTCCCAGCAATTCGACACACAATGGTTTAAATAGAACGGTTTGAGATCAGAATAACGAGACAGGTTCATTTTGCATAGTCTAACCTCGTCCGTTAATAAATGCGGCTGCGTATCGCGACATAATGCAGCGTCCCCGATGCATAAATTTTGCGCTTATCACGCCCGTGTGCCCTTTACTGATACCTATGCTAATTTTACTTGAATAGCATTATGAATAATGTCAATAAAAAGAAACATATATACCTACTAATAATAAGTCTGTAGAAGTCGCGTCTGAAACTTGAAAATTAAAAGAAACTATCAAGTCGAGTGGACTATTTAAACGTAAACGATATCGATTTTTAGAAAAATTGTGTGTATGTATGTATCTAAGTCCGGATTTAACACGAAAACTACTAAACGGATTGCAATAAAATTTGGTATGGGGGTAGTGTATAACACTAGTCAACATATAGGCTACTTTTTATCCCGGAAAATGCATAGTTTCCGCGGGAAAGCTATTAACGCATTCCACGCGGACGAAGTCGCGGGCAGAAGCTAGTAAATAAATAAAGAAGTCTCTAATCTCTGTCTATCACAATTACGATTCCAATTGTGCTTATTACAAAAGCCATTCTAATGATTAATTATTGAATGTTCACCAATTATATTATAAGTAGCGATTTGATAATAATCGTGACGTCACAACTTTCGTAACCGTTTAAATTAAAACCTTTGTTTTGAAGTTTGATAAAGAGTTTGACTCGTCAGTGAAATAGCATAGCCTATTTGACACGCGATTGTGACGGTCAGCAGAGTTTTTAATTACCGTACCGTGAAAATGCGCGTTGACGTAAGGCGTCTTGTTAATTACCCAATACAATACATAGTGCCGCTCTTTAGGTACGAGCGCGTGTGTTAGCTGCAGCGTTCGTTCTTGAAACATGAATAACGTAACTTCTGTTTTCAGTAGAGTTTATTGCCATTACACGCGTTGTGTATGTACCTATACTGGTTTCATAAGTCGTGAAATTGTCCTTATCTTTATTGGTACCTACGTTACTTATTTACCTCCTCGTAAGTGGGCTGGTAATGTATTGGAAATGTGATATGTGTATTTTTGGTATTAAGTTTATTATAGCCAGTTAACCATTTAAATAATACCAGTGGAGGCCGATAATCGACAATCGATGACAATATGACATAGGTAGGTAGGTACCTCATTACGCTGCATCGCGCCGATGGATAGCTACAAAATGAATGCAAAATGCAAACCCACGATATAAAAACGATTCCAAAAATAAAATGTAATATCGTTTGAACCGAATCACTGTATTGACAACTTTGATGTAACAATTTGAATTTCAAATGCGATCGTCGCTGTCCGTTCCGTTGTATACAAACCGAGTTTTATTACATTGCCAAATATAGATACAATACACGTGTACTGGCAGTACATTTATATTATAACCCACACCGATGATTGGTTTAGTTATACAGCGATATAATAAGTATACGCGTACCGACAACACAACATTGCAGGTTTATATTGAGGGAGCACGCAAAGTAGGTACAATCAAACCGAATATAATACTTTTCCACGGGTATTCTTTATTTTCTATTATAACCAGTGAAAAGTTATGCAACATTCGAATAGAGTTAACGAACGAGATTCAATGCAAGCGCAGAGACGAGAAGTAAAGTTGGCGATGTCCCAGACGTCTCGTGATGTAGGTCAGGCATGGCGTAGAGCGTACCGAAGCGGCCCACGGGCCACGGGTCACACAGACAAGTCCCTAGTAAACCTAACTGACGTTCGACTCCCCTTGGCGCCAACCCCGTAATCCTATAACGACTCGCAACTATGTCGCATGTTGAAACGATTAAACCTAGCTCGATTACACAAGTTTAACAGCGTCTGGAGCCAGGGATATGGAATTCGGCCAAACCGTTTGCTCGTATACAAATCCTACTGTGGAACGGATGCTATAGAATTGAACAGGGGAACGCTTTGTGGCGAAAGATGCACGCGCAGCTGCCGACCGCCAGGTGCAAAGGAATCGCAGTTCTTATAAAATCTTCAACAAAAGCTGCAACGTGGGGAAATAATCCTCTATTTATTGCAAACATGCTTTTGGATTAACAAGAAATACAATGACCGTGTACTTAGATAGTTGTATACTAACAGAGTATTGTCAAAGTAATAAAAAACTGCTTTCATTGTCGCTAAAAAAAATATTTATCAACATCCCAGCTTTCTAATGCGACCTTCGAGAAAATGGTAGGTAAAAAAAACTCGATATCTCGCATAACAGATTCGGTCGCGTCTTCCAATTCCATTAACTGTAATTAAAATACACATGGCAGTTTTAGAATTGGCGCGGGCGGAAGCTAGTATTTGCATATATCTCTCTCTGTGTTAGATATATGCTGAACGGGACCGTCCCTGCTGAAAGTGACGCTCCAGCGCATCCACCGTGAATGCCCCATCTCATTATATGCTCGTCCGACGATGAAAAGCGCACCCGCTGCGCACTCAATAACTAGGCCAACCTTATTGTTCTACCGCCCTGTGCTATCTGTATTCAAATGATCTACGGATTCGATCTCTGCGTTGGATATACAGCCGGCAGTGTACGCTGTCAGGATGTGACGTCACGACCTTGCCGGCACACTATGATCGTAATGTTTTAATTCGGCTAAACTTGAATTACCACATTTCGCTCAGAAAAGAGTGTACGCATTTCATTTTATCTGTCCCATGGGACTTCCTGATTTCACTTACACCCAGCACACAAAGGGTCAGAGGTCGAAAAAAGGGTGAAGTGAAAATCTTTTGTGTCCAGTCCGTAAGTGTACGAGTGGAGTCCTTGAAAAGGTAACCTTTGTACATATGTGGCATATTTCACATGCGTATAGTCAACGTGATATTGACTATCGATACCAATCGTGTTCTCGAATTATGCTAATTGAGGTACCTACAAGGTGACAAATACGTGCTTCGCTAGATCGCACTGCGGTAAGAGGACAACCATCTATGGCGGCTCGGAGCTATTGTCAAAGTGACAGATGTTCAGTAGGTATAAACCCTAATTGTAAACCTGCAAGCATCTGCGAAGTAGGTAATTCAAGGACGTGTGTGAAATCCCCGATCCACACCATATAGCGGAGACACGTGGATGGCGGGGACTACAGCCCAAACCCTCTGCAGCAGTGCGACATAAACATGCATTGTGGTGTGTAATTAATTGGGTAAATTACGTAGGTAAATAATGATTCAAGATATTTATTTTAATTGCAAAAGGTCTTTCAGATAAGTCGGTGGCATTAACAAGTGTCAGATAATCTGAGATGACAGTAATCGCTTTAGAATATTTCACGTCAACTTTAATGAGATTTGACATTTGAAAGTTTTGAAACGTAAACTCGGTCGAGTTACTCGAGGGAAGGTTTGTGAGACCGTCCCGAACTTTGTTTTAGCCCAACCGCTCGAAGCTACGAAAACATTTTCATATTTTTTTCTTATTTATATCCACGTTTTTCCCTGGATTCTTTTCATTTCGAGAAACGTCGTAACCATCTTGTAAGAAAATTGTTTACAAAGCCATGTATTATCCTCTCAATACTGCTGCGCATCGCCATTAAATGAAGGAACGAGACTGAACAAGTAAATATAAATGTTTCTATTCAGGAAACACTTTGTTTTCTGCACAAAGGCAGCGTTTATACATTTTTGCTTTGAAAATGGAAGAAAGAATACGCATACGGAAGTATTGTCAAATACAAAGCAGATCAGTCACAAATTTTCTAGTTATTATTAGACAAGTCAAATGAGATACTTTTATTCGTTATAGGTACAAAGTTAAAGTAAAACACACATTGTATCGTTTAAATGAGCTGCTCGAGTTCAAGTTCATTCTCGTGTCCTTTTCGACAATGTCATTATTGCCAGCCTCAAGTCCTCTCGGAGTCGAGCGCATGACTTTTTTCAGTTTACATCTTATAATAACAGCTAAGCACACCTTTTATTGCAATAGGTGTCGCCGTCAAGTTCGCCAGGTACGGCGGAAGTAGAGCGTGGCGGAGGCGACGCCACGTCCGTCGCCGGATATTAATCATTCCGTACCTCGGAACATTTCGGCTAATTGAAAACTGAACGATGGAACTCTACTTACGCCACCTACAGGGTTGCCGCACTAAACTCCGATGGAAAGTTCAATGCGTGTTGTATTTGATTTGAGTGGTTATCTGTGGCTTGGTGGTTTCTGAGACTCTCTGAAACCAAGAAAACCAGCGATCGCGTTCACCTTTCGGCTGTCAAAATCGACCGAGATGCAAAAATGCATAAAGAACTGATTTTGTTTATTTTTTGCGTTGTTGTGAGTTTATTCTCACAATTTTCCAAACCACAAACTGTACGCTTTCCGTGGAAATTTCGCTAATGATTTTTTTCCCATAAAACCTAACAGGAAGAACAACTACTTACTTTACTTTATTTTCTCCTTTCTCTTTCTTCTATAAGTGCATCCTTTTCTTCAACCGTAATAAAAAGTAATCTGATGAAATTTTGTTGCTGGCAACTATGCCCATGTTTTGAGGCTGATAGCCCTAACCTCGACCTTTATGGAGGAAATCAATTTCATGCTAACCCTGTCGCTGTTTAGACTGTGGCTTACTCGGTGCGAATAATTCTAATTTTGACCCCTTAGACTTTAATCAGAGCTGATTAAAGCAGATTACCTATCTACTGGGACTTAACCAATAATAAGGTTCTTAACACTGGTGAAGCACATTTTTTATTACTCGGGATTAAAATATTGGTTATTATAACATATAACATGTTATATATAACATAACTATTTGCTTGCTGGTAAATAAAATATGTAGGTAAGCACATTAAGTTTTTATAGGTGACTCTCATTTTCTCTTTCTAATTAAACAAGCAAAAATTACAAAAAAGCTTTAACAATCTATTCTAAATCAATAGATACGGACTAACAATACGAACATAGCAGATGACATGATATTGATACAGTAAGGCAAAACAGCGTTTCCGCATCACACGTTCCACGATTAAAAAATAGATCCATCCAATATCATTCCATTCTCAACTCTATACCGCAACATTTAAGTAAGAAAAACAATGCGTAAAGCGTTCGGTACTAACAAGGTGCGCATACGCAGCGTGAATCACTGACCACATGACCACGAGGAGGCAAAAACATCTTCGTAAACAATCAGGTATTTCAATGGTTAGATATTGTAGGTATATTATAGAGAAGAATGGTCACCACCGTTCCGAGTATTGATCTCTGATCTGATAAAATTACTTCCATTCTAGAAACTAATGCGAAACAGGAAAGTTTCGCGTCAACACGTGGAACAGATGTAAACAGAAACGACCTCGTATTGTTTTTTTAATAATCAGGTAGTCAAGAAGAAAATTGCTTAGTTTAAGCAAGTTTAAGCCATTGCCAAATATGATTTCAGGTTACAACGACCTAGACTATGAGTAGTCTGTCCTGAACCACGGACAGCCTGAACGATGAGACGTCCAGATAATTTCCCCCGGCACGCACTATTTTCGCATCCTCATTAGATATAATAACACATGTAAAAAATTCAATTTACGTTACATTACAACACCGATAAAACGAAGGCAAATTACCGAGATGTCATGAATGGCAGAGCGAAAAGAACGCTCGTTAGTTTCTACGAGTAGAGGTTACTTACTTATTTATTACGTCTCTAAACTGCGCAACAATTGCGAAATACCAGTTTAAACGAATGACGTACAATAATAAATAAAACTGAGGTGACTTCTTGTTTACTAAATAAATTCGCATCAATCAATCCGCTGTCATATTTTCTTTAGAGGCATGCCCTGCTTTTCCCAGTGGCATCTCGATGTGACAGACGTCCCAGAGCCCTGAATTTGACGTGGCTCCGTGAGGCCCTTCATAACAGAACATTTTAAATGATACTCCTATCCCGCTCACACTTAATCCGCGGTAAGCTGAGTGAAGGAGATGGACTGACTCCCCAGGCGCCACTCCGGCGCCGCGACCTTGCTCTTCGAATGGTCGGCGCACCCACACCCACACACGCCTCATCAACATAGATTTCTACGAGATCGCGAACTCGACCATGCCGCATTATGTATTAAATTAATCCTTTGATAGCCACGTCAATTGTCAATGTAGCGCCAATTTTAACCATACGCACAAGAACTAAAGTATATTTTAGACCGTAGCCCTTCGACGGCTGTGGCCGACACCGTTAACGAGGCTGTTGTTCCACATGACGTCTAAGGCCATAAGTATTATAGAGCGATAAGGTGCCCAGTCTAATAAGGTCATGCCACCATTGCGCTGATTCAATGTATCGATCTACTTATGACATCATTCGTTGCTATACATACAGCATAGCCTCTTTCATTACAAAGTAAATGAGAGATAATGGACTCAAAAAGGCCAATCTTCTATCTAAATATATAAAACTCAAAGGTGACTGACTGACATAGTGATCTATCAACAAACAGCCCAAACCACTGGACGGATCGGGCTGAAATTTGGCATGCAGGTAGATGTTATGACGTAGGCATCCGCTAAGAAAGGATTTTGCAAAATTCCCACGGGAACGGGAAAAATCGGGATTTTTACTTTTTAATATTTCTGCGCATACGAAGTTGCGGGAAAAGCTAGTTGTCTATAAATGCTTAGGTTTTTTTTTTCTAATAACAAATTCAAAGTTCCTAAAACGTTAGTTATTTATACGAATTGAAAAACGTCCTCAACTGAGTGAGATTCCACACCTCTCGGAGTCCTTTATAGTGAAATTCTGCGAACCTTCGTAAACCGTAGTCCGCCTATAAAGCTTGACTATTTTGCTATTCTCACCACGGCGCCGATTCCTTCTATCCATTCCCCGTACGGAACCGAAACGCGTCGAGCATATCTGTACCTATGGTGAGCCATTTCGTCAAAGCCTTTTGATATTCATTAAAAGGCAGCTCAAATGAACGGTGGCGTGATTTGCGAAATCCGCGACAGCCAGTTACGAGACCGTGATTAATAGCGCGTTAAACAATAGTCTTTAGTCTTTACTGGAGCTGTTGTTTAACAAATAGCTGTTTTAATTAGTGTCGGATGTCGGTCGGCAGCCGAGGTGTCGATTACCGTCCCCAATTTTCGCTTTCCTTGTAAAGACCCGACCGACAGTGCCGCGAAACTCATCAGAAAGGTTTCTGCGTGATGCCATGGAACCTTTTCGTCCATTATTGCATAAGTCTCGAGAATATTACACATATTTTGTTCCAAATATACATATACGTATAACATATATTACTCCTCGTGTGTACAACTACAAACTTCACAAAGTAATGAAATGAAAATATTTTTATGGAATTAAAGCAGTACTCTACTCTGCTGCATCAAAACATTTGTCACGAATTATGCGACACATGACAACGGAGATAGCCGTCGCCATGCACCAGGAGAGTCCACAACATTGCGGCAGTTTCGACCGCTCATTTTAAATAGGAGGTTACAGCGATGACGCCAAGTTTATCGATTGATTGCCGTGACGTGGTGACGCAATATGAGCAACGGGTAGACAGGTGAATATTGTACAATTCGTAATCTAGTCTATCGATTACACGCAACGCAACGGGCATGTCTATTCTTCGCACGCGATTTAGAGTGCTGCTAATTCGGAGTTGTTCGAGGCGCCCACTGCATGTTAATGTCAAACGTTCGTGACATTTCGGCCGAAAGCGCGGATTGGAATGGAAAGCATTTAGGTACCAATCCTTTTGTTTCGGTGTTATCACGGTAGAACTTTCTTTCAGGCAAGTTGAAGTTAAATTTAGATATTAAACTTGGTTGTTTGAATTTGCAAGAGGGACGATTCTTGGCAAGCCGACCATTTACAGTATTTAGATAAATGTCTCCCACGTAACATTTTAGGCAGGTAACGAAAATTATATGGCTTACCTAATGAGGCTACATTGTTTCCCCAGCCTCCAAGGACGGCATGCTCTCAGTGAAATGCTATCTTTGATCTTTCAAACGGAACTCCAAACTTCCACATATGCTCTAAGTACATTATTCAAACAATGTGGTTATTAACATATAAGTATCTGCATAAATTTCCAATTTTGCCTCCAATAGGAATAAATGTGCGATATACTTACGTCTTCCGATAATGAAATATTTTATACGTCGCTTTTCTTTCTTACATATGCGACTTGGCTCCACAGAATACCTATGTCTACGCAATATCATCAGTAGCTGTCGTTTTCCCATATTTTTTGTCTTTTGTCATTGTTTACCTACATCAATTTACGTACGTCCTTCTTCTGTGTTATTATGCATGAGTCAGAGCCAGGGGACGCCCACGTCTTCAAGGCAATAAGCGTGTTTGGTCGTAACATTGTCTTTTTTACCGTCATGTCTCATGTACCTATTAGGTATCTGCGTTGCGGCAACTTGCGCCTACATGGAACCCTCTCGGATCCTATTCGGATAATGCAGAGACAGAAACAAATTGTACCTCCTCTAAAATAATAGTTAATGGCATTGCAAACACTGCAATTTACATTAGAAATTTTCTCGCCTGACCTTGTGTCGCACCTTTTTTGTAATGATTTTACATGCCTAGGATAATACACAGATCAAGGTACAAACATGATTAACCACATTTTAATGTGATGAGAGTGGAAGGATGAGTCGACCGAGAGTAATTCATTCATCTTTGAACTATATTGTTATGCTAATATGATTCTAGCCTATAATTATATCCTTGTGGCCATGCCACTACCATATATGTAAATTTAATTTAGTGCCTTCCCATGTCTACAGTATGCATAATAGTGTTAGTGGTACTTAGCCACAGGCTCTCTATGTAGCCTCTCTTAGTCTTATAGACTTAACACCTATGGTGTCCCGAGGTATATGGTTCTGCACTTCATATTAACTATCATATAGGTCTAGATTGGGCACGGTCGACTCGCTCCGGTCTAATCAGGGTTACTAGATCCCTGGTGACTCTAATCATTCGCTCAATTAGTCACTATAGCCGGACGGAGGAACTGTGTTCCCCCGGAGACCTCCACCATCCCCATAGTCTCGCCACGGTTGCTCCAACATCAGTCGACCGTGCCAGTATGCTTCCGTAACATACTTCTGGGAGTTCACAACTTTCCAGTCCATTTGCCTTGATCGTAAGTGATACAAGATGGACTGCTAATATAGACAATCAAACTAGAAACGGTCTTGTCATCCCTCCACGTATCATGCACTGGTTCGACTACATCTAATAGATTAAAGCACTTACCCAAGGTGTTCATGGTGGACCGCCCAGGAACTAGAGCCCTCACGACCACTCCACCCAGACGTTCCCCTTTTTCTTTTCACCCTTGTCGTGCAATGTCAATTGCCGCCATCATTCTAGACACAGTACCAACATACCAGTGAGTCAAGTTCCGCAGCAGGGTTGCCACACAAAATATAGATTGACAGTACTAGTGCTGACACTTACCGAATTTTACATGGCGACTCGCGCTGTGCGCGACACTCCGACAAGCAAGGGAATTACTGTAGCAAGGTGAACAGGTGGCGCGTCCATTCCAGGATCTTCTCCCTGGCACGGATGGCAGCGTCCCTGGTACTTCTGGATGTTCTAATTTCGTCACGTATAGTGTCAGGAGTGGTAGGAACATCTTCTAATTCTGACGTCTCATCATTTACCTTGGGCTCCTCACCAGATGCAAGTGATGGTGTAGTTTCCTTCATTGACTCTATTACACTTGCGTCGTTTTCTGGTACAATAGTAGGTGACATGTTCTGTGTGTCCAGTTTGTCATGCTCCGATGTCGCGTTTGATGAGGAT
This sequence comes from Aethes cnicana, assembly GCA_963971205.1. Classification (NCBI taxonomy): domain Eukaryota; kingdom Metazoa; phylum Arthropoda; class Insecta; order Lepidoptera; family Tortricidae; genus Aethes; species Aethes cnicana. Next base: position 10,658,476 of record OZ020286.1, read on the forward strand.
GTCGTTTCCACGTCTATTAGTGGTTCGGGTACTGAGGTCTCATCAGCATCAGTTTCTAATGGATAGAGATGTGCAATGGACCTTGTCATTATAGAATCACCTACTCTCACTTTAGCGACTCTATGTTCGCCATCTGCACCCCTAATCAATTCAGCTATTTTCCCGACCTTCCACATTTCACGGTTTTTTAAATCAGACTTTATTTGTACTACGTCTCCTATTTGAGGTACACGTTTAGACATCACACGTGGTTGCTTGGGAGAGTTGTTATATCTCTCTCTGAGATTTGTCAAATATTGTGTCATAAATATCTTCTTGAACTCTTCTATTATCTTTAGACCTTTCTTCCAGCTTTCTATTAAGTTGGATTTGAGTTTAGAACCGTCCTCAGATGGAAGAGCTTCTGTCGCTGGAGACAAGGTTAGGCAATTTCCTAAAGTAAGGAAATCTGATGGTCTTAATATGTGAATTAATTCTGGTCCCACTTTTGTTAGTGGGCGTGAGTTTATTACTCCCTCTATTTCCTTCAGTACCGTTAGCAATTTACTATCTCCTAATAAGTGCTTTTCCAGCGTACGTTTCAAGGAATGCTTTACTAGGGCGACAAGTCGCTCATAAAATCCGCCGTGCCATGGGGCGAGCTGAACAGAGAACTTCCATTCAATCCCCCTTTCGATACAATAAGGTTTCGTCATAACTTCGGAGGTTAGCTTGAAGTATGTGGCATTATCCGAATACACTCGCTTGGGAGTGTTTCTTGTGGCAGTGAATCGTCTGAAGGCTAACAGGCATTCCTCTGCTGTGAGGTTATTGACGACTTCCAGGTGAATGGCCCGGACTGCTAAGCAAGTGAACAGGGTTACCCATCGTTTCTCTTTTCCATCCTTGGTACTTACAAACAGGGGTCCGAGGTAGTCAATACCACAGAATGTAAATGGAGTACTATAATTCACTCTTTCACTGGGCAATGCCGGCGTTACTGGTAGACGGTATGGACCTCCTCCATGTTTAATGCACTGTTGACATTTTGAGACGACCTTGGTCACTTGACGTTTGCCTTGAGGTATCCAATACTTTTCTCTAATTAGGCTGAGAGTATGCGTGGCACCAACATGGTAATTTTGTTCATGAGTTTGCTTTATTATTTTGTTAGTAAATTCACAGTCTTTGGGCAATAAAATGGGATACTTCATATCATAACTCCAAGCTGTGTTTGCCAGTCGACCTTTGCATCGTAGTACGCCATCTACGTCCATAAATAGGCCCAAATTTCTTGACAAGTGTGTCGGCTTTCCAGCAGTTTCATTTCCAAAGTGATGCTTTTGTAACTCCTTGATTTCTGTCAGAGTGTTGAGAGTCTTGTTTGACACAGGTGTGCTTTCTATTGGTGTATCCAACTCCATGATTTCATTTTCCATTACATTATTTGTTACATAGTCTACATCCATCTGTTGCCGTTTGTTTTCTGAAATAATCGATTTATTCCCTGGACTGTCATCTGAGACTGTCATTTCTTCATGTCCAAAGTCCAGGTCCTCCCCTGAACAAAGGAAAGATATATGACTTTCATAATGCCGGTTGACAGGCCATTTAGACTCGTCATTCTTTAAAAATGCGGGGCCATTGAGCCAAAGTTCAGCGTGTTGTTCCCATCTTTCAGGTCTTGTTGCTACATCAGCCGGATTTGATTTAGAATTGACGTAAAATAATTCAGCTTGCGATTGATTTTTCTTTATTTCTTCGATTCTGTTCGAAACAAATGGTGGCAGAAGTTTATTTGATCGCATCCATCCGAGAACAACAAGACTGTCAGTCCATAGTACTTCCTTTTCTAATGGTAAAGCCAGGTTCACTCTAACATACTTCAAGAGTCTACTTGCAATCAATAAACCTAGCAGTTCAAGCTTAGGAATATACAATTCACTTGTGTCTTCGCCTTTAGCTATTCTTGATTTGGCCATTACAATGGAAACCGAAGTGTTCTGTTCACCTCTCACTACTAAATATATGACGGCGGCGTATGCAATCTTCGATGCATCCGAAAAACAATGTAATTCATAGGTAGCTCGAAGATCTACAGCCTCACCAATCATACACCTAGGAACTTCTATGTCCGAAGCCGTCTCTATATCCTCCATGATGGATTGTATGGATTGTGTCAGTTCGTGTGGTAGAAGAACATCCCATTTGAGTTTCTTCTCACATATGCTTCGAAACAAGACTTTCAATGGCAGTAGTACCGGACATATGAAACCACAAGGGTCGTAGATTCGGGCCAAGGTACGAAGTACCTTCCTTTTCGTGTTTGCTGGTGTATCATGGTTAAAATGACTTCGAGTTACATTTAGTTTTAAAGTATCACTATTAACGTTCCATGACAGACCAAGGACTTTAACCGCCCCTTCATGTTTATCTTGTAGTTCGGCAGGTACGCAGTCAAGGAAATCTTTGCTATTTGAAGCCCAGTCTCTAATATTCATCGTGATTTGATTGAATGATTCCTTTGTTTTGTAATATATTTCTTTCGCTTCTTGAACGGAATTTGCTCCTGTCACTAAGTTGTCAACATAGCATTTATTAGCTATTTCTGTCAGTAAATTTTCTTCGGCTTGTTTCATGTGATGTCTTATTGTAGCATTAAGAAGAAAGGGACTGGATATAATTCCAAACGGAACCCTGCAGAACCGTAAATATAGCAGATTTTCTTCGGTCACGTCTTGACTGCTATCCTTTATCCACAGAAATCGTGTCACATCACGATCCTTCTCCTGAAGTCCGATCTGCAAAAATGCCTTTTCTACATCTGCCAGAATGCCTATAGTTTTTGTTCTGAACTTCAATAGGAGGCCGGTGAGATCTTCCAACATGGACGGGCCACTGTATAAACATTCATTCAAACTTCGTTTTCCAGTAGTTGTTGCTGAAGCGTCGTACACGATTCTGCCACGCTTGCCTTCACTCTTGACCATATGGTGTGGTAGGTAATGTATAGGATGATCAATATCATTGCTGTGTGGTTCAACTACTTCAATGATATTGAGTTCCATTTGTTCCCTGAGGATGTCATCATATTCTCGAAGTGTGACCATATCCAGTCTCTTCACCAAACTCTTCAGTCTCCCCAATGCCAATCCGAAATTCACTGAGAGCTGCGGAGGATACTCAATCCAGGGCCATTTTACCTCATAGCGTCCATTCCGATATTGAATTGTATTGTTGAAGTGTTTAACAGCCTCTTCTTGGTGAGTGGCCTTGGGTGAATCATTGATGCCAATAGACTCGAGAGACCACAAAAATTTTATATCAATGTTTCTGAGTGGGAGATCTGGTTCCGTAAAATATGGGCAGCCTGGACTGTGGCAAAGACAATAAGTGGTTACCGTTAAAGTATTTTCTTGTTCTGATGAAGTTTCTTGACTAACAGTTCCAGATAACAGCCAACCAAAATCCGAATTGACAACATACAGGTTGCTCTTAATTTTTATTTTGTTTTCCCATATGATACTTGTGTAATAATCATTACCAATTAAAATGTCTATTTTCTCACCAACAGAATCATCATCTGCCGGGACATCAATTTCAGGATAATTAAGGGTTGGTATTGGTAATCTGTCAGTAATATGTGGAACAATATTAACCCTTATCTGCCTTTCAATTCCCCGCTTGGTTCTTATGATGATCTCCGCAGAAGGGCTTGATATCTCCTTTGGTTTTGCCGATCCAAATGTGTAGATCATGAGTAGATCCGTGTTGGTGGATGTTATACATAGTCTGGATGCTGTCTTTGCTGTAATGTAACTTCTCTGGCTGCCACAGTCTAAGACGAGTCTACATTTATGCGTCTTTGTTGGGTGGTCGGATTTTCGCACCTGTGCCACTGCAGTCTGTAAAAAGGTTATATTATTTGACAAGAAGCATTGCGTAAAGTAGTCTTGAATTTTATCAGGGTTTTCTTTACCTTTGGGTTTAGTACACAGCAACTGCAAATGACCTTCACCACAACGATAGCATGAAATTTTCTTAAAACAGTTTTCCGTCTTGTGGTTTCTCTTCAAACATTTTAAACATCTTCCTGATAACTGCCTTTTTCTCATTTCAGCTGTTTTGAATTTCCGACAGTCAGTGCTAGTATGATTGGTCATCTTACAAAAGAGGCATGGTCTTCTTGCTTTCTTGACAGGTGGTTGAAGAGAATCAGATGTAGTGGTGAAAGAAACATTACGTTTTCTTTTTAGATTGGGATGTGGTTTCTTGTTCACTCTGACATGCAGTGACTCGGTGCTACAAGAAGGTGTACTATCTGAAGTTCTTATTAAGTTTTGGAAGGATTTTTCCAAGGCTGTGACGATTTTTTGCAGGCCATTACGGATGGCTACCATGCTGTTATCATCATTAATGAGATGATGCTCATGAATGACCCTGTCAGGAAATTTAGAGAGTATGACTGATCGAAGGTGATTACCATTGATGGGTTCTCCGAGCTGTTCTAGAATCCTCAGGTGTCTCTCTACTTCATCTAGGACACGCCTACAACTTTCACCATTGTATTCAGCTTTGGGAATGTTGTGTAACGCTGAATAGTGAGCGTCTACTAGGACATCCTTCGAACCAAATCGTTTCTGAAGGATGTCAACTGCTACCTTGTAATTGGCATCACTCCCTGTTATTCCTGCTATGACGTCTAGAGCTGGTCCTGCTAACCGATCTACTAAATATGCTAATTTGTCTGAATCTGCAATTTCTTGGCTGTGGACACTTGATTGGAAGCGGTCCCAGAACTCGCTCCATTTTAATTTATCTCCATTGAAGATGGGTAGTCCTAGTTTCGGTAGTTTAGCCGTAGATGTGGTTTTTGAATTTTGAGGGGTCTTATTTAGCAGGATGGTAACTTCTAGTTCGTTCAGGACATCTTCGGCTTTCAATTGATCAATGTTAATACTGTCTATGTTAGTATCTTTACTTATGGTGAGTAGGTGGTGTATTTCATTTTCCAATGCCTGGAGGCGTTGCTTCAACTTCATTTGACAACTTAAGAATACTGCTTCTTCTACTCCCCCTTCTTGGCATTTCATTAAGATCGCCTTGGCTTCTTCGGCTGTCTCATTCACCCTTTCTTGCCGTAGATGGACTCGCTCTAGTGTTGCCATTGTTCCATAGACTGAAATGGAGTACTTCATTTCATAAGTTTCAAATAGTTTCAATAATTTAATAAAAATGCTAGAATCACAACCCAATGCTTATGCGGTTACACATAGTTACACAGTTATTCAGTTGAGCAGCAAAGATATCCACTTACTAATTTATTTATTTATTTTCTAATATTAATTAAAATCACAATACGGATATGTTCATAGGCTTCCCATTTGAGAAAAAAAGAATATACTATTAATCTATCTGACATGTATAAATAGGCACAGTCAGCTGCAGAGGAAAGCGGAACCTACCAAGTCTAAATATTTAAATTCCCATAGATTAAAAATGTTGTTTGCAATAGTGTACTAAATCATAAATATATTTGACAACAAAGTCCCGGAATTCCGAGAAGCACATTCACAATAACATAATAATGGTATAGTATAATGGTCGACGTGTTTCCCGCGCTTCACCGGGAAATCCGATCACTGATTACGTATTTATTTCTTTACTCACCTTGCTTAACACAATCTTATCCCTCAATAAATATCTGTTGATATTGGCAGCGTCTGCGTCGCGTCCAGTCCTATGCGCGACCTTTGACTCATCAATTCCAGAATCCTACGAGAAAGTTTAACGAAGGATAATTAGATGACGAAATTACTGAAACGTATATAAACATCCTGCTTTATTGTCTGCTCTTATAGTTGTAACACTGACTGTGAATAATAAGAAAGCACAATGTAATAGAAACGACTGACTAAACAATGTTATACACTGCACACTTACTTGCTTCTTTAGCACTTATTTTCTAATTCAGTTGTAGTTTTCGCCTACAACAAACTGAAACAACCCGGTCTTGTTGGATTCTTATTGGAATCTTCGAGTATGGACATCAAACGAGGAATATTATAAGGCACGACAACTTGAAACTATGAATCGCCGTTTTTACGAACTTTGTAAGATTAGAAGCGTACATACCCAACCAACAATATATAATTTTTTTTTTAATAACAAGACCATAGACAATAATATTTGTTAAGCCGCTTACACACGTTCCAACCGAGCCTGAGCGTTCCGTCCGACCGAGATTGATGGATATCTTTCAGACCACAAATCAGACATATGGATCGGAAATTTCTACAGCTGGAACAAGCTAATGAAGGGGCGAAGGACATAAAACGAACAACTTTATTTTCAACAGTAAATAATTACAATCTTTGAAATCCCTATAGTACGTTTACATGCTCGGCGCTCAAAACGACATTCACGGACGCGTGTGTATAAGCGTAGCTACCTTATTTTTGTTTTCTTTTTTAGGTGTGGTATTGACGACTGGTTGAAAATAAGACACAATTTTTAACATCTTTTAAAACTAAAATAATTACACATTCAATTTGGTACGAAAATCTCATTAGAAAATAAAATAAATTACAGTTTTGACTTTAATTTCTTTATTTGCTACGATATTGGTTCCACCGGTCGCCAACAGATGTCACTATGAGTGTGAACAATTTCCACCCACGATTTAAATTAGTATGTATGTATATATTTTCAATGCTTCCGCTGCTTATGCTGGATACTGATAATATCGTGGGACCATCTCAATTTAGACTTTGTTTGTACCTCTACACGAGGTTGATCAACCAATGTGCCTTATATTCAGCCCTGTTCTGTTTTTAATTAAGTATGCCTTGTAAGTATTTTAGCCTTTATAAATCAGTATGTATATCCAGGAATATCCCAGCATCTCTCCACCAAATGTCGCACCTTTTTTGTAATGATTTTACATGCCTAGGATAATACACAGATCAAGGTACAAACATGATTAACCACATTTTAATGTGATGAGAGTGGAAGGATGAGTCGACCGAGAGTAATTCATTCATCTTTGAACTATATTGTTATGCTAATATGATTCTAGCCTATAATTATATCCTTGTGGCCATGCCACTACCATATATGTAAATTTAATCTAGTGCCTTCCCATGTCTACAGTATGCATAATAGTGTTAGTGGTACTTAGCCACAGGCTCTCTATGTAGCCTCTCTTAGTCTTATAGACTTAACACCTATGGTGTCCCGAGGTATATGGTTCTGCACTTCATATTAACTATCATATAGGTCTAGATTGGGCACGGTCGACTCGCTCCGGTCTAATCAGGGTTACTAGATCCCTGGTGACTCTAATCATTCGCTCAATTAGTCACTATAGCCGGACGGAGGAACTGTGTTCCCCCGGAGACCTCCACCATCCCCATAGTCTCGCCACGGTTGCTCCAACATCAGTCGACCGTGCCAGTATGCTTCCGTAACATACTTCTGGGAGTTCACAACTCTCCAGTCCATTTGCCTTGATCGTAAGTGATACAAGATGGACTGCTAATATAGACAATCAAACTAGAAACGGTCTTGTCATCCCTCCACGTATCATGCACTGGTTCGACTACATCTAATAGATTAAAGCACTTACCCAAGGTGTTCATGGTGGACCGCCCAGGAACTAGAGCCCTCACGACCACTCCACCCAGACGTTCCCCTTTTTCTTTTCACCCTTGTCGTGCAATGTCAATTGCCGCCATCATTCTAGACACAGTACCAACATACCAGTGAGTCAAGTTCCGCAGCAGGGTTGCCACACAAAATATAGATTGACAGTACTAGTGCTGACACTTACCGAATTTTACATGGCGACTCGCGCTGTGCGCGACACCTTGCGACCCGTATTTAGTTCGTAACATATTAATCACACTAAACTAAGCACCTAACCTTCAGGAACTATTCTAGGTAATGAGTTTGACCTACATTCAATGCAATGAATGCATATGTATGGGTTTTTGCCCTCTTTAGAGCGATTATCTGTTGAGTCGAACGTGGAAATATCCACTTATTGGTACTTATAGTAAGTACATTGATATTGAATGACAGCTTCAACTGCAGATTAATACTACTGATAAGGTGACACAGATACACAGCGGTGCGTGACACAACCAATAGCGCTAGGTTGTGAGAATTTGTATTCGACGTGCTGTCGCTGTTTTAAAACACAAGTGTGTGTTGAGTTTTTGTATCTAAGTCTCAATAGCCTTTTGTTTAATATTAGACTGCCAATCATTGGTTGTAGCTAAAAGCGGCACTGTTATTATGATGTCATTTGTAAACAAGACTGAATTGGCAAAACCATTATCCAAATATTGACAACGGATGACTTCTGTGACGTGTGGAAAACACACGTGAGCCAGGTTAGAGATCAAAACACATCCGCGGCCAGTATTTACCTTGGGAAATGTGGACAGTGGAACGATCGCCCCAGCTGACTATCGATCGGAAGTGGGTTCGAACTGGCCGAGCCCGGGCTCCTGTGCCGGCTAGCACTGCCGATTTAGACACTGCACAACACTGCTCAGCGGCATAACACCCAATAATAATAGCACGGCAATCCCCACCTGTTAACAACGCGCACTCACAAATGATATTACGGATTTAACTTGGAAATAGCACTGTTAGATTACAATTAGGAGAGTACTTGGTAGATTAAGCGCGTAATTTGTGCGTGATGCGCGTATTAGCCGTAGCGGATATTATTAGACGTGCGGTCGCTACGGCGGCGCGGTCGGGACTGACGTCTGTCGGCGCTGGGCGGGCGCGGGCCGGGCGGCGCTACGGCACCCGCTACGGGCTACGGGCTACGACTCTGGTAAACTATGCTGCTGAACATAAATCGACCACTTTCCTCATTTCAATGTTGCACGTCACGCTCCCGAAGTAAATTAGTTCTGAATAGTTGCTACAGGTGCGTACGTTGATAACCCGAATTCGGCTCCCGTCGATTTTCATCTCGTGAATATTCACACACAAATGTTCGCTTAGGCAATGGGCATTCCAAGTATCCCAGATCGGTGGAAATTGGGGAAAGCTATCAGCGTAAACCCGCGCTAACAAGTTGGCGTTTTCATTACGACCCTGTGTGGGTTTTACGAGAAAGCGGCAAAGAATAATTGGATGCAGAGCGGAAAATGACAGCTACATGAAAAGTTCAGGCTTTTAAAACAATTGAAACTTATCGAAATCATTTGCTTTGTTATATAGACATAAAACAAGGATAAATTGTACTCCAAGTAGGTACACATTTTAACAAAAGATAAATAAAGTGGTTAGATATCGTAAGCACGAACGAAGATCAAGTTATTCAGTTAAGGCAAGTTTGGAACTAGACAGCAAGTTGGAACTCCGCAGAAGATTGTTTGCGACCGGACTGTGGCGTCATACTGCGCCAGCCAAAAACTGCATCACTGGTACAGTCGAGTTCATTAATATGTGTACACTGTGTGACCTTATTACAGGAGCGAGGTGCAAAAATGTGTACCTATATTATACACTCCTGAAAAACTCGACTGAACCGCGAAGTTTTACAACTTCTTCGAGCGAAACAACTAAATTTTTGTCGATGATTAGATTATAAGTCTTTAACTAAATTGGGACTGCTCATGGTCAAACAGCGAATGAAAATTTACTCAAGTCGCCACAGTAGTTTTAAGAAGCTTTATACAGTGCTAATTAAACTCTCATTACCTGCCGAGCTCGTGACCTACTTGCGAAACAACCATCGAAAAATGTCTAGAAATATTCTATTGAAACAAACCGGGGTCGCGAGTCGGGACATAAAGCCGTATTACAGGTTTACGCAACTTAGAAGGCGCCTGTATTAAGCAACAGCAGACTCTGCGTCAACGGCTTAAGAGCTTCGCCGCGCGCCTTCTAAGTTGCGTCGTGCTACACACCGTGGATTGCCAATCGCTATATTAGATTTATAAGTCATAAAAAAAACTGGCACCCTACATTACGACTACTAAAACCCTAGAACTGTGACGCAAGCTTCGTAAATCGAGTCTGAAACTATGTATGCATAAACTAGGAGAAAATAGATCAAGACCATCTGAATATTGAAAAGCGCCAGTTCAAATTAGCATGATCAATCAAAATGTTTTATTCAAGAAGCATTACATCTCTTAAGAAAATTAGTCATATATTTCCAAGAAAAGGATGAAAATGAACGGAACGAAACGGCTTATTTTACTAAGACGGAGCGTTAATTAAAACAGCTATAATAGGAATTTCCTGACGATGCAGGAAATGAAAAAATCTTCTTCCTTGATCCGGATGACTGGAAAGATAATAAATAGGGATTGAAGTAACAAAATGTACCTACTTAGGTAGTGCTTAATCTTTTGAACACGCGCAAATTGTAACTTTTGAACCCTTTAAGTTATACGTACCTACATGGGGACTATAGCCCAAACCGTCTCATGATGAGGGGAGGCCTGTGCCCAGCAGTGGGACGTAAATAGGCTGTAGTAGTAGATACGTACTTATACCTATTACAAATTTCAATTTCCACGAAATTATTTGGACTATCAGCCACAAAGCAAAGTTGATTGCAGGGATGGGAATTCAAATTCCAAACTGCAGGAAGTCGACCGCTGCGCTCGAAAATGGCGCCGACAAATTGTAAAATAGTAGGAAAGTGTTCAAAGTGTAAGCAAGAGGCACCCGCACTCCACTCCACCCGCAACTTCGTTTTGTACTTGTTTCCAATCAACTGTTCGTGTTAAATTGTAACAAAACCCGAGATTTGTGTTTATAAGGCAATGAAACAGTTACCTAATTGCCCCGAAGGGTTCAATATTATGGTGAGTGGATATTAAGTAAGAGTGGTACATTGGGAGTCTCGATTGCGTTTATTTTCTTTACACATAGTCTAGGCTAGTGTCTTTTCGTCCAAATTACCGCAGTGTCTCAAGTCGAAAGTCTTCGACCAGTGTGTGTTGCCAGTGATGACTTATGGTTCCGAGACGTGGGCGCTTACGATGGGCCTCATAAAATGGCTCAAAGTCACTCAGAGGGCAATGGAGAGGGCTATGCTCTAGGTTTCTCTGCGTGATAGAATCAGAATTGAAGATATCCGCAGTAGAACTAGGGTCACCGACATAGCCCGAAGAATTGCGAGCCTTAAGTGGCAGTGGGCGGGGCACATTGCTCGCAGGACTGGTGGCCGATGGGGCCGGAAAGTTCTCGAGTGGCGCCCACGAACCGGGAGACGAGCTGTCGGTAGACCTCACACCACACAAGATGGAGCGACGACCTCGTGAAAGTCGCGGGAAACCGGAGGAAGCAACTAGCACAGGACCTGTCTGAGTGGCGAGCCTTGGGGGAGGCCTATGTCCAGCAGTGGATATCTTTCGGCTGAAATGATGATGATGAGTCTAGGCTATTTTCGGCGATGGACTATGTGTCGCTGATAATAATATAATTATGAATAACAAAGCGCTTCAAATTAAGCAATAATATTTTCCATTATCGGCTCAGTACGTTCCGTATTCAAACGTTCAAAGTACGCCAATTAGAAATAGCTGGAGCTCATCAAGGCACTTGGCATTTGCAAACGACGAGGCAAAATCTGAAAGAAACCGTTTAAAAACCTCGCAGTGGAATTCGAATAAAATTTTATTAGAAGCCAATAAGATTTTCCATTCGAGGCCAGCCCCCTGACCGAGTTAAGAATTTGCGCCAACTTTGATAAAGCATTTTCTCTGGGTCTTTCTTGCGTCAACCGCCGCGAATGCCGCGATGCCACCGAAATGAAGTTTTCTAGTTTAGCCACTAGTGACTTCTTGGTTTTCCCGTTGGCCTGATTTGGTTTTCATTTAGAACCGCAAGCTCGAGAAATTCCGGGATTGTCATCTCAAAATTGAATTTCACTAGTATTTTGTTCAAAGCCACATAATAACATTTATTTTATTTATTTCAACACAATTGCATTGTCTCATGTCTTGTCAACATGACTATTAAAATTACGGAATTCGGATAATTTCAATTTAAAAAACGGCACCCAACTACAAGTTAAGAGGGTTTATCCCGAAAGTTGGCAACGTCGCATATAGCTGTCAAATGTTTCACTGCTTTTATTATTTCTCAATATAACTGAATTAAAAAAGAAATTATCATTCTATGGTTGAATGACGCGTCTCGTTTTATATTTGTTGGTTAGGAAAACACGATGGTAAGTTTTTAAAAGATAGTACTTCCATAATCCTAAAAAAATTCATGTTCCTAGGATAATTGTCGCAATCCGTACTTAATGTTTTATACAACCATAGAGCGACAATTCATATTTTCATTCAGTAATATTCATAAATTAAAGAAATAACGAAATATTTGACAGCTATTTGCCACGTTGCCCTCTTAATCAAGGATTCTGTGAAACATTCATCAGTCAGTAATCACTATGTTTCGCATAGTGAAAATGCAATCATAATGAAAATTCCATACGATTTTCTAAGCATCCTATTGGCAGTGTGCATGGCGACAGCGCGAACTAGTGGATATGCAACGCAACTATACTCTTTGGTCCACAGACTACGGACCATCTAACAAGTGGAACTAACACAGGGACTAAAATTAGTGGCGTAAAAAGCTTGTATGTCTCTTTATCTAACCTCTTAACGAGAGAGAAAGACAAAAGAAGCCTCGGATGACATTACTCGCTCCAGAATTACTTAATGCAATGTAAATAAATACGCAGCAGTGACAGCTCACATCACTGCTGTCCGTCAGAAAGTTCATACTTAGTACTTAGCCACGTGACACGCTGCGATCGTTTTCGTATCCCCCACCACCGCCTTTACGCAGCGAATAGGTAATAATAAGAATTAAAGTTTTTCAGCGAAATAACAATTTCAGTACGCTATGATACCCAACCTGCCGCCATCTGTTGGAAACATAATCTCAATTTAAAACCGAGCTTACCCGACGTGCACGTGCACTACAGGCAGCAGCTTCTGAAGTTGCTCAAGAGATGGCGCTCTTTTACCTACTGATGAGCTTGTTGATTCAGTAAAGTAGAAGTATCAACTACTTTTTTGCTGCGATCACGATTCGAAACTTTTATGGCTGCCCAAAGTACGCTGAGTAAGTTATTAATACACAAACAAGGAACTAATGAGGTAATCGAATTAATGACGTATGTTACATACTACTACTACAGCCTATTTGCGTCCCACTGCTGGGCACAGGCCTCCCCTCATCATGAGAGGGTTTGGGCTATAGTCCCCACGCGGGCCCAGTGCGGACTGGGGGCTTCACACACATCTTTGAATTACTTCGCAGATGCGTGCAGGTTTCGTCGCGATGTTTTCCTTCGCCGAAAAGGTCATGGTAAATTCAAATTGAATTTCGCACGTAAGTAAACTTAGAGGTGCGAGCCGGAATCGAAGCCCCGACCCTCGGCATGTGAGGCGGTGGGTCGAACCAGTAGGCTACCACGACGTTTTATTTATGTTACATAATATATCTCTAATTCTCAATAGGCCGAGGCTGCCCCTATCTACAAGATGCCAATACTCGAAAGACGCTAGTGTAAGATGAACGTAAATAAACAAAAATAACTATCAAAATATGGAATTTTCTAAAAGGCATGTATTTCTCCTTAGTTTCAAAATGCTGATTAAGATAACGTTAAAGATAAACCTTATGTGGACGACAAAACAGTCTCTTGAAATTATGTAGGTAAGGTACATGTTATTAATGTGGAATTGTAGGCAACTAAAATGAACAAGCTTACGATTACATTCCCTTTTTTTTAATATGAAGTAAAATATAACGTCACCAAAATCATCGCAAATGACGCAAATAAGGATGTGGTAGGAAACTAGGGTAGGATCTCTTCTCGGCAGTCAAGGTGTGGAAGTGGATGATCTTCAGGGAACGGGCGGTGGGAATCTGGAAAACTGAATAAAACAATATTAGACAGAGGAAAAATGGAAGTAAGGATTTAAGGATCATATTGTACAGACACCACACAATGTGGGACAATAGGTAATGGAATTATGATAATTTTCAGCACTTCAAGATCAATGACTAAAGAGTAATTAAAATTTACTCACTCTCTGATATAGTTAATTTCTAAACGACTAAATAATAATTAAACAAAAACCCTGTAAAACTGGCGTAATGCAACGCTTTACTGAAATGCATGTCTGCATTTATTTTCTTATCGTGACCACTGTTTGGTTTCTTATCTACCAAGCAATGAATTATTTAAGAAATGTTCTGTCAGTATGCCGTACGCCATAAAATCAGCTATACAAATGTAGGTAACTACTACTAATCCATACTAATATTATAAATGTGAAAGTGTGTTTGTTTGTCCTTCCTTCACGTCGCACCGAGTGGACCGATTTGGATGAAATTTTTATTTTTATATATTTATGGTGTTCTGTTACTCTTCTGTTTTTCTTGAGTCTCTAGTTTGGTTGATTCAAGCATAGTTGACGGACTCGTCGTTAAATATGGCCGCCGAGCTGTCATTCCATACAGAAACATCATTTTGTCCCATATTAAATATTTAACGTTAACTTTAACGGATGGTTTGAATCAACCCGCCCTAAGACTGGGTTGATTCAAGCATAGTTGACGGACACCTGGTCGTTAAACATGGCCGCCGAGCTCGAGCTGTCATTCCATACAGAAACGTCATTTTGTCCTATAGTATAGTATTTTTCGCAATCGTGACATAATAGAGAGCTTTTCAGTCGAGTACCGTGTTTAGGCCACGAAGCTTGCTGAGTGGCCTAAGTAAGGTACGAGATTGAAAAGCTTGATTATGGCACTATTGTGAACAATACTTTTTGTACGAGTCCATTAAAATTAATAATTTAACTCATTAGTACGAGTATATAAGAAAAATAAATGTCGTTTGAATTTTGCTCTTCGTGGTAGGGCCTGTAATCTAGTTGGTCACGACGTGCATCTAGATGGCCATGCCGAAACGTGAAAAAGTATTTCGATCGTCTAGAGCGAATCGAAATAACTTATTTCGGTTGTTTCGGAAGTATGACTATTTAACGATGAAAAGAGTGACATTGCAGTATTCTCTATGAAATCTTAATACACATATTTCAATTGACGAGTACAAAAAAATATTTAACGTTAACTTGAGCGGACGACGGTTTTTTTTAAACCTCCCCTAAGTCTACGGTAGACTAACCTTGAGCATGGTGAGGATCTTCTGCGACAGCTCGTAGTCAAAGTTGGTGTACTTGGAGTCGGTCATGTCATAGACGAACACGAGCCCCGCGCGCTGCGTCTCCGCGCTCTGTAGCGCTGCGTCCAGTTGGTACACCACGCCCTGGGGAACAAACGAAGTGTCAGATATCGTACCATTTTGCTACCACTGTCTTATCTAATGTCATATATACGAGGGATGATCCAAAAGTAATGATAACTGAATACTTATTGAATCGGATTAAAATAAATAGGTATGCCGTTACTGTCTGTGGGGTCCGGTCTGTTCATGCTTGCAAGGACGTTTAAAAATAATCATTAGCTTTAAATATATTACTAAGTCAAACATTTTAAGCGAGAGACCTCATCATGTTCTTGTTGACATGTATTAATGAACTCTTTTATACATGATGTATTTCATTATTTATTGACATTTTGAGACTGTCGACATCTATGGAATTTATATTTATTTGACAATGGAGGCCATCTCCATAATAATTTTTTTTCTGGACCCTTGGAGACTATACATCTCTAAGATCTTAGATTTAAGTTTAAGTTAGGTACATATTTTTATTTTTATTTTTTTTATTTACTAAGGAGTCTTTATGGCCAGTTCAAAAATTCAAAATTCAATCATTTATTCAGCAAATTGGCCACATAGCGGCACTTTTACACGTCAGAAAAAGAATTTACCAGCGCTTCCTAGACCCATTGCTTGAGAAGAAGCGCCGCAACAAACTCAAGCAGAAGGCCTTTCACATCCGCGTTTAATCATGTGCGAAATTAATTTTTAACTTACCACTGAGCTTTTCGGTGAAGGAAAACATCGTAAGGAAATCTGAACGCGTCTGCGCAGTAATTCAAGGATATGTGTGGAGTCCCAAATAGTATTCCCACATTTACTCGCGGATCCCATTTTAAATTCTTTTCTGAAGTATGTTTGCTACGATACAATGCGTAACGCATTTCCGCGTTTGGCGCTCGCCTTTTTTTTAATCGGTTAAAAAGGAAATGCACTTGCTAACAGGATAAGGAAGCAGTCGCGAAGCTTCCCAAGTGCGAACGTACGACCCGTCTCGCGTTGCACCGATTTTGTTTACATTCGCGGTGCAAACTGGTTCGTTATGCATTAGACTCCATGTCTATAAGAGTTTTGTATGTTAAAGTCTTATTGAGGAAAATATGATTAAAAAATACAAAGGACTTCCCTATTTAACCCGTCTCAGAACAATAAAATCCGTAGATATATTGTTTCTTTTTCTTCTTACTTGCGAGTAAAATGAGTGTTCTAATCAAAAGAACTCGAAATATTCTTGGTTACTAGCAAACAATAAGCTAGCTTCTGTCCGCAACTTCGTCGTGAAATTCGGTTATAGCGTTCCCGCGGGAAGTATGCAGCTTTCCGGGATAAAAATTAGCCATGCCCTTCCCCGGGACTCGAACTATCCAATATCAACATACCAAATTTAATCTAAAGCGGTCCAGCGAATTAAACGTGAAGAAGTAACAGACAGAGTTACTTTCGCATTTACAATATTACCTAGTATGGATTGAGTGTTACCTGCAAAGTAATCTGGTGTGTGGTGAGGGCGGGAAAGTGTTTGTTGGCCGTGAAAACTGCGATCGCCGCTCCGGTCGCGTCCCGGCTCGGCTGCAAAATAAAGTAATTCCTTTCAACACCAGAGATAAAGGAAGTTTCAACATTGAACACTAATTGGGTATGGATGAAAATGGCTGCCTTCTAATGATGACCAACTGCCGTCATGAAACATAAACATTTTTATTTTTACGCAATCTAAAATTTCTGTGAAACGGTTTTTTTTTCGCATGACGAATGTGTCCGATCCATGCAAAAGTAATCGCTTTGTCAATTTCCATTAATAATTAATATATAATTTGACATAGCAATTGTACCATATTAATCCTATTATTTGTTAACATTATTTATTATTTCTTATTTTGGTATAAAAAGACGATCCTAACGGTGAAATATTTTATTCCTGATTTTCATTATATTTTTATTTTGTATTCTTTCTGACGATCTCAATGTGAAATTCTCTTATTTTGACGTGTAAAATATGCTGTAATTTGATATTGAGAAATAAATGTCTATGTCTATGTCTATGTCTACCCGATGAGACACTTAGGGCATACGGACATACAGTCGGAATTCCGATTCGAAATTTCGAACGCATACAATACAGGCCCCGGCACGAATCTTGAGCGGTGAGCGAACGTAGAAGGGATTTTCTACGCATGATTAGGACTGAAAGGCCAATAAGCGTGCGCGCACGGCAGAGCGCCCGCTGCTTTCCGAGCCCCTCTCCCGATGAGACCTTATTTTCGACTTCTGCGCATCGAAGGCCCCCGCTCAATTTCCGTGCCGATGCCTGTACCATCGATACAAATATATACCCACAAACACCGAGTTCGGAATTTTGAACGGAAAACTAATCGGCATGCAAAATTCAAACCTCGTATTGGAAGATTTGATAAGATTTTCCATCGGTAGACAGCGCGGCAGCGCGTGGCCTATAGAAATTGGGCTACATTCACAATTGACGATGCTTACCAGTATAGTAAACTTCCCCGTCTCCAGCTCCGTCTTGAGCGGGTCTTCGAAGGGCTCGAACTTGTTGAGCCCCTCTCGCCGGCGCGTGGCCTCGTGCTGGCGCCACAGCGCATGCGCCCGCGCCACATCGAACTTGCGCGCGAGCAGAAACTTGATCGCGGTCGCGCGCGACACGCACGCCGCGCCCGACTCGCTAAGCGCATCTATGAACGCTTTCGTCGCCTGTGGACAAAAAAAAAACATAAGACTGACAATGTGACAGTAGTCGTATGGTATAAATCGAGCGAATAGCCTAAAGGCAGACGGAAAATACTATATAAAACCTGGACTGGCATTGTCGGTGGCCAAGTCCAGTGACTTCGAGGGGAAACTAGCAGCAGTACCTACTTCACACAGGCCATTACAAAGCTGTGGTGATGGTGTAGTTAAAGAGAACTCAATATATACCTATTTATACTCGTAAAACTCTTCTACTAACAGACAGACAACGCGCAGCCGAAACTTCTGGTCGTAAGAAAGCTAAAATTTGACATGTAGGTTATTTTATTTAGGGAGTATAGGGGAGCAGTCAGAGGATTTCCCGAATTCCTCCAAAACAGGAAAAAATGGGTACACACGAGTTGTAACGCGGGAAAAGGCTGGTGTAAAACAACTGCCTCGGCCCCTAGTTCAATAATACATTAGATTAGCCATCTAGGTCAAAGACCGTATTGGTTCCTGTCTGCTTGTCGCTATCTCAATTATCGCTGTCATTAACAGTGAACTAAAGTCTACAAGTTCTACAACGGTTTACTAATGAGTATCCAAATCTCTTCGTTCCGGCAGTAACGGAAATTAACTCCGAACGATGCATAATTTATAATCTGCTTTAAACCATTTTAGTATAATTGGTTTTAGAGTAATGAATGACCCAACAATTAATTCGGAAGCAGTGTTCTCACACCGTCACATAGGAACATCGGAACAAGGTCAATTTAATGGGGTGCCAATGAAAGAAGACAGCAGCTATATTCGTCTCTTAAGCTAAGTTATCGCATGATACCTGAGTACACCTTGGGATGCCTTCACTAAAGTAAATAGAGGAAAGTGACTAGCGAGCGACATTAGACGAAAAAAACAAAATTTTCCATCACTTGATTAGATATAATTTTGAACTAATTTTAGTGATGCACTATTGATTCACTGTTGCACTGTAGGTATAAATATACCTGCCACTAAATTTTACCGGCACTGAGATCATAGATTAAACACACACACACAACAATGTAGGGAACACAAACATAAATAGACAAATACCCTTGCAATGCGGATTCTGATCCGAAGCAAAATCGTCTCCATCTTCAGCCGTAGTCCTGGGTCCATCCTCTAAACAAACAGCATGGTTTGACGTTTCGTTTAATACTAAATAGAAACTGATTTCACTATTTCGCCACACTTTCATTGGCAGTCGAACCTCGCGGTGTGGGCCCGACTGAATCCTAAATTGCTATTAAAAGGCGTCGATAATTAGGGAGCACCTTTAGTCTAAAGATTTTAGACAACTCGGCATGTGACCGTTCGTGTTCAAATTCAAATAAAATTGAATGCAAACAAGTCTGCAGTAGGCGGGGCGCTAATTCTTCCGGGATGTGTTTCCTGCGCGCGCGCCTGCACCGCCGCGCATTAGTATGAGCGGGCACGCACCGGTCTATAACTTGCCACTAAACGTTTCACAAAACATTACAATTTGTGGCGTGACACTAGCATTGTGACCACAAAGAGAATTTAAATTTGGATTCACCCAACACAAAACAGTTATTTAAACAAGTGTTACGAGTAACTTCTTGATAGCCGCGAAGTGTCAGTTGTAAAACTTGTAGATCATCGTCGCGCTGAATGAGCGACGGATCAGTCACACGGGGGAAATATGGAGCGGTTGAACATAAAGGAAACTTTTAAAACCGTATGACGTTAACACGTTAACTGACTCATTCGCTGACTGGTCAACTACGTCCAATACTATTCGTATTTTACATTGAGGAATAGGTAGGTATTTACAAGACAAATCGTAGGTACAAGACGGTCGTATCGAAGCGACTCCAGTGCAAGAGTGCATCAACAATCGCGAAGTGGAGGGTGCTAGAACAATCGATCCTTGTTGGTTGACGTCAAACACAATACGTACAAACATCAAATAATGCACATTATATCAAAGTGGGTGGGAGCAATGCAATCTTATAAATCTCCTCGGAGCAATTGGACAATTTTCTGTAATACGTTCGCATGCAGAGGGTAACTAAAGCATACAGGAACTCTTCAATAACCCACAGTATATTTTGTAACAAGCGACATGACAAACGAGCTACCTATAGCAAAAAATATGGATGTGAACACCATATGAAACCAACGAAACAACTCGTATCGTATGCATCTGCTAGATCCAACAACTTATCACAGACTAGCTTCTGCCCGCGACTTCGCCCGCGTGGAATTCGGTTATCGCGTTCCCGCGGGAACTATGCGTTATTCCGGGATAAAAAGTAGCCTATGTCCTTTCCCGGGACACCAACTATCCATGCCAAATTTCATCTCAATCGGTCCAGCGGTTGAAGCGTGAAGAGGTAACAGACAGACAGACAGACAGAGTTACTTTCGCATTTATAATATTAACTAGCTTCCGCCCGCGACTTCGCCCGCGTGGAATTCGTTTCTCTCTTTCAGTATTTGAATAAATTAGGTAGGTACTTACACATTTTCCTCAATAGATCTTGGTTAGATTGGAATAGCATAGAAATAGAAATTCAGCTCTTCAAAAACGGAATAACTTGTTCAATTTATTAGATAAAGTTAAAAGTTATTAATAGAAGTCCTGGTGTATAAATATTGAAGATATTTATATTACTCAAGTAATGTTAGGTACCTTTTATCGAGTCCACGCCTTCTCTAATGAGCAGGGCGTGGGCGGAGCGGGCGACAATAGCTTATTGCGAACTCGAATAAAATTATGTCATAGACCATAAAACGATGCTGAATATGGGTATTTTATAAGAACCATTTGCAATACACGTGATGAAATTCCGCACGCATAAAACTTTTCGGGCCAGTCGGACCGTATTTTTGACGTGCGAAGTTGCACTTGAGTGCTCAAAAAGCAAGCGCGTAGGCGGACAAAGGCGAGGTAATCGTAAAAAAACCGGCCAAGTGCGTGTCGGGCCACGCGCAAAGTATAGGGTTCCGAAGTTGACGATGCCCACAGTACCTTTCTAAGACATACCACTGGTATGACGTGCCCGCCCAACGCCCCTGCCGCTCGAGAAAAATCATCATCATAAGTTGGTCGACTAATACTCGTAAGTTTGTATAGCCTACTTAGCTCTGATAGTTTTCCTCTCAACTACGTTATATATGCCACAACCGTGATTTTTTTCAGCCATCCAAATACCACCATTTAGCTGGCAGGGGGGGGACACGTGACCCTAACAAAAAATAGCACTTTAAAGCTTAATATTTCACAAACGCATCAATTAATCAAAAAATGGTTTTAACAAACTCACAATATTTTTTTAAGACCTATTCAACGATATGCCGCACCATGGGGTACACAAGAAAAAAAAAATTACATCCCCACTTTACGAGTAGGGGAGGTACCCTATAAAAAAATATATTTCAAAATTTTATTGTACCACTTTGTCAGCGTAACTAATATGCATATTCATGCCAAATTACAGCTCTCTAGACCTAAGCATCTCCGAGCAATAGTGCGGACAGACGGACGGACGGACGGACGGACGGACGGACGGACGGACGGACATGGCGAAACTATAAGGGTTCCTTGTGGACTTCGGAACCCTAAAAACCCTCTTCAACGTTATGCTCGCGAGCGTAGGTTAACTTCGCATTTACGAATCTTACGGTTGTACCTAATGTGTCATATAATGTAATGTATCCCTAGCCTCGTGCGGGAGGCAAAGGGATTTTATAGTGAACGTCAAAACGTCACGGCGAGCTACAATGTCAGCTTCAACGTCGTGACGATTCGATAGGGAACGTCACCTATCGAATACCTAAATAGAATCCCTATAAAATCCCTTTGCTTCCCAAATGAGGGCCATGGCGCTATATTCGAAGACTTAAAATAGGGATCTCCCTGTTCCCTATATGATCGCTCACGCGTCGCGTGAACTTAAAGCAGCTAGTTTTAAAGTTCAAGTTGACGCGTGAGCGATCCTATAGGGAACAGGGAGATCCCTATTTAAGACTTCGAATATAACCCCTGTAGTCACTCCCACAATCTTGTCCTATGCTTGGGTCAAGTCATTTGCTGTCAGTTATAGATGACCGTCAAGATAGCGTACACCGTGACGATATCCAGGATCTGATTATGCAGATAAATAGTACCCAAATAGTAATACGGAATATCTAGGCCTGTTCACGGTGAACGCTACCGAGCGTCAAGCTGGCGTACACCGCGTGGATCTCTGGAACGGCTTGGTTCTCGGAAGTGATTTATAGCTCAAAAAATAGTACCCAAATAGTACCCACCGCCCATTAAATTTCACCGTTCTATCTATAATAGAAGCTGAGATAATCAACCACTTAACTTTTTGCGAACTTCGAGTGAATACTGTGCGAGTTTCCGCTGCTAAATTTCGTACAATGTTGTTAAATGTTGGCATATCTCGGCTTCTATTATAGATAGAGTGGTGAAATTTGACGGTCGTAGGTTACTATTTGGGTACTATTTTTTGAGCTATAAATCACTCCCGAGAACCAAGCCGTTCCAGAGATCCACGCGGTGTACGCCAGCTTGACGCTCGGTAGCGTACACCGTGAACAGGCCTTATATTTCGAAAACTGTAAGGGTACTATTTTTTTAACCTAGATATTGCGTCGGTACTATTTGGGTACTATTTATTTGCATAATCAGATCCTGGATATCGTTACGGTGTACGCTATCTTGACGGTCACAGTTATAGGAGGTAACTAGAGAGCTTTCATTCTACTACTACTACTAGGTACTACAACAGCCTATTTACGGCCCATTGCTGGGCACAGGCCTCCTCTCATCACAAGAGGGTTTGAGCTATAGGCTCCACGCGGGCCCTGTGCGGATTGGGGACTTCACACACATCCTTGAATTACTTCGCAGATGTGTGCAGGTTTCCTCGCGATGTTTTCCTTCACCGAAAAGCTCAGTGGTAAATTCAAATTGAATTTCGCTGCGCACATAAATAATTTCAGAGGTGCGAGCCGGATTCGAACCGGCGACCCTCTGCATGAGAGGCGGTAGGCCACCACGGCTTTCGTTCTACTCTGGCTGTATCTGCTCCATGTTCATGGTCAGGTGGGCGTTTTTAATTATCCCCGTAAAACCATTTGGCCCCGGCTTCCGCGAATGGATATTCATAATGGCGTTCCCAATTTCTGGTGAAGGGCACGATTCGCTGAAACACGTGAGTCACCTTCACTACGCCCTTCGTTGAGACCAATTTAACCCCATACGCAAAAGGTGCGTTTGAGCTTTATATGTGAACTAGCCGTTTGCCCGCGCCTTCGTCCCGTGTGGACTTAGAATTTGCGTACCCGATGATACTGTACATATAGACAGTTATAGTTATAGAAGTATTAAAAAAATGGTTTTACCAGTGGAAGACCCATTCCCGTGGAAATATTAGGATAAAAAGTATCCTAGTTATTGCCCGGGTCTCAAACTATCTCCATACCAATTTTCATCCAAATCGGTTCACTCATTGCGACGTGAAGGAAGGACAAACAAACAAACACACTTTCACATTTATAATATTAGTATGTATAGTATGAATGTGAATAAATAACTAGCTTCTGCCCCCGACTTGGCACGCCTGGAATTCGGTTGCTTCCCGTTCGCGCGGGAACTATGCGTTTGAAGAAATAGCGCATGTCCTTCCCCGGGACTCCAACTATCTCCATACCAAATTCCATAAATCGGTCCAGCGGTTCAAGCATTAAAAGGCAAAAGGCAACAGACAGACTGTTACTTTCGCATTTATAATATTAGTATAGATGACGAATGTATGGAAGTATGGATGATGGTACCGATTCGATGACTTAACCGTAGAAGTATGGAAAGAAGTAGCAAATGACGAATTTTAGATGACGTTTCGCTAGCGCATTCATATCTTGGAAATGGATCTGGTCACTTACGGCCACATTCCTTATAAGGCCAAGTATTATGAACGGCCACTTCCCCAATGGGCCACTTCCTTTAATGGCCACTTAGAAACAATATTCCCCGAAAGGCCACAATCCGCTAAAGGCCTTTTCCTCTTATGACCACTTCCTCAAACGACCTTTTCCTGTTATGGTCACATCCTCAAACAAGATATATTATTAACTAAGTATAAAAATGCCGATATAAAATAGGAATGTGACTGGGTCGACGGGTCCCCGCTACGCGGGGCCCCTATTTCTTTGTAGTTTGCCCTTCGGGCATATATAGATAACTAACGAACCTAACCTACTTCACACCTTTGACCTATTATATTACATTTTACATATATGACTATAAGACCCTGGCAACTAGTGAAACTGGCGAATATAGAAACCGATTATCTAGGGGAAATGACCATTTGACCAAACTGACGAATAATTAAATTAGCACATAAGGAAACTAGTAAATTTACGAAACTGAAGCCTAGCAAAACTGACGAAAGAGTAAACTGAAGGTTTAGGAAAATGACCCACTAGCGAAAATGACCAGAAGGTAAACTGTTGAATCAGCAAAATTGACGAATTAGGAAACTGACCGGCGATACGCTAATTCGGCTCCGGCTCTCCGTCTTATGGTCTTTCGGGGAATCGGCTGAACTAGGAATTTGCACAGTGGTCTTTCGGGGAAATGGCCTTAGTAGGAATCTGTATTGTGGTCCTTTGGGGAAATGGCCGTAATAGGAAAAGACTGAACAGGGATATGGCCGATGTAAGAATTTCCACGATGGCCGTAGAAGGAAGTGGCCGTAGGTGACCGGATCCTTGGAAATTTATTTAAGTGTACCTAGTTGGTTACTAAGTTATGTTACTGTAAAAATCCTTATCTACATAAAATATACTAACGAAAGTTGAATAAATTATATATTAAAATGAAGTACACACAATCAGGATTTACATTTGTCACTTTCATTCAAAATGGCCTCCTTGGGCCTGAACACAGGCCTTCAGACGACGAGGCCAGTCATCAATAGCGGCACGCACGGTTGTCATATCTAATTCCGTCACTGTCTTGACTATGGCCCGCTTGAGGGAGTCAAGATTTGTGTGGGGTTTAACACAGGCTTTCTCCTCAATAACCTGCCATATAGCATAATCCAGGGGGTTGAGGTCCGGGCTGGAGGAGGGCCAGTCTTCGTGGGCAATGAAGTCAATTTTGTTGCTTCGAAACCAGGCTTGAGTTGTTTTTGCCTTATGTGCAGGGGCTGAGTCTTGTTGAAAGACCCAGGGCTGGTTTTGAAATAGAGAGTGGCTTAAAGGCTTCACTATTGGTTCCAGAACGGTTTCCTGGTAAACTTTAGCCCCAGTCTTGACACCTTTTTCACAGAAATGGATCTGTGTTAACCCTGAGTATGACACACCTAACCAAATCATGACATAAGAGGGATGATGGCCTCGTTGCACTCTAGGAACAGCTACACTCGCTTCTTGACTGTTTTTTGCATACACTCTGTCATTCTGGCGGTTACAACATTCTTCAATGGTAAAAATTTTTTCGTCTGTAAATAATATATTTCGGTGGCCATTTTGTGCGTACCGCTTCAGTAGCACACGACTTCTTTTCAGCCTCATAGTCTTCAATCGTCCATTAAGCAAATGACCTTTCCGTCTACGATAAGCGTGTAGTCCAAGGTCTTGATTGATAACTTTTTTAAGGGAGCTTCTCTTCACAGACATCTGAATTGCCAACAACTTTTGCTTCCGGACGGGGTTTCTTGCGATTCTCGCCTTCACTGCCTTTATTAGAGCTGGGGTCCGAACGGTGCGTGGTCTTCCAGACCTCTTGCGGTCATCAAAGCTCAGGGTACTATTGTACCTATTAATGGTACGATAAACGAATTGTTTATAGATTTTCAGATTTTGAAGCAACTTCAAAATCACGTTTGGCGGATGCCCGCATTTGTGCAACGCAATTACAGCGACACGATTTTCTTTTAGACCCCAATCCATTATAAATACGACGAGATAAGTGTTGTGTGTGCTATAAAATTATAACTGACAACCCGCCATATTATGTAATTTTTTATTTTTTCGGTAGCATTTGTTTTAATGCAAGAAAAGAGTTTGCAAATCGAGTAACAGAACTTAGTAACAAACTAGGTAGATACAGTAACTATTTACGTCATAGGTGAGGTAAGTAAATATGCAAAACGAGGCACGCCCCCGCTCGGTCGCGAGCATGCTTGCGTGAACACATTGTGACACATTTCTCCGACGCTCCCGACACCGTCATGTTTCGCTTGCGACGAAAGGCTGGTTTTAAACAGCACGTGTCTGAATTGTCTCGCGTAACTCAAGACAAAAACCAGACCATCGTGACTTTGCGGAACCGTGTGATTCCGCTCTACTACTACTACAGCCTATTGGCGTCCCACTGCTGGGCACAGGCCTCCCCTCATCATGAGAGGGTTTGGGCTATAGTCCCCACGCGGCCCGTGCGGATTGGGGACTTCACAGTTCACACACATCTTTGAATTACTTCGCAGATGCGTGCAAGTCTCCTCACGATGTTTTCCTTCACCGAAAATCTCAGTGGTAAATTCAAATTGAATTTCGCACTAAGTAAAGTTAGAGGTGCTAGCCGGAATCGAGCTCCCGACCCTCGGCATGAGAGGCGGTAGGTCGAACCACTGGGCCACCACGGCTTTTTGTGATTCCGCTCAGTTCTTCGTGATGTTGTGAATCACCGATGTCATTACTTCAGATCCCATCAAATTGGAGTCTCAATCCGCACAATTGAGGGCACTCTATCAAGCGGGCCCGCGCGTCCGGCCGCTCTCCGTCAGTCAAACTTAAATGGCTGATTTATTACGCCGATTTCCGATCCCACTCGACGCTCTTCATATCATAACGAACGTTTTATTCCGCAAAATTGGAACCTACCTGTTGAGTTTATTTATAGGAATTTCAAGCGGAAGTGTCGTAAACGCGGCTCCCATGGAACGTGTAGACGTCAGTCCCCCCGCGACTAAATATAGGCTCTAGGCCAGGCCCGAGTAAACAATCGTCCTGAGCGTAATTTGTCAATAGCCAAGTACCGCTCGGCTAGACTCTCATTGCCACTTTTATTAATGATCTCCCTACTCACCTCGAGTACGAGCTAAGCCACGCCATCAACTAAGGTACAAACTGTTTGCTATACTTGAAGATAATGTTTTTTTTTGTTGGTCGATTTAAACTTGGTAATTTGCGTAACTCGTGCGACATTTTAAAGTTGTAATAAAAGCGTGACGGGCGGGAGGCCGGCGGATGTCGCGAGAGGTTGTTGACCTGCCAATCGATAGATAATTCTATTTCGGAAGTAGACGAATTTTACCTGTGGCCCGTGGAGGCTTTACACTGATCTAAATGTAGGTATCAGCTGACTGCGTTCAGTCAGCTTCTCTCGCGCACTGTGCTCTGAATAAAAACCAAATTAAAGGGCTTAAGGAAACGCTTTTTTTAATACGTATTTAAAATAATTAAATATCTTGTACTTCCAAAATTTTTGGCATACCAAATGGAGCAGATAAAAATATTCTCAGTCAATTTGGTAGGAAGAAAACGGAAGTAAGTTCACTAACCCAGAATGACCGTCAATTCAATTAAGTCGCTCAAGCAACCCCCCCTCCCTTCCCTCCTTCCTCAAAATCATGTGTATGACAGTGTCAAGCCAAATAAAAAAACTTAAGTGTTTCAAAAATGTTACTAATATAGCAGTGGTGGATCTGCTCAATTACATAGGTATTATTATTACTAAATTGTGACCATTGAAAAGTACTTCAGGATCCACGTTGGGTTGAGTTTCACTACTGGATAAAAGCAGAGGTAACAGCAGCAAGGTAGTCAATTCTTTCATACTTTCAGTCCGAATAATCTATTTTTTTCTGCTGATATAGGTACCCACCTACACAAAAGTTAGGCTAATACTTAAACCATTGCTCCCAGAAAAGAGCTGTGAAATGTGAAAATCATGAAAATTTATATTGAATGCGAATTTACCCATGTGGAATTCGGTTCTCACTGGAACTATGCATTTTACAGGTAAAATAGTTGCCTAAATATGTTCTTTCCCAGGACTCCCAACTTTGTCCATACCAAATTTCATCTAAATCGACCCCGCGGTTCAAGTGTGAACATGTAGTATCAGAAAGACAGATTTACTTAGACATTTATAATAATTGTATGGATATTAATATGAGTTATAGAGAGAACTTTAAGATCAGTTCGGATTCCCTAATCTGGCACTGAAATTGTAGTAGGTAATGCAAGTGGGGTCAAGTTCACCTATGTGAAATTTAACAGCAAATTAACTTTATTTAACTTTCAGACAAATGAGATTGATGGTTTGTGATAAAAGCCTTTTCTATTCAACATATGACACAATCAGCTACATACAAAAGTGCAGTCATATTAAAAATGCTTATATGTAAGTATAAAAATACATGCTTTAAATTGATGCTAAAGCTAATTTCGAATAACGCTGAAATTTAAAGTAATAAAGTAATGTAATATAATGTCTATTTTAAATATTTACGTGTACATAATCAGTACGCATCAGTACGCAAAAACAAGCGGACAAGACTGAATCAAAACAAACATTGATGACATGGTATGACTGTGGCACAAGTGTAAAGTATGTACTTTGAGCACTAGTTTCATAAAATATACATAATGCATTGACTTCCTAGAATTCATAAATGACAAATTAAAGTAGTCTTTCTTTAAAATCTGTTTTTTATTTACTCACCACCTCCTGATCGGGTGACAGGGCCACCGCCATTTTTCTTTATGACAAACAATCTCAATGGCTGGTTCAAATAGTCTCCAACACACATTCAAAAATTAGGCAGCACGCCACACAGCAGCAGAGGAGAAACAAGTCTAGTTTACTTCACTTCCAGCAACTTCACAGACTCTCGAGTTCACTCACTCACTATCCAGTGCCTCCAGTACTCCAGTGTCTCTGTAGTCTGTGCTTACACGACAGTTCAGCCATGGAAGTAGTAACTAATAACTGGAACTACATCTGTGACCAAACTTTTCGCCAGGTGCGCGGGGGTGAAGGGCGTAAAAAGCTTGTATATCTCTTTATTTAAACTTATAACGAGGGATAAAGGCGGCAATGAAATTGAGGTTGAACAAACAAAGAACCGTATAGCATGACACAACTTAGAAGGCGCGCGGCGATGCGCTTAAGCCGTTGACTTAGGGACTATTATTGCTTAATCCACGCGCCTTCTAAGTTGTGTAAACATGTACTGTGCTGTATTTTATTATAGCTTAATGAACACTGTTTCACTATGGCTAAAGATCGGAATCTTTGGAGTGAACGAAACAACACATGATGTTTTTTTCTTCAAAACATGGCAACAAATGGCTTGAAAAGACTGCATGCGAAGCTATTAAGAAAAAAAAACATATTTTTGACAGCTTTGTTTGTCAGTGTCAATTTAGGAGTTTTAGGTTATTATTGTGTCCGAAATAGATTTGTAGTTATAAAAATATTAGCTAAGTGTAGTTTCTTTCCATAGTTTCAGCTATCATTTCAGCCTTCTGGAGTTTTCTCAGCCTTCACTATGTCCACTCGATGGTAATTACAAAATATTGAAAGATTGGCTCCTAAGGTTCAATTAGGGTTCTCATTAATTATTAGAAAAAAATCTTACTCATGATTACCCATTTCAGGTATCCCATCTACCAGAGAGGAAACCCTCAGTTAAGAGTATTTCTACCAAACTTTTGGATGAAACTTGTTAAGCCTCACTTGAAGCAGTTACCGAACATTGTCCACTTCCAGTGTTCCATTGAAATGACCAAACACGACATCAAGAACTATCTGGAGAAAATTTACAATGTTCCAGTGGCCGACGTGAGAACAAAAATAGCCATGGGCAAATTTAGAAGAGACGTTGGGAAAGGCTATATTGTGAAAGATGATGACATCAAATATGCATATGTTACCCTGGTAAGTTGAATTGTAAACAGTAAATATTAATAATAGACACATAAAGAAAAAACTCGATTTTGGAAAAATAAACACTACTAATTGGATTTAACGCAACACACTTGATGTACCCAGTGTCACTCACACAATGAAGACAAATGTAAGTACACCTCGTAAGCAAAAATCCATTTTACCTAATCTGATGCCAAACAACTGTGCTCTTACTGTTATTTCTGGTATGGGATGAAAGGCATTCAATCTTCGTTATCAGGGTTTGTGATGCGTTGCATAGCAATTTTGTTTCCTTATGTCCTATGGGCCAGTGAATACTTGCCATCATGTGGCCTGTGTGCTTGTTAGCCACCAAACGCCATGAAAAAATGCTATTGCCATCAAGTCATATATTGAAGAATCCATCACCTGACTACTATGATTTTACACTGGCAGGTGGGGTAAATTAAACACTGTCATGTCAGTGCAAGCCTGCCATGAAGTGAATGGTTTTATTGTTTGGTGAACTGAGATTAAATGCAAACCATTTTGTTATTTAAATTGAGATCTTAGGGCATGGACATAAAATTTAAAACTTAGACATCAATATTGATTAATCAGAACCTTTTATTTACATAACTTGTTTAAAGAGCAAGATTTGTTGACAGAGTATTTTATTTATTGCCTTCTCAAGTTCTCATAAACATCACTGTATTACAATGTAATGCATTGTTGTGCAGTCAAAACAGAAAAGGACTCATGGTATGGTGTGATGGCTGAATAAATAAAAATATATTTGAATTGCCTGTAAATCTACTATTCTGTACTAATAATGAAGAGTCATAGGCATTTGCCATTTTTTGCATATGTCTAATAGGGAATGGAGTCTGTTAAAATCCAGAACCAATTTTTATTTCAGCCTAAGGACATGAAGTTTGAGTTTCCACAACTGTTTGCTGACCAGAAGGATACAGAGGAAGATGATATGAAATCACTGGACGAAGCCAAGAAAACTTTCCAAGGATACCTGGAGCGCAACAAGAACAGAACCGATGTTCCCAGCTGGTTCTCTATATAAAAAAAAGCATGAAAGTAATTTTAGAATAAGGTGTAAATAAATATTAGAAATTATAGCAAACAGCAGTATTATTAGGAAGTCCATACATACCAGTATTTTCAACAGTGTGAGAGCTTAGTTCAGCAGGAATCAAATGCCAATATTAAAACTGAATAATTTCAGTGAAAGCCCGAATGAGATCAGCGAGCTCTTAGAAGACTCCGGGTGACTCCGGCTTCTAACTCTTTGAGCGTTAATTTTGTGTACTGCATTGATTATGAACTCGTTCACTGCTACTCATCTGCTACTTATTTTTCGAACTTTCGCTAGCTAGGTGCCGCATCTTTCATTTCTTTTCTTCAGTTTTTAATGCAATCTGTCTTAAGTGTAACATTCAGCAATAGGTGATAAAATATGTATGATTAACACCATGTCATCTTGGATATTACATAGTGCTCATTGCATAAGATCCTAGGGCACTCTCCTTTTTAGACGTTATTATGGGTGACTAGTTGGGAATAAGAAAAGTGAAAAGTTTAACAGTCTTGTAAACTACTACAAGACTGTTAAACTTTTCACTTTTTGTTTAGTCTTGTATCATCATCAAATCAATGATACAACCTGATACAATAATTAGTGTGATAAATGTAAAATTAATAAGTAATGAAAACAGAACACCACAGTTGTGAGAAAGTATTTAATTAAATTCCAAAACTTAATGTAATAACTTGTCAGACTACAGAAACTATCTTTTAAAAGTATTCTATTAAACAAAAAACATTTTTATCACAAAAACCTTTCAGTTTAGATGAGAATGTAATTTAAAAGATAATCTTTATTGCCTGACGGTCCAAACTAACATAAAAAGTTATTCTCTTAATTTTAATTAAAAACAAAACAAAAACACCAATTTATAAAACATGGAAACAGAAGTGTAAATATTTTCCCCAATTCAAAGTACATTTTGAATGTTTAAATATTTCCTTCTTCAGTTTCATAAATTTAAAACACTGTTAGAGAATCTAATAAAACTTTTACAACATTAACAATAATGTAAGTCTTGGAGATGGGAGTTATTATGCACTCCTTTTATTGAGTTCTGAAGTATTCATCCAGGAATACTGAAGAATGGCACCTTGGGCATTCAGATATGTCTAGCAAAAAGGTTACCTGAAATAATAAAGGTTACACTTACTATTTTCTTAGAAAACCTATTTAATAAAGATCAGATTATCACTTGAAATACTTTTTCACATGAGGTATATTAAAACATTAACTAAATGAAAAACTCACTCGTGGATGCTGTTCGCATTTCAGGCGAATGCGACCATTGCAGTAGTAGCCGCATGCTCGGCAAAACACGATGGTCTTTTCTCTGGAGCAAGGGCACCTCTTCGTATAAGCGCCTGTAATATCTGGCACGCCACGTCCTACGCGACTTCCAAGCTTATAAACTTTGCCAGCTGCCGCTGCCGCCACAGGGGTATCCTTTGCCTTAGATTCCATGCTTCGTCTTCTAAAAGGAAAGTAAAATAAGATGATATTGAATCTGACGAGTACATGAAAAATACATGAAAAGTCAAAAAAACTTACTTTCTTTTCAAGGTTTCTTAAAAATAGACGGTTTTCCAGAAAACCAGCTCTTCAAGCCACAGATTCCAACTCACTCGAAAGTTTGGCGGGTAGAAAAACAAACATGTCAAACATGCTTTTTTTTTTCGTTTATCCCAGAGGGGAAAGGCAAAGGCCGTAGCCATGCAGCATCAAACATGCTTGCGAGTCTTGCGACATACGTCAAATATTATCCACAGCATGGAAGTAGTATCTAATAACTGGAACTACCTCTGACTAAGTTTTTGGCCTGGTGTCCGGCCTGCCGGGGGTGAAGGGTGGGGAAGGCTTGTGTCCCTCTTTATATCTTTATTTATGACGAGACATATTGACAAAACAAGGTATACGTAAAAATTTGCTCACATTTTTCAACTGTGCACGAGAAACTGCAGGTCCTCAGGCTCCGGTGTCTAAGTTCAATTTTATTGTTTCGAAATGATTACTACTCATGCAGCAAGCACTCTTGATTTTTCTCGACATAACGCGCGTTTTTTATTTTTGTTCAATAGGTATTTGAACGCAGCGCAATTTTTTTCGAGTAACTTGGACTGACCATTCGTTTTCTTGATGGTTTCATTTGTTTGTTTGTGTATTAATTCATTTCAATAATGTATGGGCTTGCGTTGCATCGACATCAAATTAAGTACTTAATAGATTACCAAAAGTTTAGTTAACCAGCGGTAGTACCTTGAACACCATCCCTAATTTCATCAAAATCGGTTCACTGGTTGGTTTCGTCATGGGTCAATTATCAGACAATGCACATTTGGTTGGTTGGTTAGGTTAGCGTGTGTGGTACTGTGGTATTATCACCATCATTCCAGCCGAAAGACTGGACGTCTTGCGTCTGCGACATGGGCCTCCCCCAAGGATAGACACTCAGACCGGTCCTGTGCTACTCGCTTCCACCGGTCTCCCGCGACTTTCACGAGTGTGTTATATATGTGGACAATTGAGCATTGTTACTAAGTCAAAGCAGGCGTTTGTTGCGTGATGTTAATAAGTAGGTATGCATTTCGATGTGGAAAGATAAGCATCTCTAAACTTGTTAACAGAGTTATTGTTTATGAAGGCCGTTCAAAACATAAATGCAAACGGGATCGCGGACCTTTTAAATTTTCACTGTTTTCATGTAGCAAAAATGTATACTAAAAATAAATCAGTTTCCATGAATGGGATTATGCCTAGAGATATTTTAAAAAAATATTTGAAAACGGCGAACTTATCTAATGCTGATGGCTCTGGCTGGAGTGGCTGGTCTCGAAAAGTGGCTGTACGCTTTCTATCATGCTTTCTATCTGATATGATTTGGTCAAAGAGTAGCTATAATCTTATCACATTTATGTACCTATAACACGTCCTATTAATATGGCGCATAGATTATGTAATAATAGATTCAGTTTCAGCGTAGAGATCTTCTACTATCTAAAGTCCCGCGCCTTCACATTTCAAAACGCTTCAATTTTTTTATTATTATTTAAAAAGCACCACTAACACTCTCAACGCATAGTTGATGGCTGTCTCAGCACGCACACATGTGCTGAGAGTGTTGGTGGTGCTTTTTAAATACATTGAAGCGTTTTGAAATGTGAAGGCGCGGGACTTTAGATAGTAGAAGATCTCTAGTAAGTGCTTCGCCGCGCGCCATTTTATTTCTGTCGTGGTCTATATGAAAGCACCTGGCAAAAATACCAAAGAAATAAAGGATATCTTGAGGACTCATATTTAAAAAAAAAACATTATGTACAGATCCTTCACTATTTAATTTCCTATTCAAAGAATAGATGCATCTACAGATCTTTGCCTATCAGTCCCCTATAGTAAGTGACACGTAATTAATTATAATCGGCACCATTACATTTTATCTCGTAAATCTCACGTGTCTATCAGAGGAAGTTGTTGTATTGTTTGTCAAAGGTTTCCGGCGGCTCGCGCATCATCAGAATCATGCGATGGTGAGTATAAAGTCGGGGGTTGGAGCGAAGACACGCTATAGAGCAGTAACCAGTGAAGATGAAACACGCGTTTTG
The DNA here is from genome assembly GCA_963971205.1 of Aethes cnicana. Taxonomy (NCBI): domain Eukaryota; kingdom Metazoa; phylum Arthropoda; class Insecta; order Lepidoptera; family Tortricidae; genus Aethes; species Aethes cnicana. Next base: position 10,693,083 of record OZ020286.1, read on the forward strand.
TTTGGTGGTCTTTGCCCTGTGCCTTGTGGAGCTCGTGAGGTCTGCGCCGTCCAGGCCCTCTGATGAGGCGCAGATGCCTTTAAAACGAGTGAGTAGGTATACAATTTATTACGTCACCCTTGGCCGTAAAGTGGGATTTTCTGCGGAGAACATATCACTTCCTGGCCAAGGCAAGACGTAAAACTTTAGACAAATCATGGGCGGTAATTCGTAAAGCCCCAGATCGCCGCCCTAGGTCTGTAATGTACTATTGAGCCGTGGTATCCTAGTCGTTCGACCTCCGCCTCTCGCATGCTGAGGGTCGGGGGTCGAATCCGGCTCGCACCTCTGAGTTTACTTATCGGTGAAGAAAATATCGTGAGGAAACCTACACGCATCTGCGAAGTAATTCAATAAGTATGTGTGTGAGTGAAGTCCCCATCCGCACGGGCCCGTGTGGGGACTATAGCCCAAACGCTCTTGTATACCGTTGTGGTGGTGATGGAAAGTGCGATATGGGCAAATATGTTACGTACTTACTTAGACAGACAGTGAGACCTACTCGTCTGTTCACTCTTGACATGAAAAGACCCTACAAGTAATTCTACCCAAAAAGACTCATCAAGTTTCATCTTGAATTTTCAATGTCCTCCTACAATTTAAGAGCCACTTGGAGGCACTTTTGTCCGCTCCGTAAAGGTGAGACCAGAAACTATATTTTAAACGTTACATAGGGGAAGGGAACTTCTATATCTCTACACCGTCAAGTGTCACGGCGGTGAGACAGAACTTTTAAGTAAGTAACTAGATTTAAAGTTAAATTTGAGCGCTGTGCCGTTTTGACGATCCCTATAACTTCTTAATGAAACCCCTTTTGCGTCCGGAATGAGGCCCCACCATTGATCTATAGGTCAATGGGCCCCAGATACATATAATTTCGAAAATCGGGATGAACTAGGTGACTACTGCGTGTACTGTTGACCGTGTGATAAAAGTATCTAACTTGAAACATCTTTAATCCCAGGTTGCCAGACAGATGCCGACTCCGCCGTCTCCACCGCAAATGCCAGGAATGCCACAAATGTTTCAAAGTATTTCTGACTTTCCCGGAGCTGCGTTAAGAAACAGGCGTGAAGCGAAAGGCGGCGGTGCTATGCCTACAAGAAAGGGCTAGTTCTCTGACCTACTAGGAGATTCTCCGTTATCCATCGGATACAACACGGCCATAATGCTTCTATGATTCGGTTGTTTCAATATAATTAAACTTTCGAGCAATTACATACTTGTATATTTTTATATATTAGCTTAATTTTATTAAATCTGCTATCTTGATATATCCGTCGTGGATTGTGGATTACCCCATTACCCACCTAAAAAGGAAACAGTCTCGTAATATTCGAATGCAGTTGAATTTTCAACTTTAAAAACTTCTGATTTCGATCTAGATTCCATGCGGTCACACACTGTTGAAGCAAATCTCTATTAGATATTACTTTTGCGTATCCTAAAAGCTGTGGCGCCTTATGTACTTTAGACTACAGGACATAAATTAGCAAGCACACAGCATTTTCATCAATCTGGCGTCAATCTCGGTTGATGGAATGGACTGATGAAATACTGATCGTGTACCCTAGACTTACAATCTGACATCTGTGGACCGTATCGTACATCGTACTCCTAAGTACTCTAATAGTGCGTTTATATGCACGCGCCCGGGCTCGTAAACGTGCCCGTTGAACGTCGTTTTGAACACCGTGCATGTAAACATACAATGATCTTTGTCGAACAACCGATAAGAAACCGACAGCCGACCCATCGACGGCGTTCACCTTCACGAGCGCGTTCAAAATCAGCCTTTTTACACGCCTGTGCCTGTGAACGCGCCCGTGAATGTCGTTTTTAACGCCGTTCATGTAAACGCCCCATAAGATCGTACTAGTATCGTGTTTCTGTTTGTTGGAGCCACTGTATATATGTCAAAATAATTTACTAATCTGTGATGTCAAGTGAGAATGACACATAACCTAGAAAACAGATTTAATTAACAGAATAAAACAGTTTTTACAATTTTTACAATCACAATGTCTATAAATAGATTACCAGTTGTGGTTTCCAGTGTTGGTAAAATAAAATTTCCTGCGAAACTGAAAGGAACAATCATTGAAAAATGGGCAGACTACTGGAAGAACCTTTTTATTGATTATCGCCAAATGGTGCAAGATCTACGAACTGATATTCAAGATGAGCCAATTAAAGCGTTAAAGTATACAGTAGGACTGGCCACTATCTACGGCCTTTCTAAGAACAATCCCAATGAACTGGATTTCAGAGATAATTTGAAGAAAGTTGCGAACGAGATAGCTTTGGTCAGTGACGAATGCTTGAACCCGAAATCTTATGAACACTTACGATATCTCGAAACTTGTTACAATCAAAATATTATACACTATAAGAGTTTAGGTATCGCTTCTATAATGTACACGACAGACATGACAAAGTCTTGTGATCTGTACAAAGCGCACTGCTCATACATGCAACCTACATATTGGAGCTTTCCGTCAAGAATAGTAGATGTGGGGTTCATGGGACGCTGGTGGAACATTTACATTAAAATGACTAATTATGATGTTAACTTTTAGAGCTATTTTCCAATTAGAAAGAACTAGCAAATACATCAGTGTAATTTAGGAATTTCAGAATGTTGTTGTTTAGTTGTGTAAATAAAACCAAGATATGCTTGAGGATAATGTTTATATTTAGTTTCTTACTGATAATGTTTAAACAATTAATGTATAAAAACTAAGAACTTTACACAAGTTATCTTGTGGAATGAGTTTCTTCCTAAAAATGAAAATATTAAAAAAAATCTAGTGGCCATTTAACATTCTTCCTAGACAACCATGCCAATTGGCTATGGGTGAAAAATGACAATGTGCTCGATAATTTTTATTGGATAGGAATAACCTTCCGTATCAAGAGAAAAAATCTCAGAATTTTCTGTGCCGTACATTTCGCGTAAAAAAAAGAAATTGATTTTGTGTTATGACGAAAAAAACAATAATGTCAATAGTGTCAACACTTTTTTTCAAGAAGTAGTGCTGCATACTTGGACCAAGGAAACACCTTTATTTCAATCGTCATAACGCAAAACCAATTTAATTTTTTATGCAGAATGTACGGCACGGAAAATTCTGAGATTTTTTCTCTTGATACGGAAGGTTATTCCTATTCTTAAAAAAAAAATCGAGCACATTGTCATTTTTCACCCATAGCCAATTATCAAGTAAATAAATAGAAATATTTAAATTTCATGCAACATTGACACTAAAGTTAAAATGATGAGGATTTCATTGCCTCTGAATAAAATTAACTAGGAGGGAACTTTTTAAACAAAAATTTGTAAAGAAATGCTTCAAAATAATAATAAAAAGCTTAAATGAGTTGCAAGAAATAAATAATCAGTTTTTTTATAAATAATGAACAATCATTGGCAACCCATCCCGGTACATGTAATTTCATAATGAAAATGTGAACAACAAAAAGTTTCCTTCTCACAAAATCAAATTTCATCATAATAATCAACCTTTTTATCTTAAAAAGCAAAATTATACAAAGAACATTACTGATTCAAGAACGGAGAGAACAGATCACAAGAAAGTTGCACTGGGAAAAAATAAAACTCACATCTTTGATTGTTTAAGATCTTAAAAAGGATGAGTATAATAATATTAAAAGTAACATAAAAATTCCTGAAAAAATGTTCTAAACTTAAAACTGCTTGTCTAAATAAAAAAAATAAACATCACACTTTTTATTACTACAATAAAGACAAAAAAAAAACAGATAGTTCTCTATTTAGATTATAAAGACAATCCAAAATTGAACACTACCAAAGTAAAAATATTGCTGTTACTGTGTAAATGAGATAGATGTATGACAGATGTACATGTAAGTTTCAATGGTTTTAAAATATAATGCAAAACTAATATATCTATTGTTTCTAAAACTCCAAGAAAATGAACAGTGTCTAACAATTATTCTTTAAATTCGACTCACATATTTCAAAAATGTATATAATTATTACATATATCAATTAGTACATTCAACTGGAGAGTGGAAAGCTAGGAAAGGAGTCCTAAATGACACTCCAATGACACTCCACTGTTAGGACAAGTCCGATTTCTAATATTAAAGTGGCAAACATAACAAATCCTGTTAGGGCAATAAATATGCTATTAAAAATATTAGGTATTTTCTACACAAAAGTAAACCAGTGTGATTTACTTTTTAAAACATTAAATTTACACAATGCTGCTATTACAAGGGAAATCAAAAATTAAATAGTATTCTATCACATTTGTTTCAGACTTTGCTTAATGTATGTTACATTGTATATAAATATTTTACACAGAGATGAGGGTAAAGCAATCAACTATGAAGAACTAATTATGACACTAAGCTCCATCACAATTATATTACATTGATTATGATAAGTTAATTAAAAGAAATTTCGAAATGAAATCAACAAAAAAACGGCGGCGTACAAAATAGAGCTCTCGTTTTTTCACAATTAAATATGATTATCTACGGTATTAAATATACGTGGAGTAAAATAAAATAAAAACAATCACAGATAACATCTTCTACCTTGACTAACATAACCTGATTGTATAAGTAAAGAATAAGCGTACATTGGCGAAACAAATCGACCGCTCCGGGGTGGCAGCGGGCACGGCGCTCACAGCAGCAGCAGGTCTTGGGCGTGGAACCCGAACAGCATCGCGTCGTCGTAGTCGAGGTCGTCGTCCATAAACAACTCTTCATCTGTGGTAAAATAACAAACACTCTATTCTATTCTATATAAATTAATGGCTTCTGTCTGAAAACACTCTATCAATTCACTACATATTTAATTTAAAAAAAAACCGGGCAAGTGCGTGTCGGGCCACGCGCAAATTATAGGGTTCCGAAGTTGAGGATGCCCACAGTACCTTTCTAAGACTTGTTAGCATCTAGCTAGCCTGTGGTATGACGGGCCCGCCCGACGCCCCTGCCGCTCGAGAAAGATCATTGGTTTTTTAATCATTTCGTAAGTTGGTAGACTATGACTCGTAAGTTTGTACAGCCTACTTAGCTGTGATAGTTTTCCTTTCAACTACGTTATATATGCCACAACCGTGATTTTTTTCAGCCATCCAAATACCACCATTTATCTGGCAGGGGGGGGGGACACGTGACTAACAAAAAATAGCACTTTAAAGCTTAATATTTCACAAAGGCATCAATTAATCAAAAAATGGTTTTAAGAAACCCACAATATTTTTTAAGACCTATTCAACGATATGTCGCACAATGGAGTACGCAAGAAAAAAAAATTACATCCCCACTTTACGAGTAGGGGAGGTACCCTATAAAAAAAAATATTTCAAAATTTTATTGTACCACTTTGTCAGCGTAACTAATATGTATATTGATGCCAAATTACAGCTTTCTAGATCTAAGCATCTCCGAGCAATAGTGCGGACAGACGGACGGACATGGCGAAACTATAAGGGTACCTTGTGGACTTCGGAACCCTAAAAAGTCCCCCGCACAGTCTGTCTTTGTTCGCGATAAAGTTAAAAAGTATACAGCATGGATTATCGTGTGGTCTTCATGAATGTATAGAAGGTTCCACGAGGAAGGTGGAGACCTTTGAGTTCACCTCTGAACTTTTTAGTGTTTGTCAACATGTTTGCGGGCAGTGTCGAGGTAACCTGTTTTGGTGCGGGGAAGTAGGTTTTGCTACTGGTACGATAGTACCTGTTAGATATAATGTGGAAATAACGAGTGGGGCATTGAATTGATCGCAGGACTGATGGACGATGGGGCCAGACAGTTCTCGAGTGGCATCCGCGAGCCGGGAGACGAGCTGTCGGTAGGGCTCCAGCTCCAACAAGATGGAGCGACGCCCTCGGGTGGAAGCAAATAGCACAAGACAACAATACCAACAACAGGTTTTTCCTTGCGTGTAATTTCAATCATTCCCACGAATAAACTTAAGTTCAATATTTACCTTTATAAAATAAAATTTAACGTAAAAATTTAACGGTCCGGTCCGTTACCGATGACTCACACTTTTACAATACAATTTTACGTGGACATTTGGTGCTGTGTTATTGTTTTTTCTTTGAGTACAATTGAATTAATTCTTAAATCTTAATAATAAAAGTGCAGTGAATTAAAATTATCGTGCGGTAGCAAAATAAAAACCGCCTGCCGTTAAGTTGTGACTCATCCATCGGCTCAATACATTACACATTTTCGCCCGGACGTAACGAGCATCCGTGGTGCAGCGGTAACAGGACCAGTTCTAAGGGAGTACGCCGAGCGCCGTGAGTACTTAACGTGTGGTTCGAGCCCGGCCGGTGCCAGAGAACTATTTTTGACTTTTTGTTTTTTTTTTTCAGTGATTTTGACTTTTTGTGATTTGATTAGTTAATTATTTCCTGCGCCAAGTATTTCATATATATTTAGCTACTATAATTTTACATAATATTGTTATTTTGTTTGTAAGTGTTCTAATTCTAATTTAATAACAAAAATGAGCGTACCAACCCGCAAAGGCACTATCAGGCAACAGGAAATGCAACTGAAGGTTTTAAAGGAACTACAAC
>OZ020286.1:10699917-10724945 GCA_963971205.1 Aethes cnicana
TGGCGGGCGTTTTACTGACATTGCGCGCGACGGTTGTCACGATCGCGCAATGTGTCCATAAAACGCTTGGCTTGCCGCTATCGCGGCTTTCTCGGCGTTTATATATCATCTATTTGTAGTTACAAAGGGTCAGGGGCGTGAAAAGTTTGTATCTCTCTTTATTTAACCTTATAAAATGGGAACTGTCCAATGAATTGCGCCGATGTTGACAGGTCGAGCTCCCCCCGCCGCGGACATAAAGCCGCCTGTGTTAGCGGGCGCGCCGCCGCTGGCCGGCCCCCCGCCGCGGGAAGATGACAGGCTCATCAACTCAAGGGTCATGCAACGGGTGAGTAACTTAGTTAGGATTAGGATTCTACCCTATTCTGGACTCTATTATATTGTATTTGGCCAGACAGTTTAGCCTAAAAGCCGGATAAGCTTTAATATATTGCGGTCCCTCTCTCCCGCTACTGGCGCTAAAAGCCTGACAAAAGCCAATAAAAAACAAGACACTAAAGACGGATAGATGGCAATCATACTTAGGGAGGGATGCTTGTGTTTTACTTATTTTTGTACGTCCTATAATCCTAATGTTTGTTGCATAAAATAATGCTTACTTCATAGTCACACGACGGATCACTATGAAAACGCACTACAGGAACTAATATCTTGCAAATACGAGATTTTCTGATGCGTACATTACATTACATGTTAATCTTTGTAATGTAATTTACATGTTAATTTTTCCTGGCTGAATAAATAGTGTACTTTCTTTCTAAAAAAAAATTCACTGCAAACAGAGACATTCAGTGTCGCCACACGAGCGCGAACAAAAGTACCGCCCCCGCTCTCCGACCGAGCCCGAAGCTTTGGACGTTAAGCGCAGAAAAGAGGAGAAGGTACACCATGTCAGTCTGTGTAGTGTATGTGGCTTCACACCTTATTGTTGCTTGTCGAGTTTGGATCTTATGAGGCGGGTGGAGTTGCTATCGTGGTCATTGGAAAGAGCACTACGCCTGGGTTGCATCAAGAAAGTTAAATGGGACACGAGTCATTCCTCATTCAATACAACGTCATTTTCTGCATAGTGAAAATCTCGAATTCCATATTTAACGGACGTCAACTTTTTGATGCAACCCGGGCTAAGTCTAACTGGCTGGAAATTGGCTTCAGTCTTCTGTTGATTTAAAAAAAAATGGAACTAGATAGCAACTATCATACCATCCTCATATTCGCTTATGACGCACAATGCTTGTAAAAGAAAACTTTTCTAAAAGTGAAAATTATTTTGAAAGTGTTTACCTGCTTTTATGCACAATTGCTTGCTAGTTAGCTAAAATAGATTTTTCTGATTGCTGCCTTTGACTTGAAAAATATGGACAAGAACTTATTTAGTATTAACTTTTTAGGACAGTGATGCAGAAAAAAGTGATCAGGATTTAGTTGTCGATGTAGCGAATGAGGTAAATATTTTTTAATTGTTATAGACAAACTTTTTATTAACCTAATCTGGAAATTCAGTAATTATTTTTCACACAGTCATCACATTTTGAGGGATTATAGGAAAGGAAGCAGGCGGGAAATCGCTGAAAATCGAACCTTTCCCATGTAATAACCGAGAAACCTAACATCTTTTTTCTTTTATTTAAGAGCCTTGTTGTCGATGGAGTAATAGCGACGTCTCTGTCTTTTTCCTTCGAAGCTGTATTAAGACGTCCCTCGGTATGCATTGTCAATTTGTGCTTTCCAAATATGAATTTTAATTCATTTTAACAAAGTAGATAGTAGCTACCGCTGATCAGTGCTTAAGCATACGAAGGGATAAGCGCGAGATAACGCTAATCCGTAAACACTATCATATATCGATACATATTTAATCGTGTCGCTTGTCGCATCGCCCTACGCCCTGCACATCGCGTCGCCAGTCCCTAAATCCAACAAGTGAAAAAGTTGAAACCCGATTCTATTAAAATCCGCCTCATCGTGTGTTTTTTTTTAAATGAAATGTACCCTATGTCACCCGGGCAATAAAAAAGAATCGATCGATACCTCTTACGTCAACATCGGGTACACTACACTCATCCAAATATAGAGTGCAAAAACCCTTCTTTTTGCCGGATTTGCCGAAGTCAGGTAAAAAGGTATTCGCCTTTCAGTGTAGGTCTAGGTAAACTTGAAATTTCACTTCAATGATGATAGAAAAAAAAAACAAGTAGGATTTTACAATCACTTTTGCATCGTCATTATGTACAACTGAATTTGATGTAGTTATCCTTTAAGAACATACCGTTATCCGCTGCAAGCTTCGACGTTGAGTTACCTACATCTTATACTTTGTATAAAACAATTATAAAACCCTACTCAAATTTTAACTCATCTTGAAGCGTACACATATTTATTAGTCCAATTCAGGCCAGGTATTCTTGTCATTTAAATAATTTTCTTTTTGAGAATGAATGTGAGATAAAGATTAGTGTGGCACGTGTCGGCAGGAAGAGCGTGGGTCGCCGGGCGCGCGCGCGGAGGGCGAGCGGCCGGAGAACGGGCCGCGGCCGCCCTCGAGGAGCGGCTCCTCGTCCAGCCGGTCCACCCCGAAGAGCTCCAAAGACGTATGTTTAAAGTCTGTTCATCGCCTTGTCTGTTTAGGTCACAGATAACCACCCATAGATTCCTAATACCGGGCATCCGATGCTCACCGCTCATGTGTGATTTTGCACATATACCGTCCCACGCCCATTATTTCCTTTGTCAATATCGACTAAGTGTTATGCTGGTTGCACACGAGGGCAGAACAGTGAGGCAGAAGAGTACTGCTACGGATTGAACGCACACGCCTAGACAGAACAGTATTATTCTGTGCGTTCAAACAGTAGCAGTACCTACTGTTCTGCCCTCGTGTGAAACCAGCATTAGACCTCCTGTCCGCGCACGCAACGATTTTTTCTTCTGATTTTTATTGTGACTGTTTAAAATACGTCGAAAAGGTCGTTATTAAATTGGTGTAGAACGTCATGAATTCATCTTCAACATTCCGAAAAAGATGGAATAACACTCGTTTCAAGTTACCTCACTATTCTGTTGAAGGAAAAGCCGGGCACGCCAGGCGCGAAGCCGAACCGCGCTCCCACACCCACAGGCGGTAACCGCTATGGGTTCTCAGGCCTCGCCGGCTACCGGCCGCCGCAGTACGAACACGCGAGAATCAACGGCCAACCGCCGCATAAGCCGTAAGTATAGGTTTTCCACAGATTTCCACGTAACGCTTGCAGTTACAAAGCTGATGGAGATGATTCCTTTCAAGATGTAATCATCTACGGCGATACTTTGATTATATTGTCGTCGTAGTGTCGATCTTCAAGAGAGTGACTTGCAAACTCAAAAGTAGGTCTTAGGCCCGGTTCCTATATCCACGAAACGCCTCGTTTTGCCTACGAACGGTTGATTTTTGACATTTGTTCCATAGAGAATCTGTCAAATTTTAACCGTCCGTAGGCAAAACGAGGCGTTGTTTGGATATAGGAACCGGGCGTTAATAAATTCGGCACTATAGCTCTCCAATTGCAGTTGACCGTGCAGTACGAACGAAACTACAAGCAATTGAATGAAAAAAATACGTAACTCCTTCAAACGTAGAAAATTTCAAATGGGAAATGACTCATTCTTTGATGTGGAAAAGGGACAACGTACGACTGTACCGCTACACAGTCCGTGTCGGTGTTGTCTGTCATGTCCCTTACTTGAAAGTCTGTCGACTTTTGAAGTATAATTAATCTAAAACCAATTTTTCAAGTAAAATTTTAACCAAATCCAACATTCTTCCTCAGAGCGTATTCCTACCACACATGCGGCGGTCCGCTGCAACCGGTCCCATTTCCGGCCGACGCCCTAGTGGGTCCCGGGATCCCGCGCGGCGCGAGACAAGTCGCGGTCTTGCCTCATGGAGAGGTCGTCTGCGCCGTGGCTTTGTCTATGAGCAATGGGGCGCGACACGCCTATACCGGCGGCAAAGGGTGCGTGAAACTGTGGGACATAACGAACCCCGGTTCACCGAATACTCTAGAGCCGTTATCACAGTTGGATTGCTTGGTGAGTGGATTAGTCTGTAGGTTTCAGTTACAGGTTGTGCCGTGACTCTGTCTATGAGCAAAGCTAGACCCTTTGCTTATTTAATGGTGGATAAGGATGCGTGAAACTGGGACATAACGTAACTAACCAAGGTTCAGGGTTCCATACCAGGGTGACCCAAGGGTCACCGAATACCAAGCTTACTTAATGGATTAGGTAGGGTAATAGTAATCTCCCATGAAGTTCGAATCTGGAATGGAATGAAGCCAGTCGGACCTTACGTCTTGTGTTTCATGTTCTTCATACGTTTTTACTCCAGCAACGCGATAACTACATCCGATCAGTGAAACTGCTGCCGGACGGACGCACCCTCATCGTGGGCGGCGAGGCGTCCAACCTGTCCATCTGGGACCTGGGCTCGCCCACGCCGCGCATGCGCGCCGAGCTCACCTCCTCCGCGCCCGCCTGCTACGCGCTCGCCATCAGCCCCGACTCCAAGGTACACTAAATACACTTAGAAACTAAATATCTAAGTTCAGCTTCTCCTACTAATGTAACCATTTAATTTCATTACCGCGATATAATCCTCATGGTTCTAATAGAATTTTTATTTTCGACAGGTGTGCTTTAGTTGTTGCTCAGATGGCCACATTGCCGTATGGGACCTTCAGAGTCAAACATTAGTTAGGCAATTCCAAGGTAATTAAAATTTCCAATTTATACACTTACATTACAGTGATCTCTTCCAGACGATCTTTGAAAATGGATATTCCTAAAATATGTTTTTGGGCAGAGCATGTTCCAAATTGTATACTCGCCGCAAAACGAAGTAGCGATTGGCACCATAGACCTATGTATGGCGCCAGTCTCCACCTTGTTTTGCGGGGATTATAGAAGTGGGCTACCCTCGCAGGGCACACGGACGGCGCGTCGTGCATCGACATCAGCGGCGACGGCACGCGGCTGTGGACGGGCGGGCTCGACAACACGGTGCGCTCGTGGGACCTGCGCGAGGGCCGACAGCTGCACCAGCACGACTTCTCCAGCCAGATCTTCTCGCTCGGATACTGTCCCACCGGTAAACATACAATCCTCATCGCTCAATGCTCATCGCGCCAGCCGAACACGTAAATAGCTGGACTTAGCTCACCGATGACTAGATCAAATGCGTTGCACGGTTAAATTTTTTTTTGCTTGGAAGACGTAATTGACAATTCACTCTTTCACTACAAAAACCACTGGTTTGAAATAATACATTACTACCTTATTTTTTCTAAGAACAATAAATATATCGCAAGAAAACAGTAAATATACATAACATACAGAACATGTCGATCGATGGTAACTCTATTTATAATTTTCAGGGTCGTGGCTAGCGGTCGGCATGGAGAATTCCCACGTGGAAGTGCTGCACGCGGGCAAGCCGGACCGGTACCAGCTGCTGCTGCACGAGTCGTGCGTGTTGGCGCTCAAGTTCGCGCACCAGGGCAAATGGTTCGCCTCCACCGGGAAAGACAATCTGCTCAACGCGTGGCGTACGCCCTACGGGGCTAGCATATTCCAGGTAAATTTAAAAGAATATGGCTAAGCTAATGTCGCTGCTGCTATTACATATAGAAGCGTCTCATCCATACTAATATTATAAATGTGAAAGTGTGTCTGTTTGTTTGTGTTTGTTTGTTTGTTTGCTTGTTTGTCCTTCCTTCACGTTGCAACGAGTGGACGGATTTGGATGTGGTATGGTATGGAGATTGTCGGCAATGGTGGCCATAGGTCAGGTTTTTTTTTATAAATATTTTTTAAAATGATGTTTTGATAGAGATGTTGTTTTTATATGTCAGTTATATTAAAGTCCTCGTAAGAACTGGTATTTCTTTGGTTCCCTCGGGGACAGAGATAGTTTGAGACCCGGGCAATAACATGGGATACTTTTTATCCCGATATTTTAACGGGAACGGGCTTTCCACGGGTCAAACCAATTTTTCAATACTTCTATAACTTTAACTGTCTATATGTATAGCATCATCGGGTACGCAAATTCCAAGTCTGCACGGGACGAACTGATGATGATGACTCACTGACTGATCGATGCCTGGCCAGAGACGGATTTTCTTTTTAAATGTTGAATTGTTTTCATTTTTAAATTAACGATGTCATTAGGTGATTTAGGCTCGTGTTGTAAATTGGTCGTGCTAAACCTTATTCCGAAAGGGATCTATCTTTTTTGTCACGATTATTACCCGATTGAGCCAGGAGGGTTAATTTATGTTTTTCGGGTACGTATTTGTATGGATGTAGTATAATTCGTTGCCACGCTCTGTAGCATAAACGGCTTAAGGCCCTTCCCTGACCCAGCATCGTCAAATTGCTCATTTGAGATCATACTTTTCTAAGAAATGTTAAAAGTTAAAAATATGAAAAAAACATATGTTATATTTGATTATATCATCCTTACATTGACAGCTTTCGATACACGTTTCACGAAACTTTGCTCGATACAATTTAATTCCAAAGTAACCTCTAACTCGGACCGCTAATCCAACTTTACTCCAGTTTATTATATCAAACAGTGTAAAACTAATTATAACACAAAAAATATCCATATTATATGCATACATCGACAGCTTTATAAATGCCATTTTTTTAGACGGTATTTTTATAGAAATTAAAACGTGTTAAAAAGTAACTAAATCGGGCGTTCTGTGCGTAGCGCTTTCTCTTTCACTCGTCCCACGAGTGACAGTGACGGCTGAGCTGGGTCTATGAAGGGCCTTAATGGATTTTAGCGTGTGAGGAGTTTGTAGATTCGTCTTGATTGTGAGAGTTACACTGGGTATATCAAAAGTTTATATGCAGTATGCACATTTTTTTACTTAAATCCCCTCCCCTTAGCACTAGAACGTGATTAGGGGCGTTCTCATCTCAGTAGTTTTTCTAGTCCTGATAAAAAAAATCTTAGGTTATTAAAACCTAATTTCCCTTTTTCCAGTCGAAAGAATCGTCATCGGTGCTCAGTTGTGATATATCAGCGGACGACAAGTTCATAGTGACCGGCTCCGGCGACAAAAAGGCGACAGTTTACGAGGTGTTGTATTGAAGACGATCCAGTGATCAGTCATTCTCACAATACAATAAAATACTTCGCCAGGTATGACACTCCGGTAACAGTGTAGTTCTGTGGGTGACACAAGTGACGTCATCACTCCTGTGTGTATGGCAACGGGAGAAAATATTTTCTTTATTTTTGTTTTATTACAATAAAGTGGCAACTCGACAGTGACGTCATTTGTGTAACAATCAAAACCCGGAGTAGCAGACCTTGTTTTCTTACACCATGGTTATTCTCAATGAGCAATAAAGACTTCAAGATTTCCGTTCGATTCAGTTTCAAACATCTTATTTTATTCATTCTGACTTCTGAGAGACCATATTCATCTAACTTTATTAACATTACATGTAATATTTGTTGAATGATTTTTATTAAATAGTAACTCAATTCTAATTTAAATTACGAGATTGTAAACTTATCATTCTATTAGGTGTAAATTGTTGTTGACTGACATTGCTTTTACTGTCTCGATGTAGTTTTATAATTCTTCGTCCTCTTGAGTGAGATTTCTTTAAACTTTAAATGTAGATATATATATTTTTAAGTATGCAAGATTCTGTATGCTGATAAAATAAATATGAAGTGTTTTTTTTTTAAAATGATGATGGGCTGTGCCTGATTTACAAATAGTGAATTTATCTTTAATCAGTTCAATAATAAAGCAATATTGGATCTTCGTAGGTTTTAATGGTAACTTTTATGTGTTTTAGGGTTCCGAACCTCAAGAGGTAAAAACGGAACCCTTATAGGTTCACTTGTGTGTCGGTCCGTCCGTCTGTCACAGTCGATTTTTTTCTTATTCTATCTCTTTTCCGAAACTGTTGTAATAATCACATAGAAATTACATTTACAACATGACATGCCGTCGATAAGTTACTTGTATGTACTTGAAATCCTGTTTATTTTTGTAGAGAAACAAAATCCACTCTCATGTTATTGACAAATCCACGGAATCAATGAGTACATATTTGAAATTTAAATGCTGAACGTTGAAAGATAAATGCAATTAAATACTAATTAGTTTTTATTGACCGTTTTACAAAAACGATTATCAAAATATTGAACGTCCCGATCGATATGGACGCAATTTATTTTTTCTTGTAAAAAGTGATCATTTATGGCGAGTTTCGTCGAATTTTATGTAAGAATACGTAGTTTTTAAGTGAATAGATCAACGTTGCACGGTTACGGATATTTTAGCATTATTGTATATTTTTATAATAAAATTGAATACCATTTTTATTAATCATTAAGTTGTTTATGATATTTAGACGTCCATTTCTTACTAGTATTTATTACTTATACACAGATAAGGGTGAAAATACCAGACTGAATTCATTTCCTATGTAAATCGCCTTTTGTATTTTTTTCACGTTTTTCCACTACCGATCCTAAGTGGTGCACTTTGCTTCCTGATGGAGAGTGAATAACGACGAGTTTTAAGAAATGTATTATTCCATTAATGTTTTGGGTTTTCGCATAATGCCAGTTGTATTTGAGCATAGTATGTCAATAGAATCAAGAGCTGTGGATATCTGAGATGATATAATAAGTTCTGTGATTTAGGCCCGGTTCCTATATCCACGAAACGCCTCGTTTTGCCTACGGACGGTTGATTTTTGACATTTGTTCCATAGAGAATCTGTCAAATTTTAACCGTCCGTAGGCAAAACGAGGCGTTTCGTGGATATAGGAACCGGGCGAGTCTGGTATGGCAAGTTAGCGTGTACAGGTTTATCGTCGCCATGTAGTTCTCCTCATTCTAATGAGTAGATACCACTTGCTATATGATGTAGATAACACTGGATCAATATTTCAAAAGTGCAAAAACATTGTAAATCTATTTGTTGATAAAATATAATGAACTAGCTGAGCCCGAGACCTTTCCAACGAATGCAAAACCGTGGAAATCGGTTCGTGCGTTCTGGAGTTATAGCGTCAGGGAGGAAAACCCGACTTATTTTTATATAGTAGATGACTGGTGTTATGTAAAGAATGTTTTTCGTAGAAGCCCAATTCAGTTGTTATGTCAATATTTTTAAGTACAAGAAAATAGTTCCTTATGATAATTTTATTTTCTGATTTATATTAAAACGATGTCTCGTTTTTTTTAATGAATCACAAAATTTATTAATTTAGTATATCGACTTATTGAATGTTGCTCTGGTCGTATACTGGGTCAAGCAAAACGTCCTGACGATATTTTACCCACAGAATAGATAGCTGATATTGTGGGCAAAATATCGTCACAACATTTTTACTGGCCCTATATTTTTACATTCTGTTTGTACTTACTTAATTTGATAAGTTATTCCAGAATTTTTATGATCTGCCAAATGTGATACATTTTGTCATGTCCAATGTCCATGCATCTGAATACCATCCCTGATCGTTTGACGCGTTCGTAGCCCTTTTTCGCAACGTGCCACTTGTTTTGTTTTATATAAATCCCTAAAAAACGCACTTGTGCGTCTAAGGCACAGTTTCGAAGTCGTGCAAGCGCATGTATGCGTTGCTGACAGTGAATGAGTTCAATGAGTATCAATTGTTATCCCTGTGAACTGGATTGTATTCTTGAATTATATTTATTTGAATAAAATCACCTTGTAGTTTTAATCTAAATCAGGGGTCGGCAACCTGCTGCCCACCAACTCTGCACTTGCGGCCCGCGGCTGTTTACATGATTGGACAGCTTTCAAAGTAGAAAAAATATCAAATAGACCTCTTAAAAAGTTCTCTATCTCTAACCTTATGATAATCTCAAACGATTCAAACAGACCGGTGAAACCAAGGGCCATCTAAAAATGAGCAATTTCACTGTGGCGTGCTTTTTGGCGTCCTTTTTCACCGAGTCAGCGAAACGAGCGAAGCGTCTCCGTTAAAACTTGGGGAAAAACGCTTTCGTATATCCTGACTTCCATTTCAGGACGAATTTCTGAACTGATTCTCGTGAAATTTTGTGACCAGCTTCGAAAATTATAATTTACAATTTTTTTTCAAAATGGCGAAGCTATTGGGTCCAACATGTAAAAAACTCATTTAATCTGTGCAAAAATAGACTGCGTCTCAGAGCCTTTATTTGGCCCTTGTGTGATCCTTAAAGGTTATCGACCCCTGATCTTTATCGTACTCTGAAATTAAGTTAACCCACATTCCTATCCGGTGGATTCTATACTAAAAATAAATAAATAAATTGGTTCTATCCACAATCTGATAGACGGCTTTCACATGGCACCTTCGCAGTCCGTGCCGGTGCCGGTGGGTGGTGTACCATGTCATGTGAAAGCTGTCTATGTATGTAGCTCACACATTTCTCCGTGTTGCATGTGGAAATGGCCTAAAGCTCTTTAAGAAATAGATTTTTATGGTAATAAATAATTATAAAAAAAACAACTTACGGCCTTACGTTACGGCTAATATTTTCCGGCGGCGATGTGTGGGTATAGTTTGATCAATCAATCGCGGTTAATGGCAGCAGAGAGGGGTATAGTTTGAGTTCTTTATTAGTTTGAATGCTTCCACTATGGAGGGTTGAAGTAAAGGAGCGCAATCTTTATAGTTCCAAAAGTGGACACCAAATCCGGAAGAATGGTGGCGCCACCATTCGACGGAAAAGCAAAATGGCCGTCATGTCATCCCCGTCATTGTCAAGCCAACCTAAAAATGGTGTCGTCGACGTCGTACTTATTTAGTTTTAAGTTATATTTCTTTATTGTAATAACATTATAATTATGTTATTATAATTAAGTTAAGTATTTTGTGACCTGCGCTGCGATATAATCGTGGAGCTGCAAAATGAGATCGCGCTATGCCACATTCAAGTCAGACTCAACTGCAAACTGCAAGCAGAATTATCCAGGAAAAACGTAAAGGATACCCTGAAATGAAGCACAGTCCAGTTTAATACCTTCACGGACTGTGTACTCATATCGAGAAGAACTAGTCGGTAGCAGCGCTGAATGAGTCCCGAGCAGTAAAACTATCGGTGAGTTATCAATACTCGTAGTAGATTCGACAAAGGATCATATAAGGAAATCATTTCAAGCATATACGTAAATAATATAGGCCCGGTCTAACGTACACGTAATATGTCCCCACTTCCACGGTGTCCAATCCAAAGTTCTGTCACCGAGCGTGCGTGACAATAAGCGTTTTTAAAAAACTTTTCGAAACTGTTTCTCAGTATCTAAAAACTCGTCTCGTTGTTGAAAAAATGTGACCCAGCTTTAGTGTCACGATATAAGTTTAACTTTGGATTGGACACCAATGAAGTGGGGAAACATGACATGTATCTACGTTAGGCCGGGTTCATACAAAGTATTATTTATGTCTATGATTTCAAGCAATGGGTCTAGGAAGCGTTGGTAAATTCATCTTCTGATGTATAGAAGTGCCCCTATGTGGCCAACTCTGAATAAATGATTGAATTGAATCACAAGAGGGTTTAGGCTATAGTCCCAGTGGCATAACTATACCACCTGAGGCCCATGACAAATCCATAGTATGGCGGGCCCCCAAATATTAAAAAATAATATTTGAGTTTACTTTGCTCATGGCCTCTGTAGCATGGGGCCTCCATAAGCCAGAGGCCAGTGTCATTTTGTCCAATCTACCACCCTATTGTTATTCCACTGTATAGTCCTTATGCGGATGCGTATTGGAGACTTCACACACATCTTTGTATTACTTGTCTAAAACTGCTTTGATTCACTTGTCAATAACCAAACCAATATGTTCACATCAGGTCTAACATCAGCTGAACAACGTGTCGCCAAGTACAACTGCCCAGCCGCCCTGATCTGCTTCAATGTCAAGGAGTGAAATTGTCGCCGCGCACTCTGCGAGCCCTGGTGACACGGCGAGTCAGGTCGCACATTCCAAGAAGGAAAGTGGAGAAAAGAAGAAGAGAAGCTGCTGCTGTGCCCTATGGCCCCTTCTGTGCTCACCTCGCATTTCTACTTTTATTCCGTGTTCTGTCTTTTCATTTATTTATTCAGTATAAAAACTTATTGATAGTACATTTTGTAATTTTACCCATTTTTAGGGTTCCAAAGTCCACAAGGAACCCTTATAGTTTCGCCATGTCCGTCCGTCTGTCCGCACTATTTCTCGGAGATGCTTAGTTCTAGAAAGCTGTAATTTGGCATGAATATACATATTAATTACGCTGACAAAGTGGTACAACAAAATTTTGAAATATATTTTTTTATAGGGTACCTCCCCTACTCGTAAAGTGGGGATGTAATTTTTTTTTCTTGCTTACCCCATGGTGCGGCATATCGTTGAATAGGTCTTGAAAAAATATCGTGGGTTTGTTAGAACCATTTTTTGATAAGTGATACGTTTGTGAAATATTAAGCTTTAAAGTGCTATTTTTTGTTAGAGTCACGTGTCCCCCCCCCCCCCCCCTGCCAGCTAAATGGTGGTAATGGTGGTGGTATTTGGATAGCTGAAAAAAATCATGGTTGTGGCATATATAACGTAGTTGAAAGGAAAACTATCACAGCTAAGTATGCTGTACAAACTTACGAGTCATAGTCGACCAACTTATCAAGTGATTAAAAAACCAATGATTTTTCTCGAGCGGCAGGGGCGTCGGGCGGGCACGTCATACCACAGGCTAGCTAGATGCTAATAAGTCTTAGAAAGGCACTGTGGGCATCGTCAACTTCGGAACCCTATACTTTGCGTGTGACCCGACACTACTTGGCCGGTTTTTAAGGTTCCGAACCTCAAGAGGTAAAAACGGAACCCTTATAGGATCACTCGTGTGTCTGTCTAGCTAATTAAAAAAAAACCGACCAAGAAGCGAGTTAAACTCGCATGGAGAGGGTTCCGACCCTTAATTATTTTCAATGACGTCATTTTCAAACCGTTTCACAGGATAAGCTCTTTTATATGATAGAATTCAAATACCATGGACTTCTCAACAATTTTCCTGTAATCTATAGGTCAATAACTATCCTCCGTATTTTTTCCAAAATTTTAAGTCCAGTAGTTTCGGAGATAAGGGGGGAATGGTCATTTTTCGCCTTTTTTCTTTAATAACTAGAAAAGTATTGACCAAAAAAGAAACGAAAAAAATACATTTGAAATCCTCATAAGAAGTACTTTCATTTGATATGTCACACGATATAGTTTGAAAAACTTCATTAATATTTTTTCAAATTTAGCCCCCAAAAATAGGGTCCATGTTTAAAATTCATTTATTTTCGTTACACGTCCGTCTTTGGGTCACAAATTTACATATAAGTACGTACCAAATTTCAACTTGATCGGTCCAGTAGTTTCGGGGAAAATCGACTGTGACAGACGGACGGACAGACACACGAGTGATCCTATAAGGGTTCCGTTTTTACCTCTTGAGGTTCGGAACCCTAAAATAGTAGATTGTGTGACTAGGGAGCAAAATGGTATATTTTACCGCGGGTGACGGATTGAATCGAGGAATCAGAGCGAGGGATTCTAACGTGGAATCTTGAGCTAGCAAGGGATTCAAGCTATGTCACCCAAGGTTTAAATAATTTTGCTACCGTGATGCACACTCTGCTTTTCACTCCTCCTATGAGAAAACCAGTAGCAGCAGGGAACAAAATCGTACTTTGCTCCCTAGAGAGCAAAATCTTACTTTGCTCGCTGTTTGCGGGGTAGAAATGGAGAGGGAGCAAAATGCGATTTTGCTCCCTCTAAACGGGGAACAAAGTACTCCTTTTCGAATAGGAGGAGTGAATTTTTTTATTTCCTTATCAAAGTGCCTACTGCTCTATTACTTATTTTATCTATACATGGTGGAATAGTGATAGGTCTGTAGTTGTTTGTATCAATGTGTGAGCCACCCTTATGTATAGGCCTGACCACACCCACCTTGAGCTGATCAGGATATGAACATATTCATTATTCTATCGCATATCCATAAAATATAATCTTCCTGTTCAATAAAACTTCAGTAAAAATATTATATAATTTTATTACAGTATTACTTTTTATAATTTCAACAAAATCGGCTTAGTAGTTTTAATGTTACCTGTATACAGTGGACATTTAGCGTCTTTCGGCTGAAATGATGATGATAAAAGGCAAAGGTATATTACATATCACGGGCGTATCAGTTTTTTCGGGGCATATCCATATTAATATTATAAATGCGAAAGTAACTCTGTCTGTCTGTCTGTCTGTTACCTCTTCACGCTTCAACCGCTGGACCGATTGAGATGAAATTTGGCACGGATATAGTTGGAGTCCCGGGAAAGGACATAGGCTACTTTTTATCCCGGAAAAATGCATAGTTCCCGCGGGATCGAGATAACCGAATTCCACGCGGGCGAAGTCGCGGGCAGAAGCTAGTTGTTTATATTTGCAACGGGGACAGCTGCTGGGCACAGTCGAGTAATCAGTACTCTCATTTAAATCATACCTCAGGGGGGTGTCCAAAGTCGCGAGTGACAAGTTGTACAAAAATAATGTAAACTTATTATCAATTTGAGTCCCAACGCATAGTGGCCATCTTTCAACAGATTTCAAGTAATCATGTATGTTGTCAAGGCAATTCTTGATTATTGGGGAAAATTACCTGCAAGTTGCTGAGTGGGAGCTGATATCTTAACATGCCCCCCCCCCCCCCAAATTTCGTCTGGGACCGCGCCTACAATATTTACTAGTTCAACATACAGAATTGCCACGGAATCACCCGCCTGAATCTATAGCCGACGCGAGTCGCGCCCAAGTCGCCCTTATCGTCATTTGTTACATCCGGAGATGGAGAGTGAATCATTGGCCCGCGTACTGGCACAACATCCACACATTTACATGTGTACAGACATCCTCGCACGTACACAGACGTCCTCGCATGCAAACATTGACACTTCATTCGAATTGTGTTCGAACTTACGTTCGTACTTTTGTAGGCCGTGTCCGCCGTGTGCCTAAAGGATATCAATAATCAGATGTTGTTTCTCAGATAATGAAGACGTTCAACAGTATGATCCCCATGTATGCAAAATGTACCAGGGACGGCGTTTTAAATGCACACATAGATGTTAAAATCTCGTGAAGGGAGACCTCGTTCGTGTGGATTCCGGAGACATAGTTCCGGCTGACATTGGTATCATAGATAGTAAAGGATTTAAAGTATGTAAAAAAAAAATTGGCTCGACCATACAGCAGGAAAGTCAGCAAAACGCATATATGCGTTTGTGGCAGTGAATGCCTTAAGCAGCTATATTCAAAGTTCAAATTGACGCGTGAGCGATCCTAGAGGGAAAAGCGAGATCCCTTTTAAGACTTCGCATAGAGCCCCTTATTATTAAGATAGTATGAACGATTTAACCGTATTAAATGTGGATTGACTCCCTAATAAAAAAATTTCAGATGCTTATAGTAAAAATCAAGGTAATTCATTTACTTAACAAAAACGCGCATTCAATTGTTTAAATAAAGATACCTCTATTGGGTAAGTTTGCAGTGAAGCATGAATTTAATGCAAACACAGGCACGTTAATGGAATAAGGTACTTAGTAGGTAGCTAAAATTTGCAGGTTTAAACACTTAAGGGGATGAAATTAGCCGAAGTCAACATTCCATTTGAAGAAGAAAGAAGACGGTGACCCTCATTTGACATCTAGATATCTAATAGTGTAATTTGATGTCGTGACAAGTACCTAAAGGTAGGTCATTGAATGTAAGGGTACCTATACTTAGTTCATGTATAATTTTTTGGTTGTTAGCTTTCGCCGCGCTTCTGAAGTGCGGAGCCTTGTGCAGCACAGCCACTTTGAACCCGGACGGCAGCATTCGCGGAGATGCCTCCGAAACCGCCGTCCTTAAATTCATCATTCATCTAAACAAATGTAGTGTTTGATCCATTCTCATAAATTCAAGCCCGTTTGGAGTTTCTACATTTATATGTAGAAACTCCAAACAAGAAACAAGAAACTGCGGCAGTAATTTACGAATATCCATATCTAAATATATAAAACTCAAAGGTGACTGACTGACTGATATAGTGATCTATCAACGCACAGCCCAAACCACTGGACGGATCGGGCTGAAATTTGGCATGCAGGTAGATGTTATGACGTAAGCATCCGCTAAGAAAGGATTTTGCAAAATTCCCACGGGAACGGGAAAAAAAGGAATTTTTACATTTTAATGTTTAGGCACGTACGAAGTCGCGGGAAACATCGTAGAGATCTGAAATTTGGCATGCAGGTCCCTGGGGGAGCGTAGGGGAGCACTAAGAAAGGACTTCCCGAAATTCCCACGGGAACGGGAAAAAAAGGGATTTTTACATTTTAATGTTTAGGCACGTACGAAGTCGCGGGAAACATCGTAGAGATCTGAAATTTGGCAGGCAGGTTCCTTGGAGAGCGTAGGGGAGCACTAAGAAAGGACTTCCCGAAATTCCCACGGGAACGGGAAAAAATGTTTTTTTTTTACATTTTAAGGCACGTACGTAATCGCGGGGATCATCTTAAAGAGCTAAAATTTGGCATGCAGGTTCCTTGAGGAGCGTAGGGGAGCACTACGAAAGGACTTCCCGTA
The DNA here is from genome assembly GCA_963971205.1 of Aethes cnicana. Lineage (NCBI taxonomy): Eukaryota > Metazoa > Arthropoda > Insecta > Lepidoptera > Tortricidae > Aethes > Aethes cnicana. Next base: position 10,716,614 of record OZ020286.1, read on the forward strand.
ATTCTTACGGGAACGGGAAAAAATGGGTTTATTACATTTTAAGGCCCGTACGTAGTCGCGGGGATCATCGTAGAGAGATGAAATTTGGCATGCAGGTTCCTTGGGGAGCGCAGGGGAGCACTATGAAAGGATTTCCCGATATTCCCACGGGAACGGGAAAAAAAGGGATTTTTACATTTTAATGTTTAGGCGCGTACGAAGTCGCGGGGATCATCGTAGAGAGATGAAAGTTGGCATGCAGGTTCCTTGAGGAACGTAGGGGAGCACTATGAAAGGATTTCCCGATATTCCCACGGGAACGGGAAAAATGGGATTTTTACATTTTAATGTTTAGGCGCGTACGAAGTCGCGGGAAACATCGTAGAGATCTGAAATTTGGCATGCTGGTTCCTTGGGGAGCGTAGGGGAGCACTAAGAAAGGATTTCCCGATATTCCCACGGGAACGGGAAAAAATAAATTATAATCCTAGATTACAAACACTTTCAAGAAACACGTTATGCAGATTACCTACTGTTAGATTACCTGCCTATTGTCCAGTAAAAAGGAAATGATTGATGAGTTCACTAAAACATTCTTTAAACCAGTCTGCTATTACCTAAATAATGAATTTTGGCACTTAACTATTTATTCATAAGAGATCAATGAATCAGAGAAAAAAAAGGAAAAATCTATACATATAATAAATAATAATTCTGTACAAGTCGCGCCTGAAAATTGAAAATTAAAAGAAACTATCAAGTCAAAGGGACTATATGAACGATACTGAACACAAAATAACAATTTAAAAAAAAAAACTGTATGTATGTATGTATGTCCGGATTTAACTCGAAATCTACTGGACGGATTGAAACAAAATTTGGTATGGGGGTAGTTTATAACACTGGTCAACATATAGGCTACTTTTTATCCCGAGGAAATGCATAGTTCTCGCGGGAAGGCTATTAACAAATTCCACGCGGACGAAGTCGCGGGCAGAAGCTAGTCTAAATATATAAAACTCAAAGGCGACTGACTGACATAGTGATCTATCAACGCACAGCCCAAACCACTGGACGGATCGGGCTGAAATTTGGCATGCAGGTAGATGTTATGACGTTGGCATCCGCTAAGAAAGGATTTTGCAAAATTCCCACGGGAACGGGAAAAAACGGGATTTTTCATTTTAATATTTCTGCGCATACGAAGTTGCGGGGAAAAGCTAGTTAATATTATAAATGCGAAAGTAACTCTGTCTGTCTGTCTGCCTGTCTGTTACCTCTTCACGCTTCAACCGCTAGACCGATTCAGATGAAATTTGGCATGGAGATAGTTGGGGTCCCGGGAAAGTACATGTGCTACTTTTTATCCCGCAAAAAACGCATAGTTTCCGCGGGAACGCGATAACCGAATTCCACGCGGGCGAAAGTCGCGGGCAGAAGCTAAAACAAGGAAAACGATAAGTGTACTTGTTGAGCAGACACGTGCGTAGTGGTTTTGCGTGTCGCCTGCTGGGAAGATCTTGTCTCACAATAAATACTATGTGATGATGTCCAAATGAGTTTTATTATTGTATAAAATAATCACTACATTTGTTTGTCAAATGTTTGAAATTAAAATTAAATAAAATTAGATGAGCACAAGAATTACAGCTATATAATCGTTCAGGCCATGTTGTAAGAAAGGGAAAAGAGCGAGTATTGCCATGTCACACATCGGAAGTGGAGCATAGATAATATAAAATGGATTTTCCAACACTCCTCCTTGTGATCTACTTCAGTTAAAGTTTTTAGCATAGTACATATTAACTAGATATATTATTTTACCATGCACAACTCTATCTTGACATATGAGAGTTAAATTATGACTTTATACAAACATAGACTTGATTTCTATCATAATACAAACAGCAAGCAAACATAATAACAATATCTCTTCAAATAAAAATAAAAAATACATTAAATTGCAAGCCCTATTCAATAATTTCATGCTACATTTTTAAGACACAATTCAGATATACAATTTTTATGTTTTACAGCACTTAACGGTTTTGTAAATAGATCCGCTACCATTTTTTCTGTTGGTAAGTATTTTACATCTATAAAACCATCTTTAATGAGATCTTTTACAAAATGATAGCGTAAATCTATGTGTTTTGTTCTCTTATGTGAGTATTCCTTTACGAGTAACAATTTCTGCGCACTTTGGTTATCATTATAGACTACTGCATTTATAGTTTTGTCCATAATTTCTGACATGAAATTTCGAACAAAAAAAGAGATAACAGAAGCAGAATATCTGGCTATCGGCGACGTATGTAAAGATATATGTATCTTTACATACGTCGCCGATAGCGGGTGGAACGATCGAATGCCACATAGAAGGCAACTACCTTAAATATATTGTTTTATTTTGTGTGTTTTAATTTTTCGTTTACAATTTTCATGGCCTTCCGTTATTCTGATCGTATTTGTTATTTAGAGAAAAATGAACCTTATCAGTAACCCTTTCAATCTGCATCATAAAATTCAGCACATTATTTTTTGTCACATTTGACCGGTTCGAGTCCCGACTGAGGTAAGCGATTTTTCTACATCCTTAAATGCAGTATTTATTGTTTTTAAAAACAAAGGAAAGTCTCCCTTACACAAAATGTGCTATTTACAATATTTAAGGTAGTTGCCATCCATGTGGCATTCGATCTTTCCACCCTGTAGATATTTTCATCTAAACATTTGTCTGATTTATCAAGCTTAGTGTTTACAGCCATAGGCGTAGATACTGGCTTACACTCAGACATATTAAACTTAGCCAATAGACGTTTGACATAATCTGATTGGTCTAGAATTAAAGAACCATTTTTCCTAGTCACATTCATGCCTAAATGTCGAATTTCAAAATGTTTTTTTCAATCATGTCAAAACACTATCTATACAGTTATTATGAACTACATAAAAATCATCGACATATAAGGCTAATATTATGTACTGAACTTTGGTTCTTTTTACATAGATACAGGGCTCGCATTTGCTTTGCACATATCCATTGGCACATAAACCATTATGAATTTTCGAATTCCACATACGACTTGCTTGCTTCAAGCCGTATATGCTTTCGTAAACATACTTGATCATTATTACTATTATTAAAGCCCTTTGGCTGTTCCATAAAAATAGTTTCATCTAGTTCACCATTTAAAAAGGCAGTTGTAACATCGATATGGTCACATTGCAAATCGAGTTCTGTAGAAAGAGAGAATAAAATTCTTAGTGTAGAATGCCTAACGACAGGTGAAAATGTGTCATTATAATCGATTCCCTCTTGTTGAGTACAACCACGGGCAACTAAACGCGCTTTAAATTTATTAAAATTACCTGCGGCATCATGTTTACGCATAAAAACCCATTTGCATTTTATGATGTTCTCATGCTTAGGTCGATCAACTAATTCCCACACCTGATTTTTGAGGAGAGCATCATACTCACATTTTATAGCCTTACACCATTCTTCCTTGTCTGGTGAATTCATGGCATCCTCATAGGAAGTAGGATCGTCCAGTGAACTAGCCTCAGCCAGCAAATGTCATAGTCAGACATCTTCATAGGCATTTTACCTCTAGTACTACGTACGGGGCGCTGAGAGCTAGACGCATCAGTAGCTGCCGACGGAATCGGCTCTCCTCCTCGACCAGCATACACCGGCTCCGGCAGAGAAGAATCTTCATCACCTTCACCAGAAGAGCGGTCTTCGCCAGTACAGTATTGGTCAGACAGCGGTGACCACGGCGGTGGTGTAACTTCCGCATCTGAAACATCCGAAGAACTATGATTAGACCTACTACTACCAGATTTATCATTAATATCACAGCTGATTATTTCATTTTCATTATTTAAAATTCTATTACTAATATCACAGTTAACTTCATTATTCTTTGGTTCATTTATGATTTCTTTATCACAGTTAACTTTATTATTAAAATTCAGACTGTCATATATGACAACATTTTTATTGGCCTGTCCGAAATTCGCCTTAGTTTTTGCATAAAATTCGCTTTCGTTAAAAACAACGCTCCTAGAGTAAATAACGATGCGAGGATCAGATGGGTCACTGAGTCTATATCCCTTGCAAGTTTCACTGTACCTTATAAAAATATAAGGCTTCGCCTTAGCGTCGAGCTTACGTCGTTTTTGTTTCGGAACATGAGAATAGGCTACACAGCCAAAGACGCGCAAATGACTGAGGTCTACAGAAGATCCAGTTCATACACATTCAGGAATCATATTGTTCAAAGCTCTAGTTGGGCTCCTATTTTTAAGGTAAATTGCGGTCAACACGCTTTCTCCCCAGTAACGATTTGACAAACCAGATTCCTGCAGCATTGCACGGGCTTTCTCAAACACCGTTCTGTTTACACGCTCCGCCACGCCATTCTGTTGGTGTATGATGCCTTCCTTCTTAAGGAAACTTGCAGAACCGTCTGCTTCTCAACCATATTTTTAAAATTAATAAAATGGGAATACACCTCACCTTTCGACTTCATGAGATATCCGAAGGTTTTTCTCGTACAGTCATCCGTGAAGGTCAGCAAGTAACGGTTTCCGCCCCACGTTGTGACTTGCATTGGCCCAGCGACATCGGAGTAGATCAGCTCAAGGGGTGCAGCAGCACGTCTTACACTTGCAGCGGGAAAAGATGCGTTAGACATCTTGCCCGTCAGGCAAGAGACACAGCCGCTCATGTCTTCTGAAAAACAACACCAGAACACTGATCCCCATCACCCAGCATGCGCATACCTTCAATATTCAGGTGGCCTAGACGCTTATGCCATAAACTTAATGGCAAACTGTCAGCTTTGTGAGCACTCACTGTCCTCTGCCTAGTATGGCTTGGAATGCTCCAGGGGTAAGAACCTATCTTGCCTAATATTCAGTTTGTAAAGCCCATTTACTTTATACGCTGAGAAAATCGGGTTGCCAGTAGTTTTACTACTATCATAAATATTACACCCATCTTTAGCAAAAACAACAACATAACCTCTTTCTGTCATCTGACTTACAGATAATGAATTATTGGAAAGATAAGGAACAACTAAAACATTGCTTAAACAAATAGGAGACAGTTGAAGCTTACCAATAGAATTACTGCTAATATATTGGCCATTTGCCACAGATATACGACAGTTATTTTCTTTGGCATCTTGAATTAAATCTTCGCTGTTCACCATGCTGCATGAGGCACCAGAGTCAACGATAAATTCGGAAGCTGCAGTAGACACGGAGAACGCCGAGGCAAACATAGTGTGCCCCTCAGATTCCCGACCAACCTGCTCTCGCTTCTTCTTAAAGCAACGCTTCGCTACATGTCCTTGCCTTTTGCAGTATGTACAAAGAATGCTTCTCCTCTTTTTGTGATTGTTTGCAACGTAAGCCATAGAAGTTTACTCGTTACTACGCCGGTGGTCTTCTTGTAATAATCTCATTCTTACAATCTCCGAACTCAGTGTACTGGTGAGGCAGGCGGTCTCCAGACTAGAGACAATGATGTCGAATTCTTGTGGAAGTCCAGATAGAAGTATTTCCGCCACCTCAGCATCACCAATGCTCTTCCCAATGTCTTCGAGTTGCTGCACCAGGTACATAACGTTATCAATATACTCGGACATATTCCACACGGTGAAGTTGGCGTAAAAGCAGGACTCGCCGGTATAAACCTTTATCCTCAAAGCAATCTGCAAGCTTTTTCCAAGCTTCTTTGGATGTTACACAATTTCGTACATGTTGATATAACGCAGGTTGAATTGTTAAACATATCCGGGCTAACGCTCTTTGATCTCTCGGATCGGCTGCCGCGCGCGCTACAGAGAAATGATGCGCTAAAAATGGCTCGCGAGCCAAAACCCAGGTTTGCCGCGGTCGAACAATGCTCGCGCGGCGGGCGGCCGCGCATAGTCGATGTATACACGCCTTCATTCCTCCCATGACGAGTGGGTTTGGACTTCTACAGCCCAAACCCTCTCGAGGACTATCCTCGCGCAAGCTCAGTACGGATAAGCAACAGAGCAACTTCACACATATCCTTGAATTACTTTACAAATGCGTAGGCTTCCTCGCGATGTTGTCCTTCAAAAGCTCAACGGTACCGAAATTCAAAATGTATTTTGCTCATAAGTAAACTAGAGATCGGAGTCGGCGGATTTTAAAACTTCCCGCGCGTGAATTGTTTCAATTGGCTGTTTTAATTGATTAGTCCTATATTAGATCTATTGTTACTATATTAGAATTTTATCTCAAAAACATTGTTTCACTCAATCACACAATAACTGAAAATTCATACTTTACATATTTAAAGAAATTGACAATAATTCACACTGACAACTACTGTCACCTAGTCTGCGCCTAGCGCCACCAGATGGAACCACTTACCAACGTTCAGCAGAAAACAAAATTATTTATCAGATCCGCTGGACACGTTTCGCCATACAAATGCCATATAAGATTGCGCTCCTTACCAAGACACATTCCACACTCCATAGCTTCCACTTTCCCGCGTTAGTTGTTATTTTTCTTTTCGGTCATAAATTTTTGACATAATCAAAATAGCCAGTAGAAAATAATTGAGCACAGATGTTATCACTAATTTCTGAACGCATCTATTTCTATAGTCTGTGGAGCATCTTCGGCGCCATATTGGATTGGTCAGAGACAAAACTTACTTACGTCGTCTTGCCGGTCTTTTCCGTCTTGACGCGTCTGTTGTTTCAACGCGGAAAATTGGTAAATGATGGCAGCAAATAATTATTTCGGGTTTACTCACGGCGGAACCCAATACGGGTGAGTAAAATAGCGTTACAACTCAAGTAAATTCGTTTGTACTGTTGATTAAGAGGTAGGTTTTGATCTATTTGATTGATGGGCGGCCTTGTGCTCGCTCATGTTTCCAATCAAAATGGCGTCTCGTGTGTATTGATCGTATGATTTTCCGGGAGAAGTGCTGTTCAATTTGTGAGGTGTTGTACGATGTGATTTTAGTGCTGCAACCGCTGGGGCGGCCTACGGGGGTCAGACAGGGTACGCCGTGGCCCCGGCGGCGACCGCCGCTACGTACGGTACGCAGCGCGCCGCGGCCACGGGCTACGACACAGCATACCAGGCAGCGGCCGCTACCCAAGGTAAGTGCTCTACGACGGACTCCAGATAAAAATTAATACTAACATTACAATTTGTATTTATATTTGTACAAACAAAAAAACATTAACCTGTTGTCTACCGCCTATTGTCAAAAAGATTATGTAAAATAAACTTAATTACTTAGTTATTAAAGTATATTCGCTCGACGCGGCATCGCGTCAACGGTAGACAACGGATTAAAAGAGTACATTGTCCTAGCCGTAGATAACCAATCGATACTACTGCGGTATTCATTACCTACGATTTCATTTAACTTCAAACGCCGAGCATAAACCTGGTTTTATCAACGGTATTATGTGGACACTTGATTGGGTTTGGGATTGATTTGTTTCTGATAAAGTATACATTTTCATGATTTGATTGAAAAGTGCTTTAACCTCCCTTCACATACCTGCATACATAATTGACAGTAATTGATTTGAAAAGTGTTTTGTTTTTGGTACTGAAGGACAAGGAGGCATATTCACAAAAACAATTTAAATACTAATATAAGTAAAACTTTCAAAGCGATGTTACCGTCAGTCGTTTAAAACAGCATGTTCGTTTAAAACAGGTTGCTCAGCCTCATTAATGAATCTATGAAGCACTGTGAACTTATGATTATAATTTCACCATCAGCCATATACCTGTGTACATACAATTTTAAGAGATGCCAGTTAGCTCTATTTACCATATAAATAGGTACTTTTTGTACTCAATGTTTATTATTATTTACTGAAGGGGACGACTGCCTGGTTTCAGTCGGGTGATCGGTCCAAACAGAAACTTAGTACTCGATGTTTAGTTAGTGACTTACTCATCTGATAATTAGAAACTAGCTACTCTAAAGATCATACTTGAAGAAGGAACATCTACTTCATGTAATGCCAAATGTAATGTCTGCATTGTAATAAAATCAAATTAATAATTTCAATTTTGAATATTTTTATTTTTTATACTTATTATGTATGTGAAAAGGTTCAGCGGTTTAAGCTTGACAAGGACAGAAGAGGTAACAGACAGACTGACATACAGAGTTATTTTTGCATTTATAATAATAGTATGGATAAATCAATGTAAAGTCTTCAATGAGTTGTCTGCGCTAGCAGCGGCGCACGCGCACGCGCACGCAGCCGCCGCCGCGGCGTCGGCCTACGACGCCAGCAAGAGCGCCTACTACCAGCAGGCG
>OZ020286.1:10725145-11059723 GCA_963971205.1 Aethes cnicana
GAATTACTTTTCACGCCCGTGTCGCTGTGCTCTCTATCACCGTACAACTGGGACGGGCTATTATTATTTCGACTCCGGTTAGGATAGGTAATAAAATCTACCCACGAATCAGGCAAAAATCTGTAAATTTGTGAAAAATCCGCCATGACTTTAGAAAAGCACCACTAGCGACATCTGACGAGGGCCCGTGAAGAGTACACGTGATTAGTTTTTTTTTTACTTCAAATTCTCATGTTCCATTTCATGCCAGCCTTTTACAAGAACAATTCAAACATTTGTCAAATATTTCATTATGCGAAAATCATGCTAAAATAAGACTGTAATTTCAGATTGAAAGGTAAAATCTTCACTTTACAAGTTTTAACACCATGGTAAAATAAAAATAAGTGAAACTAACAAAAAGTATTTATTATTTTTAGTCCCATGATGACATTGGTATAAATACTCCTTTTCAATAGTTTTACTAGAAAACATCCAACCACAATTCAGAAATACTCATTTGGTCCAATCGCAGACTAGAATCTATAAAATGACAATTACAGTGATTGGTTGCCATAGACGTTTTTTGAGCCAGCAGTTTGGTGTGAAAGCTGTCAAAAAATGACATATCATTGACATTCATAAGACGAGAGTTGTCACGTACGTAGAAATTAAAGCCTGTGTGAAAAGACCATCTCTTTTTACTATTAATTAAAATTAAGTGCAGCGGTCATGCCACTACCGAAAGACGCTGTACTATTTTTTGTGCTGCGAACTTAATCATAACAGTGAGTGATGACGTCGGACGAGGACAATGTGATCTTTAGAGTCAATAGAAACAAACTTTGTCGTCTCATTGTTTGATTATAATCATTATCTCTGCGGAGATACGCTGCTATGTCACATTTTGGGGATTTTATGGACGGAGTTCCCGTGAAGATTTCTGAGAAATACAAACGTCCTCCGAGGATAGACTTGCCGTACAGCGTAGACGAGTGTCCCCGACGAGCGCAGAATGTGGTTCACAGCGCCAAGTACTGCTCTACATTCGAGACGAACGTGCTGGCGAAGCTCAAAGAGCTTCGGAGCGCTAAAGAGACCAAGAAAAGTGAGCGCCGACATCGACTGCAGTTGCTGGAGGAAGCCAAACAGAAGAAACTAGACGCGATCGCGGCCGCCGAGGCCGAGGAGAAGCTCAAGCTGCTGAGCGTGTCCGAGGTGTCTTACCCCAGCACCGACGAGATTAGTGCAATATCCTCCGACGAGAAACCAGACAAAAAATGTGATACAACACCCACAAGAGAAGATAATACTGAGCCAGAAGCTGTGCCCCTTCCCGAAGTTAACTATCCCACATGCAGCAACCATGATCCGAACCTCGACATCCTCCAGCCCATACAGCTACAGTCTAACTACCCACAGAACAGTCTGCTTGATGATCCGGATCCATTACAGGAAATAAAAAAGAATGCTAAGATAAATAAAATCACACAATACAATCACAATGTAGACACACTTACTTTTAAAGATTTTGAAAATGATACTTCTAGCCCGTTTGATAATGTGGAACTGAAGACAATAAATGATATGGAGTTGTTGGCACAGATTCTGCAGAGCCAAAGAGATTCATCTAGTAGTTGCAACCCCCAGCAATATGTGCCTGAGCAGACGTACGTGGGAGTTCCGAGCTGTGCATCACAAGCACACATACAGGGGCCTTCATATTTACCAAACGCTTATCCTGAACAACCGCTGCAAGGTCCAGGACTTATGTATGCAGCACCCCAACACTACCCCGTCTCTAATGGTTACTATGTACCAACAGACAATGCCTGTGATAACCAAATGCAAATGGAAAATATGTATATGCCAAATTATCAATATTATGTTCCTGCAAATCCATATCCTATAGATCCAACATACTATGGTACTCAAATGCCAGTAAATTCTGATATTCCTCAGTCTAATGAAACCACATACATCCCTCAACCATATTACTTTCATTACCCGCAAAACACGGTACCGTTGCCTGTAACCGAGTACCCAGCTCAACAGAATCCAGTTGAGGAAAACACATTATCTAGTTCACATAATGTTACAAAATCCAGGTCTCGCAGTGTTCCAGATATAGTGAAGGAGTTAGATGAGGAACTGGCATCAGCTCAGCTGAGAGCCAATGAGAGGTCTTACAATGCAAGCCCTGCTCCAACAAACATTCCGAGGTCATCCTCAAGAAGTGAGAAGAAGGTAGAGAGGAAAAGTAGAAGGAAATCAGAGCAAATGCCAAATCCCTACGAGAAGCTGCCACCGCAGTTGCAAGGAATGTGTCAGAAGATACACAGCATGGGATTCCCATTGGACAGGGTAGCTAGAGTATGTACACTTGTAGGTGATAATGATAAAAAGGTGAGAAAATAATTTCTTTAACAAAGTTTCAAATCATTTTAAATGTCGTAAAAGCGCTGTCGCCCGCATAATTGGATTGCCTCCCACTTAACGTCATTCAAGGTGATAAATTCATTACCATACCATTACCAGACTTGACAAATACCTAACTGTAAATTTTCCCAAAAAACATTTCCCCTAAAATTCACTATGTTGATGTACAAATAAATACACTGAAGTATTTTAGATAGAACACTTTATTAATGTCTTTTATATTGTTACAAGAAAATAAGAAAATAGTGTTCATAATAATTAATGTAACATCATTTTTCTACTAACCTTTTGTTTCATCTAGAAAATTAAGAGGAAAATTGAAAAGAAGTAATAAGGTGAGGAAAATATCCCTATGAAACATGGGTTGTATCTACTACTTGTATTTACATTTAGTTTTAATGATCAATTAAATCACAATGATACGTAAGGTCAAAATTAGATTATTCCAATCGCTTCTTCTTGTTAGGTCTTGCATTTTTAATATGATGACCTGACCTCTCCGCTCTTGGTCAAATACAAAAGCTATCACTCACTCGCCACGGGTGGCTGATGTCTAAAGTTTTACGCCGAGTTTGATTACACCTTAGCTTAGACAACTTAAGGCGCGTGGTAAGGTGAAATACCACATTTTAGTCGCGTTTAAAGGCCTAAAACTGAAAATTGGCCCAAGATATAGGTCTCGAAAAAATATATATGAAGAATTGATATGTCCTCTTTAATCTGAGCTGCGGAAATTGCGATACGTCAAGGTCGTCCTTGCAAAAAAAAAAACACCAAGTAAGGCATTTTCAACCTTTTAAATCGCTACTGCTCAATATCTAGACTATGATTTTACACAGGCTGTCCAGAAAATGAAACTTTATCCAGTTTTTCATAATGTGAGCTGTGGATATTGTAAAATAATGATTACTTTGGTCAAAAACTGTAAATAACCACCATTTCCGCCATAAAAGTTGCGATGGGTACGTGCGCGGACAATGCTTGTAAACGTACCCACCGCAACTTTTGAAGAGCATAAATATCAATTCTCAAATGTATTTTTTCGAGACCAAGGTGTTGGCGTGGTAGGCACGGCATTGCATGGCAACTTTAGGTGTCCTTGGAGTTCCAAGGGTTAATGATATTCATCTGAACTTTCCAGGTGATCGAAGGCCTGCTAATCCTGGGTGAGCTGATGGACCTGGGGTTTGCGGAGGGGCGCGCGTCCGCGGCGCTCGCCAAGCATGGGTTCAACAGAGACAAGGCGCTGGACGAATTGGTCTCTTAACTACGGTCTATAAGGAACATGTCTATACAGGTAACGAGCAGCGTGTTCAAGGTGAACGCTTTATTTTTCTGTTGTACCTAGTTAGTTGTTTTCATTTCATCATCATTTCAGCCGAAACACGTCCACTGCTAGGACATAGGCTCCCTCAAGTTAAAATTATAAGTAGAACTTAAGCCGTCTTATGTTCCAAATACTTAATCAGTGTTTTGAATGATTACAAATCCGTAAAAACATTACCCTCCCTGACATTCGGGTAAAAAGTCGTCGTCTATTCACCTGCCTCAGTTACTGTTAGCCTGGAGCGTAAACAGTTTTTTTCTCTGAACAGTTTTTACTGCGAACCAGTTTTTGTTCAGTTAGTAAATCGAATTGCTGTTTTGCACTGTGGACTTGAGGATGATTTATTAACCTTATAAATAGTTATTATTACTTCTTCGAGTGTGCTATACGTGTATCATATATACTACATTCCGCGGTTGTAAGTTATTAGGGTGACGAGATTGAATTTTCATTTTGAGATTTAAAACTTATGAGGAATGCGAAGCAAACAAACAATGAATACTCATTTAATCACTTCGATTTATGAAACAGGAACTCATTGTAATGAAAGTTTGTAATTCAAGGTTAACCGAAATAGTGTATTTTCCCCATAAATTTCCGTATAAAGGAAGAGCATTTTACCAGAACCCATTTTCAGTATTGTTGTGCTAGTGGCGTACAGCACGACACAACTTAGAAGGCGTGCGGCGAAGCACTTAAGCCGTTGACGCAGAGCCTATTATTGCTTAATCCACGCGCCTTATAAGTTGTGTAAACCCGTAACAGGCGTTACTTTAAACAAAAATCGTAAACTAAATTATGGTTTATAAAAAAAAACTTTCATACGTCACGGTAAAGCACATTATTGGTTAAACACCATTATTGCTATTTATGCTTGTATGGGAACGATTACGCTTTTTTTTTGTATTATTTTATCTCAGTTAGGGTGCCAATAAACTATAAACAGACATTGACTTAACTATTTTCTACTTAGTCTACTCGCCCATCTGAATTCAAATAACAATCTATACTTACTAATAATAAGTCTGTAGAAGAAGTCGCCTCTGAAACTTGAAAATTAAAACAAACTATCAAGTTGACGGGAATATATAAACGACACTGAACACAAAATAACGATTTAAAAAGAATCGTGTGTATGTATATATTGTATGTATGTCCGGATTTAACTCGAAAACTACTGGACGGATTGCAACAAAATTTGGTATGGGAGTAGTTAATAATATAGGCTACTTTTTATTCCGAAAAAGAATAGTTCCCGTGGGAATGCTATTACCAAATTCCACACGGACGAAGTCGCGGGCAGAAGCTAGTTTTGTAATAAGTTTCAACAAAACGTCTGTCTAAAGGAAAGCTGCTTATGAACGTTCTCAACTAATTTCGGCCCTTATTATGTTTCAGATAAAGGCGAAACGTTTCTAAGGACGTTCTGGGATAGTTTCACAATTTAATTTATATTTTTTATTTATATTTAGGTTACTAAGACTTAAATATTAGCCGACACTCTTTAATATATTTTAGCGGAAATAAATACGTTGAGTGCATTTAAAGTTGATGCTTGATTATTTGGCTGAACTGTTCCTTTTTTGGCTTTTAAAATGTGCAAGACCAGGAATAGGTATGACGACAGGGTGAATAAATCGAAATTCTAATTAGTCCATCAGTCAGGTAATAAAAAAATATTAGACACGTATTTTTTGTTTTATCAAATTAGCAAAGATTGACTAAGTTAAAACGCATTAAAGTTGGAGAGTGGGGGCTAACTACGTCACCGTTAGGTATAAATCGTACCTAACTGTGACGTCACGCGACATTTCAACTCAATATATCTCCGTATAAATTTGATTACGTGAAAAAAGAAAAAAATACGTGTCCAATACTTTTCAATAATCTTCCTGATAGACTAAGGGAAAAAAAGTTGTCGTCATCCCTATTAATGTCATTTTATTGTAATTTATATATTTTACCTACACTCGTATCATAAACCCTCTATGATGCTTTCAGAAACCGCAAATTATGACCGGCATTAAGATGAACTGTTTAGTTAGAAGAGATTTCTTATCTGTGAAAATGTTCTTATGGCTGTATAAGACCATCGAATTCGATTGTCTAATAGCATTTAAATTTCGATCATCTTCGAATAGCAATGGTCGGTGAATGGCCGCCTACATTCTTCAGTCAAGCAGAACGAAAGTTTGTTCCTAATTCTAATGTCGGCTCTATTTAGTCTATGCTTTTTGAAAATCGAATGTGAGACACTGACTTATTCGAATTGCCACCATTGAGGACAGCTTTTGAAGCATCTTAGAGGATTTATAAAATGAGTGTAGATAAAGTTGTGTATGCCTGTAAACTATACATAATTAGGCCTTGAAACACTTGTGCGATATATTATTATAAAACCACACTCGTGTTTTAAGGACCTTTATTATGTAGCAGTTACATAAACTACTATTAGTAAATGCCATGTCAAACATTAAAGCATACAAACCGTACCTACATCATACAAGGGACTTGGTACAGTAGAGTTCGCCAATATACAGGGTGACCCATTTAGATCGGTCAGTTTAGGCAATTCGGAAAATACAAGACTTACAAAGATCTGTTCTAAGGAACCATATCATCGAATTTAGTGTCAAGAAAAACTGCATTCATAGTTTTTTTTAAGTACCCACCCAGGAATCGAACCCCTTTGTCATTTCAAACACCTATACTTAAATAAAATTAGAGGATATGAAAAAAAATGCATTTTGTTTTTTTATGGTAACAGTTGCTGCTTAAGACCTACAACAACAACTACTACAATCGATATCTAAATAGTTCGATTCCTGAACTGATTATGTACTAGATTTTTTTTTAAATATCTGTACTTATTCAGACTTTTGCATTGCACCTTAGGTACTCTGTTGTAATAAGCTCCAAAAGTAAAGTATGTGTTGACATATTAATGAATTCACTGTATGAAACGGACACAGTCGCCATTAGATATAATAATATGTAAACAATCACGGTGATCATAAATATATGAACACGATCTTATTGCCAAGAGTAGACGTTAGAGTGTATGTTCAGATATTTATAAACACCCTTGTTTGTTCAGATATATCGCATGACGACTCTACGGTTGGCGTTACTTTTGCAGGTGACATAGTGACGTATAGGGTAATAAAAATACAATGAATGTCACGTGATATAACATATATATAGAGATAATCTATAGAAAGTCCGGCCCCTCCACAATTCAAAACGCTTGTATGTATTTGAAAAGTATTTAATAAGCACCACCAACACTCAACGCATGTGTGCGCGCTGAGACAGCCGTCAAACATGCGTTGAGAGTGTTGGTGGTGCTTTTTAAATACTTTTCAAATACATTGAGGCGTTTTGAATTGTGGATGAGCGGGACTTCTTATAGTAGATTATCTCTACCTACTTATCAGACGTAACACTGATCATGTACCTTAGTGCGTAGTTCCGTCCTTATAGAGAAGGTTATCGAATCACAAAGATCTAAATGGATTCTATCTATCTCTTATTTATCAAAAGCTCAAAATATGCTTTGTGTAAGGAGTTTCTTTTCGAAACAACTTGATATCACCAGAAACAAGGATAAGAATAAGAATAAGATTCTTATTCTAAATTAGACTGCCAATCTCTATACGTTGCGGCGTACATCTGAAAAGCTCTGTACAGGTTTACACAACTTAGAAGGCGTGTGGATTAAGCAATAATAGTCTCTGCGTCAACGGCTTAAGTGCTTCGTCACGCGCCTTCTAACTTGTGTCGTGCTATACAGGTTTACACAACTTAGAAGGCGCGTGGGTTAAGCAATAATAGTCTCTGCGTCAACGGCTTAAGTACTTCGTCACGCACCTTCTAATTTGTGTCGTGCTATATGTGAGCTATATCCAGGGGTCGTTTCAAATTTCCATACAGGCTACCTAGGCAGCGACATCTATTATCGCATTTAACACTTATTTCGGGCGGACGCTGATTTGTATGAAGGTGGTCATTCTAGGTTTACCTTTTGTCCTACGACATCCCTTACTTTAATTATGAGTTCCTTAGAAAATTAACTCTTTAAACTTAAATGATATATGTACGTATACTACACACATGTAAACTAAATAACAAAAATATCTTGAGACATTCATTTCACTAAGGTTTATTGTAACAGAAATATTTTCAAAATTCAATCATTTATTCAGCAAATTGGCCACAAAGGGGCAGTTTTACACGTCAGAAAAAGGATTAACCAGCGCTTCCTAGACCCATTGCTTGAGAAGAAGCGCCGCAACAAACTCAGCAGAAGGCCTTTTTTCAAAAAATCCACATGGTTACAAAAAACTTTTGTTTTAAATCAGCGTTTCTTAACCTTTTTCAGTCCACGGACCCCTTAGGAAATCAAACGCAGGATCGCGTACCCCCTCAGTAAAAAAATAGTACCTAATGAATTTTGATTTCAATGATCCATAGACTAAACCGCGGACCCCCTTACCACACCCCGGACCACAGGTTATGAAACACTATACTATACTTATAAATAATCACAAGTACAGGTCGCGGCACGTAACTTGAGCGGTAAGCAAAAGTAGAGGGGTTTTCTGGACATGTTTACGACTGAAGGGCCAATAAGCGTGCGCGCACGGCACAGCGCCCGCTGCGTCCCGCGCCCCTCTGCCGATGAGACCTTAGTTTTGACTTCTGCGCATCGAAGGTCGCCGCTCAAGTTTCGTGCCGATGCCTGTACTCTTAACGATCTGACTGACTGAACTGGAAATGTGTGCTTTGGTGTATTGTATTAGGATTCAATTTAAATGAATTTTATGTTCGAGTTAGCCAGTTTTATACATACTAAGCGTCCTTACTGTATATACCTTCACTGTACATTATTCGTAGTTAATAGAAAATGCTTATATGCAACAGATATTTTCATTGTTTCAAACAGTTTTTATTTATTAAATATTTTATAATAAACGTCGAACTACGATGTCACAGCTGTGCCCGACGAAATTGATGTCTACGTATGTCCCAAAAACGAACGCCGGACTTACAAGGGAAAAACCGGCCAAGTGCGAGTCGGACTCGCGCACCGAGGGTTCCGTACAAACCTGTAAGGTTTACAAAGTTCGTTCTTTACGACAATCGAGTCATAACTATGGTATTTTTATTGCAAAATGAAATTCATAACATTACAATGGGGAAAGATGGAGTAGCATAAATTTAAGACAAAGATCTTAAAAAATATATATTTTGTAATGTAACTAAAAATTTAAGGTTTTCGGAATTTTTCCTTTATGTGTGCTATAAAACGTTGCTTCATGCCAAATTTCAAGATTCTAGGTCGACTGGAAGTACCCTTTAGGTTTTGATTCCCTTGCGAGTACTTGCGAGTTTCAAAATATGCAGCTTAAATTGCTGTTTCTTTTGATTGCGTTGACATAAAAGTTTGATTTTGTTACAGCTTAAAGGTATTATAGACCTGAGTATTTGGTATGAATTTCAATTTAATACCTCTACGCGTTTATGAGGAAATGGGTAGTAAGGTTAAAATTATTAAAAAAAAATATATTATGTGATGTAACTAAAAATTTATGGTTTTCGTAATTTTTCCTTTATCTATGCTATAAGACGTTGCTTCGTACCAAATTTCAAGATTCTGAGTTCACGGGAAGCACCCTGTAGGTTTTGATTCCCTTGCAAGTGTCGAAAATTTGCGGCATAAACGGCTGTATCTTTTGATTGCGTTGGCTTAGAAGTTTGATTTTTTCACAGCTTCAAGGGACAGTAGACCTGAGTAATTGATATAAATTTCAGCTTCATACCTCCACGCGTTCCTGAGAAAAAGGGTCTTGACAGACGGACGGACAGACGGACAACAAAGTGATCCTATAAGGGTTCCGTTTTTTCCTTTTGAGGTACGGAACCCTAAAAATGACCGACGACCAAATAGGGATATAAAATTTCGATGGCGTTTACACCATCTAAAAGATCTATTTTTATGTTATGTCAAATTGCTTTAGTTTTCAAGATGGACACTTTTTTCAAGTCGACATTTCGACGTCTCTCGTTATTATTTCCGAATATACAATTTTCATGTTTTGTAAAAATGCCTTAGTTCTCGAGATAGTCACTTTTGTTAAAATCAAGGTCGATTTGACGTCTCTACAAATAAAGTACTTATTATGGAACTTCTGATGATAGTAAAATATGGGCATTTATTTACGTGAAATGTTTTTGTTTTTTCTATTTCATTAATAGTACTTTTTAGTTACCTAATTTAAAACGACTTAAGAACTAAAGGAACAATACACATTTTTTTATTTTAAAAAGTGGCAGAATCTTGAATACTGAGGATTATAAAAAAGTGTTTTTTCCGTAAAGCTATTTTTTATATAATTGGTAGGAAAACGAGCACACAGGCTACCTGATGGTGAGAGGTCACTGCTTAGATCTTCTTTCACCCTTATCTTATCTTGAGACTGTGGGGTCCTTGCGGATACACTTCGACCCATTGGGATCTTTTGTGTAATTACCCCTCTCCGTGCAGGTAATCCATTGCTTCCTCCACCTTCACCAATAGGTTAATAATGGAGTGCAATGGCAGTGCTTTGAAATCCCATGGTTCAGGGTAACCGCTACCTAGAAGTTTCATTCTGAGCCTGGCGAGTGCGTCACATTGACTCATCCTCTTCGCCACACATTCTGCAAGCTATATTCTTTCACCATTAAGTCTAGGCGTTGGTTTTTGGGACATTCTGTACGTGGACGTAATAAGGGTGCTAGTGTCGTGGTAGTTTGGCTTGTATGTTAAGAAATTGCATGTGAACGCTTGGTAGAGTGCGCGATTTTATACTCCGCTTCACAACAATGGAAATAATATAAATAAAGAAGTTATTTTCAATGTGGCGTTTGATTCAGATATTCCCTACGTTGGCCTTTATCGAGCGTTGCCATGTTGGAGTTACGAACACATAAATAAATGGACGCGAGTAGCACAGGGGCTCTATTCGAAACATTACATAGGAGAAGGGAAATTCTGTATACCTGCGCTCACGCGTCACGGCGCGCTCAAATTGAACTTTAAATCTAGATGCACCGCGACGCGTGAGCGCAGGGATTGGGAATATCCCTTTCCCTATTTAACGTTTCTAATAGAGCCTCAGGACCGGACTGAGTGGCGAGCCCCGGGTGAGGCCTATGTCCAATCGTGGACGTCTCTCGGCTGAAATGATGATGATGATGAAATCAAAGTTTTACGTTGTTTTTCAGTATTTTTATCAAGTCGACGATGCTCGATGAACGCAGTTACTACGCACGCTCTCCACTTGATCGAGTGAGATATAAGAGTCAATTTATCCTTCAAATTAGGTAATTCTTTTACATAAATATACATGTTACTTTTATAACACATTTCACTGATAAAAAAATATTCATTACCATTTTTTTTATTGCAAACATCTCAATTTTAAATGGCGCTTAATGTTTAAGTGTATGTTCATAATAATAGGTTTTTGTATTCCTCGGTGGGAAGGGAACCCTAGCAGGCGCTGATTGAAACAACGCATCTGTTTAGCAAACCCACAAGATGTGGAATGAAAATCGACCTTATAGCGTTTGTGGTTAACGCCTTATTATACAAACTTCCTATGGGAATAACTGCTGCAGGTCTTAAGGTTTTTATTAGGTTGAATGGGAGGGGTGCCAGTCATACATCACACGTGGTGCTAATCTACTTTCAATTGGATGCATAAATGGTTTACGTGTGCACTATTATAGGCCTTATCTAATGGTGAGATAAAGGCTGAATTCGCTGCAATCGCTGCGCAAAAGTAGGTCAATGTCAAGAAGTTTGGTTAGATAAGGGTTTTTACGAAGTTAATTTGTTTCCATTTTTGTCGTAGAATGAATGTATTTTGGTGTTTACTAGGTTTTTGTAGGTAGGTAAGTAAGTACATATAAAACGGTGCCTATGTATTTACTGATGTTGGTATCGATTAGGTAAAAACGGATATGCCTTGATTGATTAGAGAAAATACCTAACTAATGTTTGATTTTTACAACAAAAATGTAACCTAAGTAATGTTGTAAAACTTGTAAAATACAATGGCACGTTTCATCAGATAAGCATACCGGATATTTTTTTTAACAAATATAATAAGTAAATGAAATTTTTTACAATGTACCGTATTTCGTTGTTTATCTAAAGATACCTAATTAGTCATAGTCAGTTATGAGATGTTACCTATTTCATTTCCACGAAATTAAAACAAGAGGCTCTTCAGAGTCACGCGTTTATGTCTTTTACACGAACAAAATATTACGGTCAAAATAAGCTCCTTGAACTAAGTAGGATCTTCATTACATTACGTTTATTATATTTTGTAATATATAAAATGATAATATGTATAGGTTAGAATTACCTACTAATTAATATTTTCATTTCATCCAACATTGCATAACATGACACCACACGACACCTAGATTACCGACACCTACTTTTATCGCATTGTTCTTTAGTAAATTGCGACTTCAGCAATTCTAATTTATTATTTATTATGTTTTGATAGGCTTAAGTATTATTGGTATTAATTGTTGCTAAAGTTGAAATTCTACCTCGTTGTCTGTTAGAAACAAAGTAGCGTGTGATGATTATGAGAACTCGTCACGTGTGACTCGTGCCCAGACGAGAATCGCGTAGTTCCTGCAAAAATCGTAGGTACAAATGGTTCGTGAAAATGCTAATTTCCCGTAAGCTGTCCGGCCGGCGGCCAGTGCGCCAGACAGTGCAGCTCGCATTGTCTATTGTCATCGGCCAGACGGAATGAATGGGACAAGTTCATTCGAAACCGGCACACAGTGGCTAACAAGAGACGACCCGATACGGCCCGCCGCGGGAGGGAAAGTGACGGCCGCAAGACTCCGGCGGACACTCGGAATTACCGCTGCTCCGAGTTTTGTTTTCAGCCCGTCCAGTCAGCCGTCGGCCGGCGCACGAGTCGGTCCCTCTACGCCCCCCGCGCCCCGCCCGCGTACGTGTAACATGAACGGGTCGCGTTACGATACGCGCCGCGCCTCGCGTTCTCGCCGATAACATCTGCAAATCCGATATTCCGATAGCGAGATAGCGGGCTCCCATTCGCGTTAAGCGACCGCACTCACCCCGCCGAACATGTGATCGCTCCCCGTCGGTGGGAGCGAAAACCGAACAAAAAAGCTGCCCGCTAATGTATCCCGGCTACAAAAAAGGGATAAAAAGGCTATTCCTGGAATGCGCACATGTCGACGCCGGGTAACCGCTGATCCGCAGTCGTAGAGATGCCGCGCAGGAGCAAGTGGATGCACCTGGCGGCGGGCGTCGTGGCCGGCGTCACGCTCGGGGTGTTCCTCAAGCTGTGCCTGAAGTCCTCGTCCCGGACGTCGATAGAAGCTTGTTCGGAGGCGAAGTACGCAGCGCCCGACCCACTAGCCCTGATAGACTTAAGTCCGGAGGAGACAATTGAGAACTCGAACAGGAGTTTAGTGTTTGTGGGTGTTATGACAGCGGAACAGTATTTGGATACTAGAGCGAAAGCTGTGGTAGAGACGTGGGCCCAGGACCTGCCGGGCCGTTTAGCGTTCTTTAGTTCGGAAGTGTCGCGCGCGCCGGGCCTGCCGTTGGTGCCGCTGCGGGGTGTTGACGACAGCTACCCTCCGCAGAAGAAGTCGTTTCTCATGCTGCTGTATATGTACGAGCAGTATGGGGACCGGTTTGAATGGTTCATGCGAGCTGACGACGACGTTTACGTGCGAGGCGACAAGTTGGGGGAGTTCCTGCGTTCGGTGGATAGCCGGAAGCCTCAGTTCATCGGACAGGCCGGTAGAGGCACTAATGACGAGAGAGATGCGCTCGCTTTGGACTATAACGAGAACTTTTGCATGGGCGGTCCGGGGGTGCTGTTGTCCAGGGAGACGCTGCGCAGGGTGGCTCCCCACGTGAAGTACTGCCTGAAGCATCTGTACACGACGCACGAGGACGTGGAGCTCGGCAGATGCGTCGCCAAGTTCGCCGGCGTGTCCTGCACATGGAGCTATGACGTGAGTTAACATTACTGCTTTGTTTTGTGTAATCTTTGTATTCGACTAAGTACATACTTAGTGTGTCTTATGCAGATATAATTACGACTTAATTCGAAGTCACGTACGCAAGTGACGCACGGACGGTGTTTTACGGTTCGCGGTCCGCGAACATTGTTTTCGTTGGTGGAAAAATATCACATAGGTAGGTAGGTACTATTACTATTTTCCAGTAAGCACCTAGGTACTTAACTATAACAACATTTATTCACGTCCCACGGCTAGGCAAAGGCCTATCATCACGAGAGGGTTTGGGCTATAGTCCCCACGCGAGCCCAGTGGTGATTCACACACATCCTTGAATTATTTCGCAGATGCGTGCAGGTTTCCTCACGATGTTTTCCTTCACCGAAAAGCTCAGTGATAATTTCAAATTGAATTTCTTACATATGTATGTAGGTACCTAAACGAGCCGGATTCGAACCCCCGACCGACCCTCTCTCTGCATGCGAGGCGGAGATTGAACCATAGCTATAGTGGTTTATGGTGCTCACCACGGCTTATGACTACGACATGCTTGTCATAAAATATTCCTGCGTAGACTTTTTATTTATTTATTGAAATCAATAAATAAATACATTTTCGATAGAAATGTGAAACAAAACATATAAAGATGTATCATATCCTGGGTACAAAAAAAAACAAATCGATGCAGGCAGTTGTTGCTTTGCTGCAGTTAACGTACCTACCTACAAGGTAACCATTCACTTTAATGACTGGCAGATACTTAAGGAGGTAGGTACCAGTTAATAAAAAACGTAAATTTTTATTGTTAAAAAGTATTAAAAACGTAAGTTTGTCGGAGAACAAGTAACTATTAACATTATATTTATACTTATTTTGGTATGAAAAGACGATCCTAACGGTGAAACATTTTATTCCTGATTTTCATTTTATTTTTATTTTGTATTCTTTCTGACGATCTAATTGTGAAATTCGAAATTCTCTTATTTTGACATGATATTGAAAAATAAATGTCTATGTCTATGTCATAATTATTGTCATTATTAGCTGTTTGGCAAAAATGAACCTCTAATGCATTTTTTAATGTAACGTTTCGTTTTTGATTATGTGTAGTCGGCTTTACTTGAGCTTATGCAATCAAAGATAGCTAGGTAGGTATTAAGAATATACGAGATCGTATTGAAAAAAACTCAAGCACGCTTTTCCAAGCACGATACCAGCAAAGCTGGTCACCAAGTTATTGTGTGTACCTGCAAAAAAAAATGCAAATTTGAAGGTATACCTATATCTGTTTAAGACTTGCCTACCTAACGAGTTAACGTGGCACCTCGTATTTTATTCCTGAAATTATGATCTGGATATTATTCAGAATATAACATGTAGGGCATCTATAGATCATAGACATCATAGGCATCATAGACAGCAAAGGTATGCTCGCCTTTAGGTATTGCCCTACTAACCTCCGCCTGTTCTATTGTGCAACATAATCTGTCAGTTCCCAAGGCTGGAAAGGCAAAACAATCGGTTCTTGACACATAATCGTTGTTTGGTTTTGTCAACATTAACATGGAATTGACAACTACCGTAACCTATTAAATGTCAAGGTTTATAACGTGTCAAATACATGACGAGTTTCGTTTACCCAAACGCATACGCAAACCATACGACTGTTGATAAAACTCATTTATTACTATTTAATAGATAGATTATAATACCTACCTACTTCCCTATAGAAGATGCTGAAAAAGTCACGGCTACGTTTAGGGAAAAGTGGGGTTGAATCAGGTTATTTTTACATAACCTCTACTGCATTCATTATTTAAGTTAGCTCCTAGGTACCATTTACTTTTAATTGTGTGACTGGGGATATACGTGTTCCCATCAAAAATAACCTTTAAATTAACCAGGAACACTTAACTTCTTATTAAGTTTTTAAATGCAAGATGCGTGCCTATGCAAGCAGCAGACCTTCACGATGTTTCGCAAATTCAGGCTAAAATCTGTCCAAAAATCACTGGCTTGAAATTCGCGTTGTTAGCAAACCGGTTTCGCGCCGGGCGGCGCTCGAGATTTGATCTCGAAGAATCAAGCACATGTTGCTTTTAATCCACAGTTTAAATAAATCCAACTTAACATTAGTGGATGGTTATTTTTACCTATTTAGATGTGGGTTCTTGGGCTTTATTCGATTCCCCATACCCCAAAATAACGACCCATAATGCATTTTAGCAAGATTATTAGGTAAGTTGGTATGAAAAGAAATGTACCTCTTACTTATCTCCCATCTCAATTTTAAGGACTATTCTGTTGGGATAATAATCCAATAGAATCTTCTTTAAATTGGGGTAAAAGTATAGTTATTTAGGGATATCTAAGAGAGATCTCATATGCCCATTTACAAGCTCGAATAAGTCTCGGTTTTCGCTCTTGTCTCGTTTAATGTAGAAAATGCACTACCTATGCTATAAGATTCTAGAAATTTCGTTAAAAAGAATGTGAAAAAAAATATCAGCAAACCGCTGTTTAGCAAGCTAGCCGCATATAGGTAGTTTACTATTGATATTCCATTGCATTGTGTTATTTAATTGAGTTTTCTAAGTTAGGATCTTCTTTTTTGAACTCTTAAATTCAACAACGTGAATCTATTAAACTAACTATGGGGGCCAATCATGCAATCATTTATCAATACGGATCAATTTATTTCTTAGCAACGGGACCTTTGGTGGATTTTCTTATAATTCCCCTATTAATTATAAAATATTGGAGATTTACGATCGTACATGAGATAATTAATTCCCTTTGGTAAAAAAAGCAACTACTGTTGTGTAACTTTGTGTTTCGCGAACACAAAGAGTCCATTCAAGATTATTATCCTGCTACATAGGTATATTCTGTGATTTGGTTTATATGCTTGAAATCACACCTTTATCATTTCCCTAGGTGAAATAGTAGATTGTATGACTAGGGAGCAAAAAGGTATATTTTACCGCGGGTGACGGATTGAATCCAGAGCGACGCGAAAGATTCCAGAATAGAATCCCGAGCGTAAGCGAGGGATTCTAGCGTGGAATCTTGAGCTAGCGAGGGATTCAAGCTTTGTCACCCAAGGCATAAATAAGTTTGCTACCGTGTTGTACACTCTGCTTTTCACCCCTCCTATGAGAAAATCATTAGATCATTCGTTCATTATTGTCTTTAAATTAAGTAAAACAAAAAAATAACACATTTAGAAACAAACAAGGTTAAAAAGAACGTGTGTTTCGCGCGCTTATCATAAATTCATAGGTAGAAGGCGAAAATGGCTTCCATATTGAAGAATCAGTAACTATATTGTATTTATATTCTGTCATGCTCGCACGCGTTGCGTTCATAATAATAGGTAAATTTAACAAATGTGAAATAAAGTACATTTTATGACAATTTCGCACATACTGTATCACACAAAGTTTTTTAATACATTTGCAATAAAATGAAAAAAGGGCAGTGTAATTCATATTACGGACTTACATAATATTCCTTTGGAATTCTCAGAGGTGTTGATCCCAATACATTGCATCACCTAAATCACTTTTTGATTTCATTCCTTTTCTACGAAATAATTCATAACACTACATAAGGTACGTTTTATTTTGGAAATTAAGTGTAAAATAATACGGCAAGGAAATGAGCGCTCACGAAATTCGCGGGTTCGAGTTTTTATTTTAATTCGATCACACGACGAGTTTACGAGGAATGCTGCGGCATTGGCCTGCGCCATTCAGCCAAATTGAAAATAAAAAATAGAAAATAATTTATCAAAAGTAAGTATATATCTATGAATTTATGGATTTTTAGTATGTGTAATAAAGTATTTATGTAAAATGCCGATATATAAAATTCTAAATACGAAAAAGACGCGACTTTTGAATGCAACTTTTTACAGTCTCCGCAGCTCCGTGAACGCACTGCTAAGACGTATTTTGCTCCCTGTTAGCGGGGCAGAAATGAAAAAAATTAAAAAAAAGCGAAGAGGGAGCAAAATCGCACTTTGCTCCCTCTAAACGGGGAACAAAACACTTCTTTTCGAATAGGAGGGGTGAAAAAGTTATGTTCTATAAACCTCTTATCTTATCTAGCCTATTAGATCCCACTGCTGGGCAAAGTCGTCCCCTCCTCTCTTCCACTCCTTTGCCAATTCTGGCTAATCCGATTTAAACTGGTCTAGGTCGTCGCGCCATCTTCGTCTAAATAGGTCTGCCTCTGCAATGATGTCCGTCCCGAGGCAGCCAATCGGTGGCTATAACGCTATAAAGCCATAGGTCAATGTATAAAGCCTATAAACCTAAAAAAAGAGAACATAGCCGTGTGTGGTTACCACTGGATAGGACTTAGAAAATGATACCAAGATTCCTAAATAAGTGGTAAAAAGTCTGACCCCCTCAACTTTAGAGTGAAAAATTTGAAAAAAAATGGATATATAGATTTCCTACCTTTGTAACTGTAGTTTGAATCTAATTCGGTTGAGTAGTTTTTGAGATATGGGATATTTTTTTAATATTTTCGGTAGCTACGGAACCCTTCATATAAACGAGTCCGACTCGCTCTTGGCCGGTTCTTTCGTATCTAATTTGATGGGCCTAAAGTTTGGTAGATGCGCATTTTAGACCAAACTGGACCATGACTTATTTAGAAAAAAATTAACAAACAAAAGCTGTTGCAAAATGTTATTTGGTAGGTTTGCTTCAAAAGGCCTGCTGTATAATATCATCGTCGACATTTTTATGTACCTACCTAAT
Source organism: Aethes cnicana (assembly GCA_963971205.1). Lineage (NCBI taxonomy): Eukaryota > Metazoa > Arthropoda > Insecta > Lepidoptera > Tortricidae > Aethes > Aethes cnicana. Next base: position 10,743,743 of record OZ020286.1, read on the forward strand.
AGTTAAGACAGCACATAAGTATACCTACATAAATATGTACATTAGAACGATTCTGTACTCTATTAGTTGGTTATCTGAATCAATCTTTGCCAGTACATAATTCAGGAACAAATCTAAGATAAGATTTGAGGCGTATCCGTGTCCAAACCCCGCATTGCATTTAGACTTGAGAGCTAATGCATTAGCGTTATTTTTACTAGAAGCCTTAAAAGTGATAAGTTTCGATAAGTGGAAGGACAAATATTGATAAAGAGTATCTGTGATTCTTGCAATTTATTTTACTCTTTACTGATAAGAAATTGTACCTAGGTACCTTCATACTAGCTAAACGATTTATTTTATGCATTTACTGCATTGATTTGTCGCCTTTTTTTTGTTAAATATATACATAAGTACATATGTAATTTATTTAGATGAACTCTCATTGTAAGCAAGCACATAACGATTTTTTTAAATCATAAAAACTTGCCGTCTCCTGTGGTAAAATAAATAAACAAACCCGCGTAGGTACCTACCGTTTATTCCAGTTTCCAGGAAACCCTTTCTTAGTACTTCCCTGCACTCTCCGAGGGAAGGTCCTTGGGGAGCTAATCGCAGAAGTAAATATCCAATACTAGGTAATATTATAAGTAAATGCGAACTCTTTGCCCATCAAAAAATGAACAGGAAATATTAGACTAAATCCTTCTAAAAACCGATAAACACATCACGACAAATAATCCACCGCATTGACGTAGTAGCATTATTATTTTAGATTACATTAATCATTCAAATTTAAGTAGGTCGTAATTCGTATTTTTTACCGTAAGTATAATCTAATCAGTTTGAGTTAGGTTGATTAGGAATAATAGTATGAGCGATTTGAAATGAGCCAGACGTTATATAATTACCTACTAGCTATTGCCCGCAACTTCGCCCGCGTGGAAATCAGTTATCTCGTTCCCGCGGGAGCTATGCGTTCTTCCGTGTTAAAAATCCGGGATTCCAACTATCTTCATAGCAAAAATTACATAAAAATCGGTTCACTGCTTTCAGCGTAAAAAGGCAACAGACAGACAGAGTTACTTTCGCATTTATAATATTAGTGTGGAGTGTGTGTAGTGTAGGAAGATAGCGATTCCCACTTACCTAATACATTATACAAAATATACGAGTGCGCGTTAGCGTGACGGTATATTCCGTCACGTGTAATAGTTTCATTACGCAAAAAAATACCAAATTTAAGTCATACACAATATATCTTAATACAAATCAAATCGCAAATTGTTTTAAACAGTTCAGGCTGAAGTTTTACAAGATGTCTTACATAAAACCTTAACCTTACTAAAGGATTATAGATCCATCCTACCGCCGTCTCATGATTACAAGCTGTTTTTGAGAGTTATCGTATCACCCACCGTCTTTCGCGCAGGTTTGACTACTTCCTGAATACCAAAAAGTCGATTTCAGAAAGGGCTACAGTACTTAAACTTACCGATCGGATGGTCATACAGAAGACCGAAGCAAATAACACCTCCCACATTACATGGCATTCGTGGATTACACCTATAACGAGAAATCATTTGACTCTATTGATACCACAATCCACAACAGCCCAAGGGCTGTACTGCAATCTCCCCGCGCCAGCCTCTGGCTCCTTGACTGTACCACTCACTATTTCGAAGTGTTGAAGTTTCTGTATGAAAACGCCACTGCCCGTTCGACACACACAGGACAGCACAAATCCTATTCCTCTGATGCGGAGAATTACACAAAGCTGTTTACAGCTGCAGTCAAGGATGCTTTCATGGTTCTGAACTGAAAACGAGGCATCAATAATCTACATGAGGAGTTGGTTTACTACTCATATTCGACTTACCGATGACTACCTATACGTAGTAAATCCTGAACCCCTGGAACCTGGAAGATCTCAGTGCTATATTTATTGATCTCAGAAGAGTCCTCAACTGACTTGAAAATGAACATGGACAAGACGAAAATTGTCTCTAATGTCCATGTTGTAGGTAACTACCAACTCCCGTAACAGTCGGGTTCTGTGCTCGAAAGGGGACGATTATGTAAACCAGGAAGAAAATGTCCAATTAGGTATGTTTAGTTAGTTCAATGAGAAACATAAGCTTTTTAGACTCGGCTGAGCAATACTGAGCATCGATCGGGAGTTCGGGAAGCATTGCAGTGGTTTTTTCGTCCACTTTTTCACAGTCTCAAGTCTTTGGCTACTGTGTGTCGCCACTTCGCCAGTGATATTTAACTAAAGGATAAGACGTGGGCGCCAATGATGTGTCTCATAAAAAAACTCAAGTTCATTCAAACGGCAACGTAGAGGGCTAATTTGTATTTGATACAATCAAAAATGATGATATGTGGATGATATCCCCAATAGAACTAGGATCACCGACATAGTCCGAAGAATCGGAAGGATTGCGAAACTTCAGTAGTAACTCTAATATTTGAGAAAGTTCTCAAATGACAACCGCAAACCAGGAGAAGAGATATCAAAAGCCTCCAAAAAGATGTTGTGACGACCAGGTGAAGGGTCCCGCGGATTTCTATGGCACAAGATCGGTCTTGCGGCTGATATAATGAATGAATACCTCGGTAAATTATCTTTAAATCATAGATGAAGACCGATTATTTTGATAGGAAACTCAATCCCGGGATCCCGGGATTGAAATAGAAATCCCGGGATTGAAAAAGCCCTAAAAAATAGGCGGGATCCCGGGATCCCGGGATCCCGGGATCCCGGGATTGGAAGCCCTAGTGTAAACACGCTGCTCGGGTTCCGTTCGTTGAATAAATCATGCCGTGTCGTACGAAATGCACGCTATGGGTGAAAATTGTACTACAAACACCAAACTGGGTGATAACTGGGTCGTAACTAACCTTTAGGTTTCGCCTTCGTAGTTTATTGCGAATAAGAAGTTTGTGGCGAATTTATAACGAGATAGCCCTCATTGCTCTTATTTGTCTACGCGTGTCGAGAACAATTGACAAACGTTTTTTTTCTTTTATTTGTGAGTCGTAAATTTTCTACTTAAAATTGAAATTAAAGAACTTCTCATATTTACTAAAAGACGAGCGTAACAAGTCAAAAATGACGGTACTTAATCCTTTTGCGCATAGAATTTGTCATATTACTGATGATTTCTTTCTGTGACCTGAGGAATTTGTCCTTAGCGCTCATCCGTACAGAGAAAGAGCTATAAGAGCTGATGAGACGTCAATTGGTCGTCACCCATCAGTAAAACACGATTTTCTCTAAAAATAACGAACAACAAAATCTGAAACTTTCGAATTGAATCCTTTAGACACAGATACCGAAACGGTTATCGAATTACGTCTTACTAGAAAATTTAAATGTCAATTAATACTTTCCCATATTAGTACGTTCAATTCGAAACCCGTAACATAACGTATCTAGGTACTAGGGTTATATGCATTCTAGTTTTGGAAGATTAACTTCAACGAGATGTAACTCGTTTTACAAATAATACTTTTGTACCAATTTTCAACAGTCATTTAATTGAGCAACAGATGTTAATGGTCCATCAACGACCTCTGGAAGCGTTCTGAACCGCCACGGATCATCAGCCGCTACGCTAGACTACCCATTTTAGACACTATTAAACTCCGGATTCGACGTGACCATTCCATTATATCCATTTTAACTATAGTCATTATTAGGTAACCATGAACTTTTAAGGCTTGAAAATCCCGTTTATACCCAGCCTTCATAAATATAAAAATAATGAAGAAGACATGCAAAAGAAAACTGTCAAGAATTTGATTTTGCTTAGAATGTTTTTTCAGTCTGTTGCATGAGGCGTAGGTACCTAATTACTTAACAGCAATAACCCCCTTTTACTATCTAGTATACATGTATCGAATATGGACTCTTAAAACGGTCCTCATCCTCAATCGTTCTCTCACTGCTGGCTGAGGATCGTGACTCCGGCACATACTCCTTGTGATGGTCTTCCATGGGCAGCGATCTTCGGCCTGGTGCATCGCCGCATTTACCGGCATGTCCAGCTGGTTGGCGACCTGCTCCGCCCATCTGTTCGAGCTCATCCTTCTGGGTCTTTTCCTTTCTGGTCTGGTCAAAATCGTCCACCTATTCTAAAAAGGCGGAACTCCAAAACATATTATTTTAGATCGTGTACTTATTTAAGGTTACCGTATTGACGTAGTTTAAGCTTAGAGGGCATGACTGAGTGAGTAACCGTTTGATGGCGTACTAATTATCGCGGGGCAGTGAACCGCGCAATCTAGGTGAAGTACACTGTGTTATCTGTGGCAAACCAGACGGTGAAAAGAACATGTGATTAATACTGGCGCACTGGCAGATTACCTACGTAGATGATACGGTTAAATCTTAAATCTGATTGCATATTTCAGCTTGTGAATGGCGGCAACGCTTTTCTTTCTGTATTTGCATAGTTCTGCAAGCACGGTACACCAGTGCATGCTATCTGCGATGTTTGAATTGAGATCATTATCAACCGTAACGCAAGGCATTTGTATTTTAAAATTGTACTGAAGGAGAACGTGTGCACGATTTTGGTAGACGTAGAGGTTAATGTACCTGAGGAGTAGAAAAAAATGCTATAACTCTTGACTTGACGTACGTAAATAATATCACGTTTACCAAAGTTGGAATAACTTGAGAACGTTTGCTATCACCAAAGGAATTTCAAGAAATGCATCTCTGTTTTTCTGCTGTGGACGGTATGGACCACAGAAACACTCAATTTGAAAGGACCCTGCGGAACTCCAAGATTTATTTCTGTGCCATTGAGAGCAAGACAGTTGTTCATTATAAATGGACCGAGTATGTAAATAGTTGACCGATAAACCCGCGGACGTGTGTTTGGCCTTACACTTGGCACGGTAAGCGGCTCGGGAAAGCAAATATTTCGTGGCCAGAGCTAAACGATTGGAGAATGTATAGTGTCTTCGCATTCAAAATTTTGCCGCTATAAAACTAAGTGCTGACTGGAAAGAGCTAGAGCAAACTTTTCCAACTTTATTTTTAACAGCATTCTTGATGTATTTGCAGGTAGGTTTGACTGTCCAATCCTCCAGCATTCGACAGAGCAAATAAAGCGTGTAGCGGAACACACCGTTATATACTCGTATGTATAATGGCTTTTAGCATATTTTAAGAATGTTTACTAACCCTCTATTTTAGGATATAAGTATGTACTAACAAAATTGTATCGATTTTTTGTGGTCTGAAATAAAATTATCATTATTATTTAAACTCTGGACCTAACTTAGCCTTTGCAGTTCATTTTGTAGGTGCCGCGAGTATCGAGGGACTGAATAGGTACGTTTGTTTTCGGTTCGATGTATCTAGAAAAAAAAACTGTTATCTGTGTGTCGTCATTTGCTACAGACGGGTTTCCTTTAATCTTTTGTTAAAATTACGTGTAATTTTGCGTAATAAAGTTTACTGTTTAGTTTAGCACATGTGGCCTTCATTATCCTCGGTTATATTTCTAAGAACGGCGTTTTTTAAACGCCGTCGTCCTAGGCCGGAAGGCGGTCTCTTTGCCAGTAGTACAATGGAACGTTATTTACTGTATTCATTGTTCTAAGAAACATGTTGGAGATAACCTTTCGGACATTTCTGGCATAGTTTATGAGCTACATAATGTTTTGTAATTAGTGAAAAAATCCAAGATCCATTCTCGTCATTAATATGAAGCGTAAGATGCGTAAACAGGATATTTAAGTCCTTCACTTTGCCTGGTACCCAAACTTTGCCTACGATAAAAATAAGGAGATATGTTATTAATTTTTAGCCTCATAATATGGCGAACATATTATAGTTTGTGTGTAAAATAAAGATATTACCAAGATGTTGTCCAGGTAAGTTTGTGCAACATGATGTAACTACTTATGTATTAGCTATGTACGTATTATACGTAAATTTGGATTATTTCATTCACTTGAATTACGTACTTAATTTGAATAATGATTTGCAATTTTTCGTGTGCTAAATACCAGATTAGTAAATAATATCGTCAATATTTTTTGTGAATTTTCATGTTTTAGCTAACTTTTTTTTAACTACTTAGATGGACTGACTATGTGAAATAATGCTAGGTTTTATTTAATGCATAACTATTAAATTAAGTGTATCGAAATTACCAACGTAATATCTCATAGGTAATAGGTAGACATTGTGTTGGTGATTCGAGCTCAACCATTGTCAATTTGTCATAAACAGTACCTAAGTGCATTTTCGTTTGATAGAAACCACCTACACGACAATAACAGCTCGATTTAGAGGTAGGTATATGTATATGTTGCAGGGAATTTTTTCATCATCTTCAGGGACTTCATCCCTAAGGAATTTAGTCAAATCCCTACATAGTTTAGGGATTTGATTAAATCACTAGACGTGTTTAGTAAAATGTTCGAATCTAGTTGACTTAAATAACTCGTTTTATCTTTTCCCTAAAACAGCTCAGGGATTTGATCAAATTGATAAGGGAAATGAAGAAATCCATCGGCCATTGCTATAATTCTATCATTCCCCTAAAACGGCTCGGAGACTTGATCAAATCACTGAATTCCGCAAGAGAAATGATACAACGCGATGTTTTTTTATCATCTCCCGGGACGATCATATCCCTGAGGAATTTGTTCAAATCCCTGTTTTTATACTGACGCGTCATAAATACCCTGATCTGACTTTACAATGATAGGTAGGTGCATACATAAACTGTTGTTCAGGTCTAAATCTAGCTCAGAGGAAGTACTATTAGATGGAGACCTAATACCGTCCGATCCGTGGCCTCGGAGCCGTGGGTGCATGAATAAAAAATAAGAAACGTCAGTCAGTGAATAATAAATGATGCTCAAGCCATGATACAATAATAGTTATTTGTGCAACAAGAGAGCAAAATTGTTTTTTGCTTCGAGTGCCATGTTTGAGTCATGAGCTAGCGAAAGATTCTATAGTTGAATCACGAGCGTCTAGCGAGTGATTCTAAATTAGAATCTTGAGCTTAGCGAAGGACTCAAAAGCACGAGAAGTAAAAGAAATTGCTCTCGAGTAGCACATACAATTTTTCACCTCAGTAGCGAGAACACATAAAAGGTACTTGCAAAGAATACTTACATCACGAAAAATATGAAATAACATTTCTTCTTCACTGCTTTCACTCAAATTATTACTTAAATTTCATGTTTTAAAAGAATGGATCTGGTCACTTACGGCCACATTCCTTATAAGGCCAAGTATTATGAACGGCCACTTCCCCAATCGGCCACTTCCTTTAATGGCCACTTAAAAACAATATTCCCCGAAAGGCCACAATCCGCTAAAGGCCTTTTCCTCTTATGACCACTTCCTCAAACGACCTTTTCCTGTTATGGTCACATCCTCAAACAAGATATATTATTAACTAAGTATAAAAATGCCGATATAAAATAGGAATGTGACTGGGTCGACGGGTCCCCGCTACGCGGGGCCCCTATTTCTTTAGTATTAGTTTGCCCTTCGGGCATATATAGATAACTAACGAACCTAACCTACTTCACACCTTTGACCTATTATATTACATTTTACATATATGACTATAAGACCCTGGCAACTAGTGAAACTGGCGAATATAGAAACCGATTATCTAGGGGAAATGACCATTTGACCAAACTGACGAATAATTAAATTAGCACATAAGGAAACTAGTAAATTTACGAAACTGAAGCCTAGCAAAACTGGCGAAAGAGTAAACTGAAGGTTTAGGAAAATGACCCACTAGCAAAATTGACAACCCAGTGAAAATGACCAGAAGGTAAACTGTTGAATCAGCAAAATTGACGAATTAGGAAAGTGACCGGTGATACGCTAATTCGGCTCCGGCTCTCCGTCTTATGGTCTTTCGGGGAATCGGCTGAACTAGGAATTTGCACAGTGGTCTTTCGGGGAAATGGCCTTAGTAGGAATCTGTATTGTGGTCCTTTGGGGAAATGGCCGTAATAGGAAAAGACCGAACAGGGATATGGCCGATGTAAGAATTTCCACGATGGCCGTAGAAGGAAGTGGCCGTAGGTGACCCGATCCGAAAAATTACTTTAAAGTTAGCTGTCGAAAATTAAGAAGAAAGACATGTTTTGACATGAAAGAATGGCGGCAATTTTCTAAACGTATGTTCGGAAACTAGTACAATGATAAATTTCGAATTTAGTCGGTAACATTTGAAAACTTTAAGTTTACTTTAAATCAAAACTTTAGTTTAAAATGATTACAAATAACATAATTATATAAAATATAAGTCATTTTAAAAATTGCAAGATTTTCAGAAGGTAAAATCAACCTATAATTTGAATGCCTAAAAATACACGGCGGTACTGATGCATTGCGCGTATCCGAACGTTTCTACCTAGATGCCGTAGTATGAAACGACCATTCCCAGTTATCAAATAAAAAAAAAAAAAAAAGCGCGGGAACGATTTCACTACATTTTAAGAAGTTTTTTATTCGTTTTGTTTTTAAGTAGGTACTTTTATTTGTTTATTCTTCGTATATTACTGAATAATTTTGATCTAGAATAGTAAATTGATCACATTAAACTAAAACATATCACTGTGGCTGCATGGCTTAGGCCTTTGCCTTTGCCTGATGGGATTGCCTGATGGGATAAATGGACTAACAAAAACAAATTAAAAAAATACTTTGTTTTACTCAGTGAAACAAACACGATTTTGCTCACTGATTTCTGACAGCAAAGTCTACTTGTTCGAGCTGCTGAGGTGAAAAATACTTTGCCATGTATGATGGTCCGGTATTCTGTAGTAGTGTGGGTGTCACCCTAACGTCATGCGCACTGCTGTGTGTTGCAAGTGGTGTATTAAAATAATCCCCGACCCCCATATATCCTGTGTGTTTCATTAAATTATTACGTTCATTTGTTTGTAACTTGTCCCATTTTGTGTGCTTAAACAGGTAAATGACAATTGTAATGCATTATAACGGCAGCAAATATTTCCTTCATCTTTGTTTTATTGCAATAAAGTGGCAACTCGACTTTGACGTAAGGGTGACACGCCACCCGGATCGGCAGTCCTTGTTTTCTTAGACCATGGCAGGCGCGGCGCACTCTTTGATTTCTTCGCGCTCGATACAAGTACCCGCCGGCTTCGCACCGTGGCGTGATGATTAGTGGTTGCCGCTCACTGCTAGCGAATGCACGCGCGCGCGTAAACTCTTAATGTACGTCGCGACGCAAGAGTCAAATAAATGTGCTATGAAATTCGAATCATGTCAAAAAATATTGTATTGCAGAGGGTTGTATTAACAACAACAGTAAAATGATTTGGTAAAAAGTAATTATCTGGTAAAGAGTAAAATGATGAAATTTGGTATAGAGGTAGTTCAAGACTACAAAAATTTTCATTTTTTAAATAAAAATAATAACAATAACTAAGCATGAACAGTATAGCATCATAGGGTACACAAATTCTATGTACTTGGGACGAAGTCGCGGACAACAACTAGTAATATAATGCAGTTGTGTGACGGTCTATCTTAATTTTGAATTTAGCAGATTCATAAATTGACAGATAAAGTATGTGATAACTTAATAGTAAATTACGTTGTAGCATCTGAGTAGACGAGTGTTTTTAATAATAATAAAAATAACTAACTTAACTTAAATATATATTTTTTAATAACACTATTCTAACCAACCTATGTACTAATACTAGACGCATCATTTACTATGTTCTCGAGTGCGCCAGCCCTAGCGCTAGGGTGTGGCCTCCGAAAGAGCGCGCTGCATGTGATAGAAAGAGATGGCCAATTTGGTAGCGTACGGTGCAACAAAACCGGTTTTTTGTTAGCAGTCGGCCTTCTGTACGTTAGTACTATTACTTATTCTGTGACCATGGCTCAAGCGCATTGATCTATTATAAGTAAGGATTCACAATCAGCCGAAGAAAAGTGGCCCGTCAAAACAGGTGCCCGAACACCTCGGGCACCCGTTTGGCGCTCAGTAAATTTGACACTTAAGTCTTATAGTGTTAGGTTTACTTTTGTATAAAATATTTATCTTGACACATATTATAAAGAGGCGTTATTAGCATATTGGAACGTACCTATTTTCTAATGTCAGTTTGCTCCATATATTTTGACATATTCTGTTATAGGCACTGTTCGTCCATATGTTATTTATAGGTCAATGCTCAAGCGTCATATCATACCTATTACACGGGTTGTTAAAGTCAAGGATTGTTAAGTTTTTATGACTTAGATCGTCATGTCAGAGTAAATATGACGTGGAAGAATTTAGCGATTTCAAGTTAACTATTAAACTATTATACTCCCCGTAAAGCCAAGTGCCGTCACCACCAGAAGTATGTATGGTATGCCTAGACATATATATTACTTCGTATAGAGGTATAGACCAGGTCTACGCACACGACATATGACTGATATGACCCCACTTTCTTGTGCCCAATCCAAGTTTGGTCACCAAGCGTGACACAGTGCAAGTATAAAAATCACTGATGGTAATAAATAATAATGGCCCCGGTCGTCACTTTGATTTGCGACGAGTATAATCGATTAAATATTCCTTGTCATAAAATCACGCCATTTTAAGTCCGCAATTCATGATGCAACTTTTATAATTGATATTATTTAAGTAATAGGTAAAACCTTGCAATTTCAAATCGCGCAAATTGCATGTCAAATTGCCGTTTGGCTCGGAAATGTGGGATTGTTGCTTCTATTCCATTTCCGTCTTCTATACGATTTTCGTTTGCATAAATAGAAAACGTGTTTTCATCAGATTTCTCCATACAATACCTGCACGCGGGTCGATGACACAGAAAGTGTGCATGTGTAATTGCAAACGTAAATGAGAGCATTTGTTAAGTAACCAAATAGACAGTAGAAAATTAAGTTCGTTAATTACTGAATGCCATTTTGTTTTTTTTTTAAATATTTTGTTTATTATGATAACATGTAGGCAGCAGGTACATAGATTCGTCCGAACTTTGCCAGCGGGATCATTGCGAATGCCACTTGGTTTGCGATCCCCAAGATAACCGGCACTTTTGCTGGTCGAAAAGGAACATTTTCTTGTCATCAAAGTGACGTTTGGACCACTTTTGGACTGTCACTAAACACTTTGATGACAGTGGCGAATGTAAGTTTAATGTTCATCCAAGATAAAATTACGACAATCAACGCACTTAAAACTTTCAAGTGCATTTTCGTCATGTAATGGGGATCGCAATCCAAGTGGCATTCACAATGAGCCTGCTGGACAAGATGTTGGATGTTTGTAAAACCTTTATTTTACACCAATTTACTTACTGCTGCTAGATTACGCTCTTATGAGTTCTTATGCACTAAACACCATTTTTGGATTGTTTTCCGAGTGAAATGTCTTGATTTATTTTTTATCGTAGGCAAAGTTTGGGCACCAGGCAAATATTAGGCACTAGCTTCTGCCCGCGACTTCGTCCGCGTGGTCTTTAATAGCGTTTCCGCGGGAACTATGCGTTTTTCCGGGTTAACATGTTGACCGGTGTTATAAACTACCCCCCATACCAAAGTTTGTTGCAATCTGTCCAGTAGTTTTCGAGTTAAATCCGGACATACTTACATACCTTAATTTTTCCTAAAAATCGTTATTGAATGTTCAGTGTCGTTTATATAGTCCCCTCGACTTGATAGTTTCTTTTAATTAAGTTTCAGACGCGACTTCTTCTACAGACTTATTATTAGTATTTATTTTCTCGGTATATTGTTATATCTATGAAGAAAAAGGAAAAAAAAACTATATTCTCTTTCGTTAGTGTGTGCCTTTTACATTGACCACAATACAACTTGTAGGTACAAGTAATATTCTCACTGATAGAGGATTTTGTAAATGTACTTAGGGTATTTAACATTACCTGGCTTTAACTGCTTTGAGTGTCGCATACTCGAACAATATCGTGCTCTAATTGGTTATTGTGTAAGCGCTAGGTAATCGTTTCACTATCAATACAGACTTCTACTCCCACTGTGCACTGTACGAAATGGAAATAAAACCCAGAAAACCATTTCCTGCCAGTAATTAGGTTGAACAACCTTTTATATAAGCAAGGATTGTATGCAAACTTTTTTGGTCTTTTTAGGGATTTCTACTTCACGAATCATGGTCGTCTGCAAAAAAAATCGTTGGGACGCTTCACACAAACGGAGTACTATCAAGTTTGGAATGCAACATTTATTTGAAAATGCAAGTAATGCAATTTTGGAAAATCTGTAAAGCCCGTTGGCTTTCTACTAATTTTCATACTAATGAATACAAAAGTAACTCTGTCTGTCTGTTATCTCATCACGCTTAAACCACTGGACCGATTTAGATGAAATTTCGTATGGAGGTAATTAGATTCCCAGAGAAGGCCATAGATCGTAAATGCTTGCAGTTAAATGCAACTTTTATGACTGCAAAGTTTTCATTTTGACTTGCGGTTAATGCATTCTAATACAGCTCATTAATATTGCTGAACTCAACTAGCTACAAATTACTTACTCTTCATCATATTCATTTCAGCCGAAAGACGTCCACTGCTGGACATAGGCCTCCCCCGAGGCTCGCCACTCAGACCGATCTTATGCTAATCGCTTCCACCGGTTTCCCGGGCCGCGACCTTCACGAGGTCGTCACTCCATCTACGAGTAATCAAATCACGCAAACTTGGTAGTTTTGCTTTTGTTAAGATGCTGACAACGGCTAATGACCTTGAGCAATCGAGGCAGGCAATAGGGATGACGACAACTTTTTTCCTTAGTCTATCAGGAAGATTATTGAAAAGTATTGGACACGTATTTTTTCTTTTTTCACCTAATCAAACTTATACGGAGATATATTGAGTTGAAATGTCGCGTGACGTCACGGTTAGGTACGATTTATACCTAACGGTGACGTAGGTAGTTAGCCCCCACTCTCCAACTTTAATGCGTTTTAACTTAGTCAATCTTTGTTAATTTGATACAACAAAAAATACGTGTCTAATATTTTTTTATTACCTGACGGACTAATTAGAATTTCGATTTCTTCACCCTGTCGTCATCCCTATTGTCTCAGCGGAGAATGTCTGTTTGTATTGGAGGGAGCGAGAAGCACGACCGCGGCATGGGGGCGATATAGGTAGAAAATCAGAAAAATCAAGATTTAAAAATATCTCACATTGCAATGAACAATATAAACTAGCAAATTTTTTGGTGTATTTAATAATAGAAATCTGCGTTAATAAAATGAACTTTTAGAACCGTATAAATAGGATTAGAAGACGTAACTTCGATTTTTTTTCATCGAACCGATTTCATGAATTCCGTTTTACGAAATAACAAGTTTTTTTAAGTATATAGTGAATATTAACATACCTATATTTTACTCGCCCTACAAAATCAAATAGTTTTCGTTTAAATATTGTTTAATTAAAGTCTTAATCTGTCTAAATTATTTTATTTATTATTTATTCAATTTCAAGGACCTTCTTATTATTGATTCGCACAAAAAGACATTCAGATAATAATTTGCAGGTTTGACGACGCGTTGAGGCTGGCACCGGATACATAAAGTGCATAATGACTTTACTTCGACGTTGCATGTGACCCAGCGATAATAATACAATACAATATCTCCTTGTTGGTCGACCGTGATATCTGTTAGTAACTAGATATTTTCCTGCGACTTCGTCTACGTGGAATACAATTTAATTTTCATCTCCTTACGACTTTCTTTCTTTTTTATTGCATTGGTGGCAATTTTTAAAAAGGCAAAAATTAAAAATCAAAATGAAGACGTGGACCCGAAGGTCGTTTTCGGTGACAATTCAAAAATGTGTCCAAAATTTCACCTAACCGGCTTCTTTTGTTTATCTCTATCGTTATATGAGATTAGATAAATATACAAGACTTTTACGCCTCTCACACCAGCATCGCACCTGGCACAAAATTTGGTCACACTGGTAGTTCCACTTATTATTTACTACTTCCATCCATTCCAACATGACATGTCATGTTCTCGTTGAAAAACGGCCATAGCCTTCTACTTAGTAGCACTAGATTGTATCTAATTGATTTTTAAATAACACAAATCATCATAAAAAACATCAACATCCCCAATTGATCAGGCTGAGGTCGCTGTCCTGCATGGAGGCACTGCCCTCTAGTGTAGAAATGGCCAATCTTCGTAATGAGTTACTTCGCCCGCTACTTTGAGATCGTCCTCCACTGCGGTGCCACTGCTTTCTAAACATCGATGGCTATTGACCTATAATAAGTAATAACATATGGACGAACAGTGCCTAACAGAATATGTCAAAATATATGGAGCAAACTGACATTAGAAAATACGTTCCAATATGCTAATAACGCCTCTTTATAACGAAGGCCAAACGGGTGCCAGCTGTTCGGGCACCCGTTTTGACTGGGCCATTTTTCTCCGGCTGATTGTGAATCCTTACTTATAATAGATCAATGTCGATGGCTATTTTTGGTAGGTTGACGAATTATTTATTACCAATGAATAATGTTAATGTCTCCGTCTCTAATAGTTTGTCTCTAATAGTCAAAATTATTTGAGATAATGGTAACATCATCATTATCATCAACCTATAATTATTTCCCTGTCGGCCTGAATTAATCTCTCCCTATTTTCGACGATAAAAACGATCTTTATCAGATCGAATAAGGCTTTTGCTAACGATCTTGCGAAGATCGAGGGCGTACCGAACCACACCAAGGCAACAATGTGGCCAAATATATCCAGCAGAAGTTTCTGCAATAAACATAACCATCCCACGTATACCTATTTCCATCGTCGGGCAGTTCAGGTCATCGCTCATCACATGTCTATCAGAATGTAGACCCCTAAATTTATTAGATGGTCATATGACACCGTCATTTTCTCAACATTTTTCATGACGTTACATCGAGCAAGACCGTTTCAAAAGAAAGCGAAGTTTTTCTGGTAGGATTTTATAGCTTTTTAAAGGATATTGTGTCGCTTCGCCTATCTTGTCATGTAGGCGTACCGTTTATTTCGGCGCCTGCGCTGGTCAGCTCGGAATTACTACGGCCAAGTGGTCATTAGGTAAGCTATTTTTTGCGCGTCCATCTGCGCTCAAACCAACAATTACAACAATTACTTATTACCGATCGGGTTGCAGGACTGGTTATGTAGTTGTATTTTTTTTGGAAGTTGTGACAATGTTATTGTTACTCATCGAAATGGACTAGCTAGACTGCTAGACTAATCAAATCAAATTTAAAAATAAGGCAATTATATTTGTCAAAGAGATCCCCGAAGAGGATTCCCTATCCGGTGACCATTGATCTATTATAAGTAAGGATTCACAATCAGCCGGAGAAAAATGGCCCGTCAAAACGGGTGCCCGAACACACCCGTTTGGCGCTTAGTTTTGTTGGCACATGTATGATTTTGCTGTCAATTTAAAAGACTACAGTAGATAAGACTTACATCCTCTTGTACTCATTTATGGAAACTTTAGCCGAAAAATATATTTAAAATTAAAACCGACTTCAAACTCCGACAGCCTGCAAACGGTCGATATTCACTTGAGACCGATGTCTCAAGTGAACCGACCCAAAGCTGATGACAATGTTATAGTGAACTTGACACCGACTTTGCTGTCTGTCGGTGTTCGAAGTCGGTTTTTTATGTCTTAGGTACGTTCTTTCCGTGCCGTGGTGGCCTAATGGTTCGACCTACCGCCTCTCATGGATTTAAATAGTAGATTGTTTATCAAGGGACTAAAACAAGCCATTATGACACGAGATGTTTAGCCACCCGAGCAGAGCGAGGGTGGCTATAGTTCGAGTGTCATTATGGTTGTTTAGTCACGCGTTAAACACTCTGCTTTTCACTTCGAATGCGAGGAAAAAAAAACGAAGTTCCATACAAAATTACGATATTTATTATAACAAAGTAGATAACCGGCTACTTCCCGATGACCTAGAATCATGAAATTTGGCCAGAAGCAAGGTCTTACAGCACACGTACAGGAATAAATCTGATAACCGTAAATATTATATATTTTGGTGCAAGAAAAGCCAATTTACTAATACAAACTTATCATTTGCGGTTGGCGCAGTAGCCGTGTCTACTTCAGCAACCGCAAATAATAAGTTTGTATTGTTAAATTTGCATCATCAAGTTTGTAGGTACGGAACCCTCGGTGCGCGAGTCCAACTCGCACTTGACCTGTTTTTTTATCACGTGACGTTTTGAATGATATTTAGCCAACATATTCAAAATATTTTAAAACTAATTGGGTCATGCATTATTAAATGTATTCACTTTAAATAAAACAAGATTCATAGGTATTCGTAATCATTAAATCGTGTTTCACGAAATTAAATCGTTTTTTCACGCCCTAGAAATTGTCTAGGTTCACTGGAAATGGGAATAATCCTCCTTTCACAAACTCTGTGGTTGGCTGTTTAGGCGGGTTTCCAATGTCAATTAAAAAAATTTTACTTTAGTCCCTAGAGACTAAAAAAGAGCTTTAGTCCCGATGTGCAGAGACTAAAGTAACATTTTAAGAGCATGAGACGTGAAAAAAATATTTGTATATTTTGTATATTTTTATTAATTGCATTCATGTAGTTAATACAGATGTTACAAATGTTAAATATGAAGCTATGACATGATACCCCGTTGGGGCGTAGCAATATACTTAAATAACTAAAATTATCATTTTATAGTTGCATGTTCTTTTTTTTTCTTCTTATTTTTACATGAAGTCTATGAAATTTCATTAAATTAGCAATATAACTCAATTACACTTAGTTATTATTCAATAGTCGTTCTCATTATTACTGTTAATTTATTATGTTTATACTATTTTATACATGCTATGTCATATTTTTTCCTATTTCTAATTAAAAAAAACTCTGATGGGCGAAGGACCGATATTTATTTATCTTTGTCATTGAAAAAATCATTTATATTGTAGTAGCATTTCTCTATCAAAAACTGTTTAAGCCGATTACTAAATATTTTTTTCACGTCTCATGCTCTTAAAATGTTACTTTAGTCTCTGCACATCGGGACTAAAGCTCTTTTTTAGTCTCTAGGGACTAAAGTAAAATTTTTTTAATTGACATTGGAAACCCGCCTAAACAGCCAACCACAGAGTTTGTGAAAGGAGGATTATTCCCATTTCCAGTGAACCTAGACAATTTCTAGGGCGTGAAAAAACGATTTAATTTCGTGAAACACGATTTAATGATTACGAATACCTATGAATCTTGTTTTATTTAAAGTGAATACATTTAATAATGCATGACCCAATTAGTTTTAAAATATTTTGAATCTGTTGGCTAAATATCATTCAAAACGTCACGTGATAAAAAAACAGGTCAAGTGCGAGTTGGACTCGCGCACCGAGGGTTCCGTACCTACAAACTTGATGATGCAAATTTAACAATACAAACTTATTATTTGCGGTTGCTGAAGTAGACACGGCTACTGCGCCAACCGCAAATGATAAGTTTGTATTAGTAAATTGGCTTTTCTCGCACCAAAATATATAATATTTACGGTTATCAGATTTATTCCTGTACGTGTCCTGTAAGACCTTGCTTCTGGCCAAATTTCATGATTCTAGGTCATCGGGAAGTAGCCGGTTATCTACTTTGTTATAATAAATATCGTAATTTTGTATGGAACACCGTTTTTTTTTCCTCGCATTCGAAGTGAAAAGCAGAGTGTTTAACGCGTGACTAAACAACCATAATGACACTCGAACTATAGCCACCCTCGCTCTGCTCGGGTGGCTAAACATCTCGTGTCATAATGGCTTGTTTTAGTCCCTTGATAAACAATCTACTATTCTGATTCCAAGCTTTTAAGGTCCTCATTCAGTTTGTTGTATATGTTGATAGACATGACGTTTGGGCTAGTACTATGTAATTTTAATTTTGATGCGACGAGTGAAGCAATATTATGTTTGTATCTAGTCTCGAACCTTCGCGGTCGGTCGGCGGTTTTCGGGAATAATTGGGGGTACTTTCTTATAAATATGCATGTACATGGATGTCAAGGTTAGTAAGCTAAATTTTTTGAAATAAGGTCTACAACTATCTGTGTTTTTGATATTGGCTAGAATACGTACGCATTTCTTTTGCATTATGAATATTTCTTGCGCGTCGGTGCTGTTTCCCCATAATAGGATTCCGTACTTAAATCGGGAAAACGCGAACGCGTAATAAGCGGCGAGGGCCGATTTTATATCTGTTGTTCTTTTTATTTCTCGTAGTGCATAGATAAATTGGGCAAGTTTTGTTTTTAATTTTTTTATATGTTCCTTCCAGTTTACATTAGCGTCTATGTGTATACCGAGTAAAGAGAAACTGGTAACGCATTCTATTTCGGTGTTATTGATATCAATATTGATTTTTAACGCTTTTTTTTGATACGGTCTAAATTGTAAAATTTTCGTTTTAGAATAATTTATTTCTAGATTGTGATCTAACATCCAATCGTTAATATTATGTAAAAGTATTTCTATATTTTCTTTTATATTCTGATCGTTGACGCATGTGGTTAAAATATTGAAGCAATTACAACAAAATTATCTACCGTACCTAGGTACTACTTATAATTCTTGTTTACGAATAAATGCACTATTGCGTGTTTAAATTTAGCAATATTCTGGTGATTCACTCGTGAAATTCGAGCGAAATGAAATGTAATCGGTTACCGCCGCACGGCCGCCATTTCGATTCAACGTAAACGCATTTGATTGGAGACTTTGACACGTTTTAGTCTCAATTTTCCTTTTTAAAATAAGTTGACATTTAATAAAACTTAAAGAGTTACTGAATACTGATAAAATACGCACATCATAAACAGACGGTTTCTTGAGTTGAACTGCGATTGCCTCCGTTGCATTTGATGATTTGATGAAAGAACACTTAGCTAGGTATTTAGGTGCTCTTTCCTTCTGTCTTTTTGCTTCGCCCTAGCTTGCAAACCTGCGGCTCTATTCGAAGTTTTAAACAAGGAAAGAGACATTCACAATTCCTGCGCTCACGCGTCGTGGCGCACTGTAAGGCATTCACTGCCACTTCTGTTTTACGAACTTTCGTCAGGTGCCACATTTGTCATTAAGGGAACATTGCAACGCACATGTGCGTTCAAGGCACTGCGGGAAAGTCAGCAAAACGCACATATGCGTCGGTGGCAGTGAATGCGTTAAGCAGCTGATTTAAAGTCCAATTTAGCGCGCCGTGGCGCGTCAGCGCAGGGATTGTGAATGTCTCTTTTCCTATTTAAGACTTCGCATAGAGGCCCTGTTACCTATATAACCGTTACATATTTAAGTAAGGTATAAGAAGTTATACTTTCGGGGCTATCAGGCCCTATAAATGTTTTTTTATTTATTATTATTATATACGGACAAACAGGCAGACGGCCCACCTGATGGAAAGTGGTTACCGCCGGCTATAGACATTTGTAACACCAGAGGCGTCACCGATGCGTTGCCGGTCCCGAAGATATTTAATGACACCCTTTTTAAAACATCCCATATTGTAGCACAGAGGGAAAATTCCAGGGAAAATGTCAAACTATTTAAGTACTTAAGTATGTCAAAACTTAAGTATAATCGTGTATGTCTTTGATGTGTTTGCGTCTACCGTGATAGTCGATGTTATCGCTACAAATTGCTACCCAATCTAAGTACCTAATCTATGACTAATTAGTCTAGCTAACGATCATCAAAGTCGCAACAAATGGATAAGCCATCAATTAATTAAGTTTTTTACATTTACATAAGTAGTACGTAATTGAAATAGAGTAGCTATTTTATCAGGTGACCTTAAGACGGCGATTTTGTCGCGTATTATCGTCGGACGTTAGTTAGGATTAGCGCCCAAGGGATTATCCAAATCCACTTCTTGATTAATTTATAGCTTTGTTTCTAACGCGTAAACAACATGATAGGTATGATTATCACAAGCTACCTAAGTACTAAAGAATTTTATCGCTGCTCTAGTATTTAGTACAAAATAATTTCTACTTTTTCTTTGTAGGTATTAATTAAATATAACCACAACTACCAAAAATAATTCATTTCTCGTAGTAACACCAATGAACCCACTTATTTCGGACTCGAGAGCGTAGTCCAAAGTAATCTAAACGTAGGCAGGTACCTAATCTACCCGTACTAACCACTACCACATTATACTAACCACTCCACGTACAGGTGAAAATTAAAGCTTTTAAAACAAAGAAGTATAGCACGACACATTTTAGAAGGCGCGCGGCGAAGCACTTAAGCCTTTGATGCAGAGTATATTCTACCTTAATCGGCGCGCCTTTTAAGTTGTGTCGTGTTATTATTATAAGTATTATAACAAAGCATGACAATATTGTTGCTTCTTTATTTACAGTAGGTACTCAATGTCAATCTGACACCTGACTGTATCTAAAAATAGCCCTCGAAATGACATTCTGGGGTCCATAAAGCCAGCCTACGCCGGGGCACTGCCCTGTTATGTGGCGGACACTACAAATGTCATTAAAGTGACAGGATGATCGTCTTTTAGACTCAGATTATAAAGAGAAGGAGATATGCCCTGAGTAGGTACAAATTCATTTTTCATGAATTGATTATAGTGTTAACTAACATGTCATAAGTTACATTCTCCTACATCATTTGTTAGGTAAGCACCTATACATTTTAAAATTCTTACAAAAGTTACTGGGCTTTGTAATCATACATAATGTGGGATAATGGTAAAGGAGATGATGATGATGATGATGATGATGATGATGATGATGATGACTGGGCTTTGTAAACATCTAAAAACCTTCTTATATGGGCTTATCATGGCGTGCCAACATACTGTACTGCTTAACACAAAAGCAGTGTCTCAATCGGAGTAAAATTAAGGAAATTTACTTTTATCGTAATAGTATTTAGTGTCGCAAATCCACTCCGATTATCTCTTTCTTTCTATGATCCGAGGTTCTAGAGGACAAATATAGGCCTGTCGTCGTTTGCCCGTCGAGTGAGGAAGCAACTACAAGAAAATTGGATTGTCTCGCGTGTCCAGTCCACCGAGGGGGGCAAGTGGGTGCTTCCTTTGGGCCCGATTGGGGACGTGCGGGATTATCCGTGACAGTATTAATAACTATATCCTCTGTCTTATATTGGTCTGAGGCTCTGTTCGAAACGGTACATACGTACATGGGGATAAGCAGCGCCCTTATCTATCTATACTACTTATAATAATACTAGCTTTTGCCCGCGACTCCGCCCGCGTGGAATTCGGTTATCGCGGTCCCGCGGGAACTATTCGTTTTTCCGGGATAAAAAGTAGCCTATGTCCTTCCCGGGACCCCAACTATCTCCATGCCAAATTTCATCTCAATCGGTCCAGCGGTTGAAGCGTGAAGAGGTAACAGACAGACAGACAGACAGACAGACAGACAGAGTTACTTTCGCATTTATAATATTAATATGGATTAAGTCTGTAGAAGTCGCGTTAGTAACTTGAAAAATAAAAGAAACGATCAAGTCGACGGGACTATATAAACGATACTGAACACAATAAAACGATTTTCAGAAAGATTGTATGTATGTATGTGTGTATGTATGCATGTATGTCCGTATTTAACTCAAAAAGTACTGGTCGGATGCAACCAAATTTGGTATGGGGGTAGTTTATAACACTGGTCAACTTATAGGCTACTTTTATTTATTTAAACTTTATTGCACATAAAGAAAACTTAGTGTACAAAACTACTACTTTTTATCCCAGAAAACGCATAGTTCCCGTGGGAACGCTATTACCGAATTCCACGCGGATGAAGTCGCGAGCAGAAGCTAGTCGCTAAATAAAAACACACTTTCGCCCTAAGTAGGTAGGTATTTAGTGAGATTTTATATCGCTTTTTTTACTATCCTATCGGTGATATAAGTACCATTTCCATGTTTAGCGATCGTTTAGCTCATTCGGGGTGCGGAGGGATTTCATAGGGAATAAAGACGAGATGAGGACTGTATGGGAATGTAAAGAAAATGTTATAGTTTACCTTATATGCTTTAATATAATCAAATGGGAATATTTACATAAGAAAAATCACCTATATGACAAGAAGCACTGAAAAACAATGAACCTATAGACAGGTAATCACAGTCGTATGCATCGAATGCACAGCAATTTTGAAATATTAAAGAAAGAGTTCGTAACAGGGAAACTATAGGAAACGTCAAAAAAATTATGGCGTTGAAACCTTTGGCTTGATTTAAAGTTCAATTTGAGCGCCGTGACGTTCTTGACGTTCCCATGAAATCCCTTTTACGACCCGAATGAGGCCTGGGGATAGGGACGCTCACTATCCCTATGTACCGTCATGTACCGTTTCGAATAGAGCCCCTGTTGAAATACCTACGCAAAGACGCGAGGTAGTTTTTTTCTGCCAAAACATTTGCTTGTTGCATCGATTCATTAAATCATCAGTACACACATTACAGATGGGTACTTAAAAAAAAAATACTTTTTATTAAATTAGCAATATGAGACTTAGTAGAAGGGTTTAGTATGGGGAAGATGTGTGTAAGACACATACGTCGAGTTTGTATCATCAATTGGCAGTCACCCAGTATATACATATACAGGTTGGTACTTCATACATATACTACTCGATATAAACGACCTAAGTAAGTAGGTATATACAGTCAATGTTTATAGTAATTCCTCTCGTGAATAGGACGAGATGAGCACCCGCAGTTTCACTCTATCTAACAAATTAAGATCCAGGTCACAGTCTGGAGAGAAATTGCTCTATAAAAAAGCAAATAGACACTTATTGGAGGAATCATTTATTAAGCAGATTGGAGGAGTTCGTTGACGGAATCATCTGAATTGTTCGCTGCAGCGCGTTCGTGCAAACTTCTCGAGGTCACATATTTATTGAGCTACATTATAGTTATCACAGTGAATTGAGTAGTAAAATAAAGACAGAGATCACATCTTGATGCCCGTATGGGAAAATAACCTAGTTACCTACTTAAAGTTTAGTTAGGTGAACGCCGCGCCGTGAAGTTTTGATATTGGACCTTGCTAATAGAATAGAGTCCTTATGAAATCCCTTAGCTTCCCTTTTGAGTAGGCCCCACAAATGGAGCGTGAGCGTGACAGGTGACGATGGTTCGTACAGGTTTACACAAATTAGAAGGCGCGGGGATTAAGCAATTATGGACCCTGCGTCAACGGCTTAAGTACTTCGCCACGCGCCTTCTAAGTTGTGTCATGCTGTACCTTTATGATTTGTAAATTCTATGACAAGTATATTTATGCGTACAACAAGTATAACCTACAGATCTGTATTTTTTAACGTCCTCTTCACTTTCACCCGAAAAAACATTTAAATTCAGAAAGTACGTACGAGGAAGAAAGCCGAAAGACGTCCACTGCTGGACATAGGCCTCCCCCAAGGCTCGCCATTCAGACCGGTCCTGTGCTACTTTCTTCCACCGGTTTCTCTCACGAGGTTCCATCTTGTTGGAGGCCTACCGACATCGACAGCTCGTCTCCCGGTTTGCGGACGCCACTCGAGAACTTTCCGGCCTCATCGGGCATCAGTCCTGCGAGCAATGTGCCCCGCCCATTGCCACTTAAGTAAAACATAGTATAGCAGTAACATAATCAGGCTAATCCGCGATATAAACATCTGGCTTTCTAGCCAGTTTTCCCGCCGGACTCGGGTTTATAGACAACTGGTTCGGTAGGTCGGTTTGTACCGTGCCTTGACTTTGACTGCGTAGTGTAATAAACACAGATTAAGTGTGTGC
The DNA here is from genome assembly GCA_963971205.1 of Aethes cnicana. Classification (NCBI taxonomy): domain Eukaryota; kingdom Metazoa; phylum Arthropoda; class Insecta; order Lepidoptera; family Tortricidae; genus Aethes; species Aethes cnicana. The sequence continues at coordinate 10,767,593 of OZ020286.1, forward strand.
TTTGTGTCCTCCAGTCGCGCGTCAGTTTCATCTGACGAAATAAAATAGTCCAAAATTCAATCAATCAATCATTTATTCAGCAAATTGGCCAAATAGGGGCACTTTTACACGTCAGAAATGATTTTACCAGCGCTTCCTAGATCCATTGCTTGAGAAGAAGCGCCGCAACAAACTCAGCAGGACTTTTTTAATAATAATAATTACATACAAATAATAATATGTCTAAAATACATATATACTTAGGTACGTACTAACATTACATTTAAGGAATGTGTAGTCCCTAACTTAAACTTAAATCTAAGATCTTAGAGATGTATAGTCTCCAAGGGTCCAGAAAAAATAATAATCATGGAGATGGCCTCCATTGCCAAATAAATATAAATTTCATAGATGTCGACACTCTCAAAATGTCAATAAATAATGAAATACGCCATGTATAAAAGAGTTCATTAGTACATGTCAAACAACTACAAACAACGCAAAAACGACTACCAACTTTTTACGGCCCACGCTGAGCACAGGCATAGTCCCCACGCTGGTCCAGTGCGGATTTGGTGACTTCATACACATCCTTGAAATACCTACTTCACGGATGCGGCCAGGTTTCCTCACGATGTTTTCCTTCACCGAAAAGCTCAGTGGTAAATTCAAATTGAATTTCGCACATAAATATTTTCAGAGATGCGAGCCGGATTTCAAACCTAACACTGAAACGTTGTCCGGAGCAAAAAGTGAAAAAGCCTTTTATTCATTATTTTTATTGGAGTCAAAACATGACATGTCAAAAACACTGAGAAATGATTTTTCTATTTTAGATAGTTTTCCTTTTTCAACTTCCTATTCGAGCGTCGATTACATCTAACGAATCCTTTAACCGATTGCCTACTGAAATGATGTCATACTTAGGTGTTACTTATTGCAAGGAAAATTACCCTTGATTGTTGATTCGGATGGAATGACACAAATTATCAGCCAATCTCGTGAATAGACAGGCTGTACATTGTACAGTTATCCAGGAGAAAGTCCGGGGGCATAAACACCGGTCCCAGCTCCCACATACCTATTTGCGCAGGCGCAGCGCAGGCGGAGATGTATCGTGATTACCTACACCGGCAGGTATATTTACATACAGTCTTTCATCTCGTACAAATTTAGAGTGCTGTTGTTTGACTGAACTGGCTCTAGATCTAGAATCGATTCAAGAGATACTAGAAGATTATATGAATGGATTATACGTACCAATGTGGTACAGTCAGCAGCAGAAGTAGATAAGCTGTCCAGGTGTTCAAAATCACGTACACACGCCCTTAACGTCTTAAGAATAAGGTCGTGTGTAGGTCATTTTGAACACCTGGACAGCTTATCTACATCTGCTGCTGACTGTAGCTACCATGCAATAAATATGTTTTTTTTTCTCGCTTATTTAATATTGCTGGATACCCGAGTTAACAAAAGAGAAACATACAGAAAAGTTTATAAAAAGAGATATAGAAGTCTTTTCAATATGCAATCTATATTACCACCACAGAGAAATGATACAAGAAGAGTGGCAGAGCCCATATTACATAGTGCGTGCTCCGAAACCCGGGTTAACATTAGATCGACATCTAGCGTCCAGTGGCTGAACCCCGATTACCCAGTTGCTACCGCTACTTGAAGCTAGGTGGGCGGGCGAGCCGAACGCAAAACACATTTTATTGCTTAACAGTTTACAATTTACAACCCAAAGTCTCTGTGTAATAAGAGGATTTCAAAAAAGAGTTTATAATATTGGTTATAAATTGTTTCGAAATAGGCACACTTTGCGTTCGGCTCGCCATCTAGCTACTAAACGGTCGGGTAATCGGGGTTCAGCCACTGAACGCTAGATGACGATCTAGTGTTAACCCGGGTTTCGGAGCACGCACTGCAGTATGGGCTCTGCCACTCTTCTTGTATCATTTCTCTATGTTACCATTTTATTTCTCTAATAATAAGTCCGTAGAAGAAGTCGCGTCTGTCACTTGAAAATTAACAGAAACTATCAAGTCGAGGGGACTATATATATATATATATATAAACGATACTGATCACAAAAAAAACGATTTTTTGAAAAATTGTCTGTATGTATGTATACCTACTGTATGTCTACTGGTCGTATTGCAATAAATAAAAATTGGTACGGGGGTAGTTTTTAACACTTGTCAACATATAGGCTACTATTTATCCCGAAAAAACGCATAGTTCCCGCGGGAATGATAGGCATTAACGAATTCCACACGTCGCGGGCAGAGCTAAATAGTCTTAAATATTAAGTGTTTATACTGCTAGAAAAAAAAAATCTTTAAATATGAGAGAAGAGCTGTTCTTAAATGCTCATGGTGCTCCATTAAGAAAATGAAAATCGCTTTCAAAGTTTCAACCAACCAACTGTCACAACCCATGCTTCAAGACCTCGGGATTACTCTATATATAGTAAAGACTCGACCTTCAAACCCACATGACAATAAAATCGCAAGTCCCCAGCATAAACCATAACGACGTGGCCAAATTCAGTTGACAAGTCGTCCTAACGGCCGTTTGTTTCCAACAAGGCGCTCGATTAGCACACAATGGTGCAAAAAGTCGGGCGGTGAGCTGAACACCGTCGCTGTCAGATTCACTTTCGAAAGAGATCATATCTGCCGCGTTGAAAGTTAACTAGAGTGGGCTGGAATTAGTCATGGCTTTGTTCCTACGTAACTCTAGGAATTGTCACAGTGCAAGAGCCGTTTATCTCACAAGAGCAAAGATGAAGCGTGAAATTATGACATGACTATTGCTATGCCGTTCGAGTTTCTGTAGGTACCTAAATGTATATTGTACCTACTCCGAAGTCATGTGCTTTGACTTCGGCGGTTTATTGAAGGGTGCAAAATGGAACACGTGGTTTATAGTTGATCGGGTGATAGGGTCGCCTTTTGCTTGTTGGGATTATTGCTCACTAAAACGACGTGCTTCCAGTATGAATATTTATTTGCTACTAATTTAAAAAAAAACAACTCTTCAAATGTGGACTGTATAGTTATAGATAGGTTGACACTCTTTCGCGCCATTCATTCATTACCAGGGCGGCCGATTCTAACTAGACATTCCGCCCACCAAGAACATAGTTCTTTTACTTACATTAAGGAAACATCAGCACTCTATGTAATGAATAATGATACTTAAAGATCATGCAAACTAAACCTCTAGACTTAGAACTAATTTGTATCTTAGAAGGAACTCGATATAAACTTAACGACGGGAAAACAAACTTAACCATTGCAACACCGTAACATATTAACAAGTGAACGATTTCTAACATAAAAGATGTAGTTAACATGTAAGTGTTTGCTAGCCGCCCACCGTTACATAACATTAATCATTGCGACACGAATCAGTTCTAATTTAAACTCTTAGCATTAAACAACAAAATGTTTATAAAGAACTCTTAAAATTACAAGTATAAATTGTCAGTTTGAGTATTAACCGTTATAAATTAACTACTGACATAAACTGACAATATTCGAAATATCCTCTATGAAAATTACATCTGTAACAAGATTACCTATTTAGTAATGACACAAACTTTACTTACTGGGCGCTTGAACACTCCAGATTTACATTTCACTGATACAACACGGGTGATGTTGTCAGGCCCAGTATGTTTTTGTATAATTTTACCCAATACCCATTTCGCAGGAGGTAAATTGTCCTCTTTCAGGATAACAATATCTCCTATCTCAGGCTCTACACCTTTAGTATTCCATTTGTACCGTTGATTTAGATTTACTAAGTACTCTTTATACCATCGATTCCAAAAATCGTTAACAATTTTTTGCGTTAAGCGCCATCTATCTAAACCTTGAACATTGAACTTAGTGTAATCATCATCCGCTATATTCAACAAAGGTTCACCTACTAAGAAGTGGCCTGGTGTCAAGGGGAGAGGGTCGCTTGGATCGTCACTAAGTACGGAAATAGGTCGCGAATTTAGACACGCTTCCACCTGTGCCAGAACTGTCGACATCTCCTCATAGGTAAGTGTACTATTCCCGACTACTTTACGCAGGTGTATCTTTGTACTACGTACACCGGATTCCCACAAACCTCCAAAATTTGGGGAGTGGGGAGGTATAAAATGCCACGTTGTACGCTCCAGGGTAAGCAACGAAGCAATTTCCTCAGTCAGTGACGATTTCGCACTATTAAACATGTCTCGCATCTCTCTATCAGCTCCGACAAAGTTAGTGCCATTGTCACTGTAGAGATCTTGACAATGGCCTCGCCGAGCTGTAAAACGCCTAAATGCTGCGATGAATCCTTTAGAAGTCAAGTCGGTAACCGCTTCTAAATGGACTGCTCGGGTAACCATGCAGACGAAGAGGCAAATGTAGCCTTTATACGATTTAGCTCCTCTGCCTGGTGAAAACCTGATATTAACAGGACCACAGTAATCCACTCCAGTAGACTTGAATGGTTTACTTGGTTTTAATCTCACCTCAGGGAGAAGACCCATAAATGGAGCAGTCTTCTTCGTGGAGTATCTTAAACAGATAACACACTCTCGATAAACTTTCTTGGCTTGTTCCTTTGCATGAATAATCCAAAATTTGGCTCTTAGAAAGTTTAACATAATCTGCGGACCTCCATGCAAAGTTTGGTAATGAGCATCAACAATTATAAGCTTGGTAAGGTGATCCTTAGCAGGCATAATTATTGGATGTCTCGTGTCATAGCATGCGTCTGACTGTGTTATACGTCCCTGAACTCTTAATGTTCCTTTTTCGTCTAAAAAAGGACAAAGAGTGCGTAGGTTACTTTTCTTAGGAACGCATCTTCGGGTCTTTAACTGTTTTATATCATTCTTAAATTCACGCTCTTGTACTTGTTTAACACAACAAAGTAAGGTTTCATTTGTCTCATCTACTGTAACAAATTTAGTGAATTTAGCTCGCTCTGATTTTGGTAACCTTAAATTCAAAATTCTTCTACAATAAGATAGCACCTTTAACATTCTCGATAATGACGAAAATTTTGTCCAAATGACCTCTTCTTCATCAATGTTTGATAAAACAGTTAAAGCCTTGACTCTTTCCTCCTCGTGCGTGTCCACTATCTTTGTAACATCACTGTCAATTTTAGGCTCAGAAAGCCACTGCGGCCCATTCCACCACAATGAGTTTTGTAGCAACTGATTTGGCTGCATGCCTCGCGAAGCACAGTCCGCAGGGTTCGTCTCGGAGGATACATGGCCCCATTGCTCAAACTCCATGATATTTAATATCGTGGACACTCGGTTACTCACAAAAGTCGTCCAACGACTCGAGCCTCCTTTGAGCCATGCCAAAACGACGGTGGAGTCAGTCCAGCCATATAAATCCTCTTTAGGTATCTCCATCACTTGCGACACTTCGCTTATAAGTTTTGCTGCCAAAGTTGTCCCACACAGCTCGAGACGGGGAATTGAAACTTCCTTTTCAATTGGGGCAACCTTGGTTTTTGCCGTCAGCAGGTGCACATGTACTTGGTTGGACTCATCTATGACTCTAGCGTACACTGCTGCTGCAAAAGCTGACTTTGAAGCGTCTGCAAAGACATGTAGCTCGATTTTTGAGTTTCGAGTAGCATTCAACCATCTCGGTAATTTAAGTTGTGTTAAATCTACCAACCCGCATCTATATGCAAGCCACTCACTCAGTAGATCTTTAGTCAAACGATCGTCCCACTCTAGGCCCGATTGCCATAGCTTTTGAATTAGAATTTTAGCCAGAACTACAACAGGGGCGATCCAGCCTAAAGGGTCATATAACTTTGCGACATCAGAAAGCACTTGCCGCTTTGATATCGGATCTGTGGGCTCTGCTAAATTTAACATGTACTCGAAACAATCAGTGTCTCTATTCCAACTCACTCCAAGAACCTTTATACTCTTGTTTAGTTTGATTGAATCAGGTCCTTTTCCTTGCTCATCTATTTTCCCAATATTCTGTAGTACTGTCTCCGAGTTGCTATTCCACTTTTGTAGTTCAAAACCTCCTGATCTCAATAGCTCATTCATCTCATTGTGTATGTTCATAGCTTCATCCTCAGTTTCAGCACCCGTGATTAAGTCGTCCATATAGAAATCTTGCCTAGTTATTTTTGCCGCTAATGGATATTTTGATTCCTCTAACTCAGAAAGTCTCTGAAGGCATTTGACTGCCAAATATGGCGCACATGCCGTCCCAAAAGTCAGTCGTAAAAGCTTGTAGTGCTGTATAGGTTGCGACTCATCCAATGAAAATCTCCACACAATTCTCTGAAAGTCGGTGTCTTCGTCAGCCACGCAGACCATCCTGTACATTTTCACAATGTCCGCGACGATGCATACCTTGTGATTTCTCCATCTCATTAGTATGTGTCTCAAGTCTTGCTGTAGTTTCGGACCTACCAGCAGATCATCATTTAGTGAAACGTTGTTACTCCCTTTACTCGATGCGTCAAAGACGATTCTCACCTTCGTAGTCTCCTTGTCTTCTCTCACCACGGCGTGGTGGGGCAAATAGACTGCCTTGGGATTCTCAAGCTCATTCTCATTCATCTTTCTCATGTGATTTAAACTCAAATATTCTTCAAATACTTTACTGTACTCTTCGCTCAGTTTAGGCTCTCTCTTCAATTTTCTTTCTAAAATCTCTAATCTCTTGATAGCTATCTCTTTGGAATTACCATATTGACTCTTAGGATCATCCGTTGCAAATGGTAGCTTTACCACCAGTCTTCCTTCATCATCTCTCACTGTCGTTGCGTCATAAATCTCTTCACACCTTTTTTCACTCTTTGTCATCTCTTTGTGTATTGCATTAGGCTCATTTTCCATCTCCCAAAACTTCTTCAATAAATCATCTTCCTTGACTTGTACGTGCATGCTCATAACGTTAGCCTTTTTTAGTTCCTCAGGTCCCCTCGCAGCTCTTCCAGATAAAATCCAACCGAAGATGGTATTCTGTGCCAGTAGACTCCCTTCAGATTGCTTAATCAAGCCATCTTGCAATATTTCAGCATACACCTCTGCACCTAGAAGCACATCAATTTTACCTGGTTTTGTGTATGCAGGATCAGCCAAAGGTAAGTGACCAATTTCTGACCACTCAGGAACTGTCAGCTCAGCTGTGGGAAGTAAAGAAGTTAAGGAATGTAACACATACGCATTAACTTTAATCGAACTTTCTGGGCAATGGCGTGACTCTACGCGAAGTGAAACAGTGTGTTTGATTCTCATACGACCATCTCCCAGACCTGACACCCAACCACTAACCGGTTTACGTGTAAGTCCTAGTAATTGTACAGTAGCCTCAGTTACAAAAGACGCTTGAGATCCTTGATCAAGTAAAGCTCTAATAGTTTGTATACAACCTGTCGAATTAAATACCTTAACTCTAGCCGTCGCAAGAAGCACGCTGTTAGGTTGAAGCTCTCCTCTCGAAAACGCTGCGGTTATGTGTGTGTCACCTTGGGATGTGCTCGGTCTCTCGTGTCCACTCGGTGACGATATCGCTGCAACCTCGCTCGCTGACGTACCCTCGTGTCTGGCCTCCTTCTCCTCTCGCTCAAAATGTAGCATGGTGTGGTGTCTCCTTCCACATTTCCTACAACTTGACTGCCGACACTTCAATGCTGCGTGATTTGGTGATAAGCAGTTGAAGCACAGTCGATTACTCTGGACGAACTCTTGTCGATCATTAGGTGTCATTAGCCCGAACCGCTTGCAATGGTAAATATAGTGCTTTTCATGACACATCGCGCACTCGATATCACTACTCTTCGGCTTATTCTCAATAGAAGTGTGAAATATTTTAGCTTTCGTGACAGGCTTAGCTGGTTGAGTAGGGCGCATCACGTTAGTGTCGATCATCTCCAAAGACCTGAATCTGTGCTCTAAATATTCTCGTAATTGTTCCCAGGTCGGTAACTCGTCTGTAACCATACTAACATGCTGTTCCCACTGTCTCATGGATTCTGTGTCTAATTTTGATACGACAAAAAACACAATAATTGCATCCCAAGAGCTCGTATTAATACCCATATTCTGTAGGGACTTCAAACAAGTAGACGTCGTATCAAGTAAATTCTTCACTGTACTAGCCGATTCTGTGTTCATTTTTTTCAACGCAAATAAACTTCTCAAAATAGCATTCGAGTTATATCTCTTATTGTCATAACGGCGCACTAATTGTGTCCAAGCTTCGTCATAATTAGCTTCAGTAGTTGAAAAATTACTCAATAAATTCTTGGCTTCACCAGACAAATAACCTTTTAAGTAGTGTAATTTTTGTACTGCTGTAATACTCTGGTTCTTATGTATAAGCGACGAAAACATATCATAAAAGGTTTGCCACTCTTCATACTTGCCGCTAAATGTAGGTAAATTAATTTGAGGTAATTTAACTTCACTCTTAATCTCGTTGCTAACGGCCGCCGCCGCCGCGGTGGGCGCGGACGATGACGGTGCACTCGGTGACAACCGTTGAATAACCTCCCGTAAAGTCGCCTTGTATTCTACATAATTCTCCTCAAAATTATCATAAGTATTTTGCGTAAAATACGTTTCTGATTTGTCTTCCGAAGCTAACACAATCGCCTTATGACCCTCTTTGAAGTCGGTAAATAATTGTTCTAACAGCTCTAATCTCGTTAATAAATAAGGTAGCTTAATTTTCTCTTTAGCGGTTTTCTTATAATTTTTGATCGATCTCTCCAACTTGTCGAATAACTCATCTTGTAATGATATAAGCTCGTCCACATCATTTGTAGTAGTAGTAGTCATTGTAACTCACATCTAATAATCCCAGCAAACCACACTTAAGTCCGTAACTTAGTTCTTGAAAACCACGTAAACGCTCTCTGTCCGTTAACTTTAACTCACTCACTCGATATCTCGTAATGAAAGTTTTCAAAAAAGTCTCAAAATCACGTATAAGTATTGTCAATTTGTACACTCGCACTCAAGGTTATAACTTTTAAATTATAATTGCACTAAAATCTTGCAAATAACAGCTGTCCGCCGGCCGCCTTATCTCTGTCCCGGTGGCTTCTTTTGTTCTCGCAGGTGGGCTCGCTCGGGGCGCCGTCCGGTTCGATTAGGACCATATGATCGGGTGATAGGGTCGCCTTTTGCTTGTTGGGATTATTGCTCACTAAAACGACGTGCTTCCAGTATGAATATTTATTTGCTACTAATTTAAAAAAAAACAACTCTTCAAATGTGGACTGTATAGTTATAGATAGGTTGACACTCTTTCGCGCCATTCATTCATTACCAGGGCGGCCGATTCTAACTAGACAATAGTATTTAATGCAATAGTTGTATAAAAAAGCGCACGGCATGGGTTACATTGGCCCGGGTTAAAGGTTCCAGTCCACACTTTATTGTCATTTATATTTTATAACCAGTGACAAGTTAAAGCGTAATCTATAAAAATATTGAGACAGAGGAAATACCGTGTTTAGAAGTTAATAGAGTCTATGCATGATTGTGTCTCAGTTGCAGTTCTAAATAAAGTATGAAAGTTGTAAAAAAACAGAGTGGAATGTATTGATTTTATTTTTTCAGTATTCCAGCAGAAGCCAAATCAATAAAACTGCTGTAAAAATAACCTTGATTTATAAACGAGTGTTTACTTTATTATATAGCACTAGGTTAGGCGGGCGAAAGATAAAAGCCAGGCATTTCAACTTCTCATTCAAGTTCGTAAATAGGGATATGGGATTTTTGAAAAAAGGCCTTCTGCTGATTTTGTTGTGGTGCTTATTTTCTAGCAATGGGTATAGGAAACTTTTAAACTTTTAAATTCATTCTCGGACGAGTAAAAGTGCCCCTATATGGTCAATTTGCTGAATAAATTATTGAATTGAATTCCCATAGGGACTAATAAAATACTATCCATACATTATACCTAAATCACAATATTTAATAGTACTACATACAGAATAGCCACGGAATCAACCGCCTGAATCTAGCCGGCGTGCAACTCGCGCCCAATTCGCCCTTAGCCAGGCGCGGCGTACCCTTTGATTTCTTCGCGCTCGATACAAGTACCCGCCGGCTTCGCACCGGCGTGATGATTAGTGGTTGCCGCGCACTGTTAGCGAATGCACGCGCGCGCGTAAACTCTTAATGTACGTCGGACGCAAGAGTCAAATGTGCTATGAAATTTGAATTATGTCAAAAAATATTGTATTGCTGAGGGTTGTATCAACAACAACAGTAAAATGATTTGGTAACGAGTAAAGTGATGAAATTTGGTATGGAGGTAGTTCAAGACAACCCAAATTTAAATTTTTTCAATAAGAATAATAACAATAACTATGCATGAACAGTATAGTATCATAGGTTACGCAAATTCTATGTACTCGGGACGAAGTCGCGGACAACGGCTAGTATATTATGATAATGCAGTTGCGTGACCGTGTGTCTTAATTTTAATTGACAGATAAAGTATGTGATAACTTAATAGTAAATTACATTGTAGCATCTGTGTAGACGAGTGTTTTTAATAATAATAAAAATAACTAACTTAACTTAAATATATATTTTGTTAATAACACTATTCTACCCAACCTATGTACTAATGCTAGATGCATCATTTAATATGTTCTCGAGTGCGCCAGCCCTAGCGCTAGGGCGTGGCCTCCGAAAGAGCGCGCTGCATGTGATAGAAAGAGATGGCCAATTTGGGAGCGTACGGTGCAACAAAACCGGTTTTTTGTTAGCATTCGGCCTTCTGTACGTTAGTACTATTACTTATTCTGTGCCTTAGCGTCATTTGTTACATCCGGAGATGGAGAGGGATCTGGTCACTTACGGCCACATTCCTTATAAGGCCAAGTATTATGAACGGCCACTTCCCCAATGGGCCACTTCCTTTAATGGCCACTTAGAAACAATATTCCCCGAAAGGCCACAATCCGCTAAAGGCCTTTTCCTCTTATGACCACTTCCTCAAACGACCTTTTCCTGTTATGGTCACATCCTCATTAACTAAGTATAAAAATGCCGATATAAAATAGGAATGTGACTGGGTCGACGGGTCCCCGCTACGCGGGGCCCCTATTTCTTTGTAGTTTGCCCTTCGGGCATATATAGATAACTAACGAACCTTACCTACTTCACACCTTTTACCTATTATATTACATTTTACATATATGACTATAAGACCCTGGCAACTAGTGAAACTGGCGAATATAGAAACCGATTATCTAGGGGAAATGACCATTTGACCAAACTGACGAATAATTAAATTAGCACATAAGGAAACTAGTAAATTTACGAAACTGAAGCCTAGCAAAACTGGCGAAAGAGTAAACTGAAGGTTTAGGAAAATGACCCACTAGCGAAATTGTCAACCTAGTGAAAATGACCAGAAGGTAAACTGTTGAATCAGCAAAATTGACGAATGAGGAAACTGACCGGCGATACGCTAATTCGGCTCCGGCTCTCCGTCTTATGGTCTTTCGGGGAATCGGCTGAACTAGGAATTTGCACAGTGGTCTTTCGGGGAAATGGCCTTAGTAGGAATCTGTATTGTGGTCCTTTGGGGAAATGGCCGTAATAGGAAAAGACCGAACAGGGATATGGCCGATGTAAGAATTTCCACGATGGCCGTAGAAGGAAGTGGCCGTAGGTGACCGGATCCATGGAGAGCGGATCACTGGCCCGCGTAGTTGGTACACACACATTTACAAGAGTATAGACGTCCTCGCACGCACACAGACGTCCTCGCACGCAAACATTGTCACTTAATTCGAATTGTGTTCGAAATCGTGCTTTTATAGGCCGTGTCCGCCGTGTGCCTAAATTTGAAAATAACTCTGTACCTCTCCACGCTTCAACCGTTTGATATGGAGAAAGTAGGAGTCCCGTGGTAGGACCTAGGCTAATTTTTATCAAGGAAAGCGCATAGTTCCCGCGGGAACGCGATGACCGAATTCCACGCGGGCGAAGTTGCGGACAGAATCCGCAGAATCCAGAATCTTGGAAACTTCACACACATTGACATGTATAATTAAAATGAAATGCTCGTGATAAATAAATTCTTGGTCTATTAATAATAGTAGATTTTTTATCAAGGGACTAAAACAACCCATTATGACACGAGATGTTTAGCCACCCGAGCAGAGCGAGGGTGGCTATAGTTCGAGTGTCATTATGGTTGTTTAGTCACGCGTTAAACACTCTGCTTTTCACTTCGAATGCGAGGAAAAAAAACGAAGTTCCATACAAAATTACGATATTTATTATAACAAAGTAGATAACCGGCTACTTCCCGATGACCTAGAATCATGAAATTTGGCCAGAAGCAAGGTCTTACAGGACACGTACAGGAATAAATCTGATAACCGTAAATATTATATATTTTGGTGCAAAAACAGCCAATTTACTAATACAAACTTATCATTTGCGGCTGGCGCAGTAGCCGTGTCTACTTCAGCAACCGCAAAAAATAAGTTTGTATTGTTAAATTTGCATCATCAAGTTTGTAGGTACGGAACCCTCGGTGCGCGAGTCCAACTCGCACTTGACCTGTTTTTTTATCACGTGACGTTTTGAATGATATTTAGCCAACAGATTCAAAATATTTTAAAACTAATTGGGTCATGCATTATTAAATGTATTCACTTTAAATAAAACAAGATTCATAGGTATTCGTAATCATTAAATCGTGTTTCACGAAATTAAATCGTTTTTTCACGCCCTAGAAATTCTCTAGGTTCACTGGAAATGGGAATAATCCTCCTTTCACAAACTCTGTGGTTGGCTGTTTAGGCGGGTTTCCAATGTCAATTAAAAAAATTTTACTTTAGTCCCTAGAGACTAAAAAAGAGCTTTAGTCCCGATGTGCAGAGACTAAAGTAACATTTTAAGAGCATGAGAAGTGAAAAACAATATACTCACATCACATTTAACTAAAGTTAGGTCATTAAGGGTTATCGGGTGATATCTCGACCAAGTTAATTAATTGCAATCAATATTTTAATAATTCTGTTGAAGTTATCGCTTCATGGATAACAATGTAATCGAATTTAAACATTTTCTACTACGACTACTAATAGTAACAATTATTTAAACTATTATTATTACATTAAACATGCATTTTAGATTGAAAATCAAATATTCCTGTTTAAATAACCTACTCACTGTAAAAAAATCAATTAGAGTACATCAGAGGACATCAGATAGCACTATTCTACTTGACAGTGTTATGTAAAAGTATTTAATCCGACAATGAGCAACAGAAATTGGTATTTGTTGCGATTTTCATAACTGATAAGGCTTATAATAGTTATAAATTATAATAGTCGTGATATCCGAAATGCGCCAGAGCAGAGCCACACTGCGTGTGAATGTTAGGCGATTTTGTCATGTCCTAGATCTCATGGTCGAGAGCAAATATGCGTTATGCAAGCCTTTGAATTACGCATATTTCAAGGAAGTACGTAAATAGAAAAAGAAGTCAAATAAGGTGGCCCCTATAACCAGACGAAAACGAAGAGTTTCACGAGTTACTTACAAGCAATCGCGTAAAAGTTGTTATTACAATGGAGCTGAAATTAAAAATAGCTTGTTTACGAGGAAAATTGCTTTGAACTCATATCATGACGAGAATTCTAGAAAAAAATTGCGAGACATGGTGCGCCAGGTTTTGTTTTAACCATGACCTTTTAACCAACAGGAAAATTCACTGGTATTTATTGTAAAATTATTTTAATAAAAAATAAATACACCAATCAAACGCTCAAAGCATATCGGCTTCCTATTATCTACCTACCAAGGTTGCAATGAATCCATATCGATATTAATATTAACTGTAATAGTAACTCTGTCTGTCTTTCTGTCTGTTACCTCTTCACGGTTCAACTGCTGGACCGATTTGGATGAAATTTGGCATGGAGATAGTTTGGGTCCAGGGAAAGGACACAGGCTACTTTTCATCCCGGAAAAACGCCTAGCGGGAACGCGATAACCGAATTACACGCGGGCGAAGTTGCGGGCAGAAGCTAGTAAAGAATACTTTTCCTCTATAAGATCATACGTTTACGTCAAATATTGTACTTTAGATTTGGCTGTATTTAGAATCGGCTGTCTACACTGGCTTTGCCCTGAACTCATTATATAATCTAATATGCACTCAGGTGTGTCTGAGGTGTTTTCCTGTATTGGCAGTTGTTGTTTGCCCAACAAGACCTTGTTTTTGAAGGAGTATTTACTATTTGAACTACGTTACATAAGCGTAAAATCACTGTACATATTAACATTCGCGTTAATTATCGTGTACAATATTCGAAGTCGCCGACTTTTTTATTTACTGTGTGAAATACAAATAAACATTAGAATCAAACCAATTTGCTAATTATACACAGATATGCATGTACCTCATAGTTTATATACCTAACCATATTTTATCTACTTACTATATAAAAATAAGTCGGGTTTTCCTCCCTGACGCTATAACTCCAGAACGCACGAACCGATTTCCACGGTTTTGCATTCGTTGGAAAGGTCTCGGGCTCCGTGAGGTTTATAAAAAAAAACTAAGGCGGTACGAAGTCCGCGGAGTCAGCTAGTAATATTATAAATGCGAAAATAACTGTCTGTCTGTCTGTCTGTTACATCTCACGCTTCAACGGCTGGACCGATTGAGATGAAATTCAGCATGGAGATAGTTGGGGTGCCGGGAAAGGACATAGGCTTTGGATATTAACATCATAGAGAAATGATACATGAAGAGTGGCAGAGCCCATACTGTAGTGCGCGTGCTCCGAAACCTGGGTTAACACTAGATCGACATAGCGTTAAGTGGCTGAACCCCGATTACCCGACCATTCAGCAGTTGCTACCGCTACTTGAAGCTAGATGGCGAGCCGAACATTACATTTACAAGACGTCCCAAGCTAAATGATTCTTAATTCAATTCCAGATGCAGACGATCCTGCACCACAACAGCAGCGGATCCGCGGCGTACACGGGGCGGTTGAAGCGACGCGAAGTGCACCGTGCAATCACGCTGCACCCTGTGAAGGACCACCGACATATGTACAGGCTGCATACTTACTTCAAGGTAAACACATATAGCGTGTTCTACTACTACAGCCTATTTGTGTCCCACTGCTGGGCATAGGGCTCCTCTCATCACGAGAGGGTTTGGGCTATAGTCCCCACGCGGGCCCAGTGCGGATTGGGGACTTCAGATGCGAGCAGGTTTCCTCACGATGTTTTCCTTTACCAAAAAGCACAGTGGTTCATTCAAATTGAAATTTCGCACATAAGTAAACTTAGAGGTGCGAGCCGGAATCGAACCCTCGATCCTCTGCATGAGAGCCGGTAGGTCGAACCACTAGGCCACCACGGCTTCAATAGCGTGTTCGTCGTCTTTCAACCTGAGTTATGATGTCCGTAACCATCTGAAAGTTGCCAGTGGCTGCAGCCGTGGAGCTCCTCCGTCTCTGTGAAAGTGTGAACGCACGAAACCTATTCTATTCTGTTATAAAAGTTAAGACAGAAATATAAAGTGAAATCTACATTATATCACCTACGAAGGCGAAGTAGAAAAAAAAGTAAACGTCTAGTCAGTACCTATTAATGAAACTAACAGCGATTCAAGTAAATGCCGAAAGCAATTTCGTAATCCGACCTTGTAAAGAAAATCACAACTTCGCAATTATACCTACTCACACATGCATGATACCTACCTAGTAAGCGACATGAAGAAACGAAAGGCATAACTAAATAGTATCTTTTTAAATCATTCCATAAACATCAAGATCAACGCATTACCATATCTGAACATCGTTATATGTATATCGATACAATAATGCAATTTTATTCATTACTAGCGTCTGCCAGCGACTTCGCCCTCGTGGAATTCGGTTCTATGCGGGTACTATGCGTTTTTCCGGGATAAAAAGTAGCGTATGTTGACCAGTGTTATAAACTACGGCCATACCAAATTTTGTTGCAATCTGGCAGAACCATTTGTTGGAAAGTGGACTGTATAGCTGGATCTGAATCTTATTCCCCTCATTTTCCCATAATTATATGTTTCACCTTTCTGAATTCAGCTCGCGGCGGCGGCGTCGGCGGTATGATGGTTTCATGTGATCATAGACGTAAATAATATAGACCCGGTCTAACGTACACGTAATATGTCCCCACTTCCACGGTGTCCAATCCAAAGTTCTGTCACCGAGCGTGCGTGACAATAAGCGTTTTTAAAAAAACTTTTTTCGAAACTGTTTCTCAGTATCTAAAAACTCGTCTCGTGTTGAAAAAAAGTGACCCAGCTTTAGTGTCACGATATCAGTTTAACTTTGGATTGGACACCAATGAAGTGGGGAAACATGACATCATCATGACATGTATCTACGTTAGGCCGGGTCCATACGAAGTATTATTTATGTCTATGCATGTGATATATATATTGTAGAGGAGCGCTCCTATTAGGTATTCGTTATTTGTTCACAAGAACTGCAAGCTTTTATGTAATTATTGAGAAATAAAACTTAAATATGTGATAGCACGTACATCTTCATTATTATGCAATTTCTTCTCATTGTTTGTTGCCTAGCAACGCGCCAAAGCAGGCGACCAGTATAGCTCGACACAAGTTATAAGGCGCGCGGCGAACCACTTAAGCCGTTGACGCAAAGCCCATTATTGCTTAATTCGAGCGCCTTCTAAGTTGTGTTGTGCTATACCACCGCTTTGCTTCCTTCTTCAAAGCGGCGAAAACACATTATAGGGAAACTAGGAAATATTTAAATCGCCCAAACACAATCTGACCGGTCATTTTCGAGTTAAATCCGGACTGTATATATGACATGATTAAATGATGATTATGTACCTAAGTAAATTTTTCTAAAAATAGTTTTTGTGTTCAGTATCGTTTATTTATATATGTAGTATTGACTTGATCGTTTCTTTTAATTTTCACCTTACAGAGGCGACTTCTCTAGAGTCTTATTATTATGTAGATTAATGTTGATAACACGATCTCTTAGTTCCGATTTTGTGTATTAGTGTATTTGCCTTGGTTTAGGTACTATGCTGTTTATGCATGCACAAATTAAACAGATGACTAAGTAGTGTTAGCGTTTATTTTGAGAATGTGTTGTTTTCATTATACGATCATTACGTCCGTACGTACCTTCTTGCGTCACTTCCGCTAGGGCCTAGAACACTAAGAATTCGAGGTTCAATTTACACTGGAGGCTTTTCTCGCCATCTAAGCAGTTCAAATATTACCAAGTCGTTTTCCTTTGGAGTTCCTTAAAATAAACGTTAATATTGCTAAAAAAGTGCTGAAATGACTTCAACTCTTATTAATTCGGTCGGATGCAGATAATCTAACCGTTTTTATTGCCTTAGTTTAGAAGTTTTCTACGGTGGAGTGTATGTAATGTATACGTAGCTACTTGAGCTGCTTCTGTACAAGTAAATATAAATCGTATTGAACGTAAACTTTGAAGTGTAAATTGCCCGTTGCCAACTTCAATCGTTTCAACTATAAATAGCGGAACATAAAGTCCTTTCGGTTCTCGTAAAGATCAAAAGGCGGATGAAGTTGTGCTGGTTATTTCGGAATTTCTTTTCAAGCGTGAAAATTTTAACTCTAATGCACGTGTTTAATACAGTATACACAAAGCAGATATCTCGTTTAAAGTACTTATTATAAGAGTGCCTGGGTGACAGAGATTTCATCATCATATCTCCCAAGGCACACCACTCAGAATCGACTTGTGCTACTCGTATACACCGCGTTCTCGCGACCTTTACATGGTCGTCGCTCCATCTTGTTGGACCGACTCTGGCTCGGCTCGGGTAAAAAAAGCTAAAAAATTGTTTTCCTAGAACCTCCGTTTCCGAGATCGTTTGTTAATAGTGCGATTAAAGTATAATGAATGACAATGATTTTTTGTACTTACTTAATTGAATTGCACGGCATTCCAGAACCTTCGCATCCAAGAGGTCCGCGAGGAGGCGGTGGACCTGCACCGGGACATCGCGTCCTGCATGCAGCAGCTCAACGTGCCGCCGGAACAGGTGGCCGAGTACACACTGCCAGGCGGCGTCCCGCTGTTCCCCGCCAAAATCGGCGAGCGGGAGTACCTGGGGGACAACAGGATACTAGGTATGGGAAACCTCAATGTGCCGTCAGAATAGGTTACCGATCACCACCTGCCTAGTGGCTACTCTCACAACCAGAGGGTTTGGACTATAAATATTATCGGGATCTGTGTAGACAGGAAAGTTGACACGTCTTTCATGCAGCAGCTGAACGTGTCGCCAGAATAAGTGGCGTGGCAACGTTAACGGCTGATGTAAACGGACCTGAGAACAAATATCGTTGACATCGCAGTGACGTTATTTACTGCAGTTTAAAGCATGCATTGAAAGACAAAAATTGAAACATTGCATTTTTGAACTTTGATTAAAATATAATCTTCTTGTCTATCGTCGCACTCAGTCCACTGCGAGCACCATCAGGCGCATGTGTCACTAGCCGTATGATATCTCGCCGTCTTTGTCAGTAGGCAGCAGACGTGCCTACTAATTATATTTTACCCACAGAATCAGCTATCGGTTCTGAGCATGTTTTTAAGGTTTTAATTTTTTTTCGCAACAAATATCCCTCACGCCGTCAATCTCATACTGGGCCATAATTTTTTTTTAGTAACTCTAAAAAAAAATTACACCTAAAAACATGATTGGAATCGATAACTGATACAGTGTGGTTAAAATATCGTCATAACGTTTTGCTTTACCCTACATATCTCTCATTTCAGGGGCTCCCATAGACATGGACCGTTACAAGCCGGAGTCTCTAGACGATGTGATCACGTTCGACTTCATCAGCAAGTCCATCTACTCCACGTCGCACTCGAACCCCAAGAGAAGGATCGAGACGCCGCTGAAGGAGGCGCTTGACGACGTTATTAGAGAAGTATGCTATCTTGTTTATAACACACATACAACAGCCTATTTACGTCCCACTGCTGGGAACATCCCTCCTTTGTAAATGCAATAAAGTCGTATGTAGTTCGAAAATTTTCGTCCTACAAAAGGCACAGCAATAGAGGTCTCGATTATACTCCACAGACAAAAAGCACGGCTCTTAAATGTAAGAGGTATTTACATATCCTAAACCACACTAGGTACAACGGCGCAACAGTGGAGTGGTGTCACACAATCACAATGGTAGTGGAGAATTATGCCACATTGCTCTCAGGCTGTATTCGAAACGGTACATACTTACAAAGGGATAGGGAGTTATCTTGATTATCCCTAAAGAAAAATACAGTTAAAGTTTTATATCAGTGATACACCATCTCATCTCCCTATTTATCAAGATGGTAATTACTGATTTAATTATCACTGAATAGGCAGAAAATGTACTATTATTTAGGGATAGGGACGCTCTCTGTCCCTACGTACCGTTTCGAATAGAGCCCTTGCTCCCCTATTTTTCTATTGTTTAAAACTTAACCGTATTTCCAGGTGATGGAGATCATAAACGCGCCGTCCCGGCAGCGCGGGCGCGTGATCGACTTCAACGAGTTGTTGTACGGTTACACCCGCCTGGACCCGTTGCACGGGGCCGATCATATCCTGGACCTGCTGCTGAGATACCGGCGGTACCGCGGCCGCAAGATGACAGCTGCTGTTCGAAGGCATGCTTATCTGCAGCAGACTTTTACTGGTGATTATTTAGATTCCTTTACTTTACTGTGTTGACACAAAGACGGTATTTTGGACCTGTTCCTCTGCTACTGCAGGTACTGGGGCCGCAAGATGACGGCAGCTAGAGCTGAATTAGGTTGATGATATATTTAATTAATAATTTAAATATAAATATTAAATTTAAAAATAAGATAAGTATAATGAAAATACACAAGTAATGTCCACACAATGTTTCGTCAGAAAAAGGACAAACATTAATAATCATAATCATTTAATCCTTTGTAACCATGGTATTATAATGCTCTTAAAAATATTTACCAGTACAGACATGGGCTAGAAAATAAGATATAACATAATTCACAACTCTATGAATTCATTAATATATATTTACTTGTATAAAAATTGCACAAAAGTTAAATACCTACCCACCACAAGCTTCGTCAAAATGACACGTTGATACGTTACGTTAGAAACTCAGAAACAACGATTTTCTATTACTTTTCAAGTAGGCACAGCATTACTGACATCCGCCATTGGCGTTTTAATGGGAATTTAATGGGGAATTTAGTTTTTTATAAAATATTTAAAAATTTAAAGAGATATTTGGTCCCTCGGGGACAGTTGTTTCTTTTGGTTCCCTCTGGGACAGCGGATGTGCAGAGCATGAAGCAAATCATATATTAAACTTGTTATTCTTTCAGGGATGGAGATAAGAGAGCTCCCGATGGGTGAGCCAGCACCGACTGAGGACCCTGATCTCTCAGAAGACTTTGAAAAGCACGACCCCACAGATTACGATTTCGATGAGTCGGCTCCACAGCAGAACAGCTTCCTGGACTTTGGCAAACTTAACGTCAAAGAAGCATTTGAAAGTGGACTCATGAAGCTACAAAACCTCCCTAAAGTCCTGAAGTGGAGTGACGCTGATGTCGAGGAGTACCCTGTTTATAGCAGAAGAATCAATTTCATCCTACCCTTAATGGGTAGACAGGAGATCTTCAGCCGTTTCATGAAGAACTATGAAGACATCGTTCTAAAAACAGACGAGGCTGTGACCCTTATAGTCGTACTCTATTTAGACAGCAAGAACCCATTGGATTATAGAAATACGGAGTCATTAGTTGCTTACTATAAAGACATGTATGGTAAAGATATTAAAGTAGTTCAAATGGGATCTACGACTTTCTCCAGAGGCGCGGCACTCACGGAAGGACTGAAGCAGTGCGAACTTGATGACCTGGTTCTGTTTATAGACGTCGACATAATGTTCAACTTCGAAAGTCTTAGGCGAATAAGGATAAATACAATTAAATACCATCAAGTGTATTTCCCCATTGTGTTCAGTGAATACAATCCAGACGTGGTAAACGGTGAGGACTACAACAAATTTACGGACGAAACTCTCGTGGTGAACACGGATTTAGGGAAGTTTGTGGACAGTTCAGAGAGCGGTACCAAGTCGGAGCGACAACTCGCTAACTTGAAATACAGTAAACAAGTGAACGACGACTACGGTTACTTCAGGCAATACGGTTTTGGTATACTAAGTATATTTAAGAGGGACTTTGAGAGAGTGGGCGGTTTCGATTTAAATATCAAAGGTTGGGGACTGGAGGACGTCGAGTTGTTTGAGACGTTTATTAAGTCCAATTTGACTGTGCACAGAGCGCCAGATGACAGTTTAGTGCATATATTTCACTCTGTGGACTGTGATAAGAATTTGGAGAAGAGTCAGTTCTTGATGTGCTTAGGAACGAAGGCTTCCACGTACGGCAGCGACAAGCACATGGCCTATTACATGCTCAACCACCCAGAGGTGTTGTGGCCACCCGAAACGGAAGGTGCTAGCTAGTACACGGTTGACGCTTAGGTTTTTACTATGAATTCGTGTAATGAGATTTTCCGCTTGAACCAATGTTGCCTCATTGTATCGTTTAAACTTCTTTGCTATTTTGAAAAGTTAATGATTATGCATTTATTGAAGGTGCATAGAGCTCATGAATGTAAACAAATCTGGCTTTTATAAATATGGTAATACTAGTCTGAGGTAGAATTTTATTTTGTCGGACTCGGTTAAGAATGATTGTCATTTTGCAATATGATGAGCATAATTTATTTTTATATGGTAGATAGGTAATATTAAGATGCCTTTTATTACGGCATGACCAAGAGAATACGTAGGTACTCTTTAGAAGCATTTCAAATAACTTAGGTATTAATGTTCCTATATGATAATTATGAGAATCCGTTAATAGATAACTTGAATGGATGGTACCTATAAGTAAATGAAGATACTCGTGTCATAAAATCTAAAAGAGTGTATGGAAATATATAGGCCCTATTCAGATGGAAAGAGATACCACAGGCACAGCATATACCTACATATACTTCGAAGAAGGAAATATATAATGCAAGAATGTACATATTCTGTTACACAATGTTTTACCTCTTTCAGTCTTAATGCTCTATTGAAACAATGAAATAGATAAATTATCAAGTATTTTTTTTCAATGACTAGATGCTATCTTTAGGCTCTACACTAGTCTTAAGTGTACCAGTTTACTGAACAAATCTGCCAGAAACATAGGTATCCTTTTGTATGGATAATTTTTTTTACATCTACACGTGAATACTCAGGTTGTGAATTTGTATCTCTTCCACACGGACTATCACTTAACGGCAATAGTTACTTATTTAATTTTTCATCGAATTAAAAGAAAAATAGGGAACCCATTCTAATAGTATTGGTTACTTTACATGAGTCAGTGTTGTGAACCTAGTTTATTATGATAGTAAGCGCAAATGAAGGGGTAGAATTTTGAAGTCTTTAAAATTGGCCACTTGCCATTTAGGAAGGGATAAATTTGAAAAGAGATAAACGTTATTACACAAAAAGTATGGCATACAGCAGGCGGTCTTAAGGAGGAATATTTCTTTTAATTCCGTTCAGCTTCAATTGTTATGATTTAAATGATTGATTAGATCTTGACCTTGGGGTTAGGGTGTAATAGAACAGCGTGGTTACTTGGATATACCCTTGTTGTGACTGTATTTTTCATCACCACGAAATACCAACATGTTAATTTTTAATTTTATCACCTTTTATGTAGGTAGGTATTTGGTTTTTACCGTTGGATTTTCGTCACAAATAGATCAAGTCCCGAAATGTTCCAAAATTGTTATACTTTGTCATAATAAAATATTATTAAGTGTTATGTAAATAAGCGTGTGTCAAGTGCTCACTAAGTGCCAATCTTTTAGTCGTAAGTAGGTAATTATTAGCAATGGACGCAAATACTATATTTTTGTGTTGATATTAATGTTTTTATTGAACGAAAACGGCAATGTGATTTGAAAGTGATTGAAAGTACGAAAAATAATTAAATATTATTTTTTGTCTATTAATGTCTTTGATTACGTGTACCTTTTTAGAATATAAATTAAACTGTGATTCTCTTTTGTTCAGATACATTTTATTCAAAACTCTAAATAAAACCACGACATAAACCAATAGACACATATAAAAGAGCAGATAGCTTTCAAACTGCAAAATAATCATCAAAATTTTCATCAAATAATCTGACCTTCAGCTGGTCGAAGGAGGTTAGGCGGGGTCTACCTCTTCCTCCTTTCATTTTATCTTCCATAATAACGCTAAGGAAACTGTCATGCCTAATCAAATGTCCAACCATCTTTCCTCTTAATGTCCCGTCTTATTACGACCTAAAAAGACGGGCACAGTATAGAGAGACATGGCGATTACTCCACCGAAAAGAGCTCTTAAATAAAAGAAGAAGAATCTGACCTTACAATTATATGAATTAAGGTAAAGACCTAGGTCTTTACCTTAATTCACTGTCACTGCGATCGCTTAGGTATAGCACGATACAACTAAGAAGGTGCGCGGCGAGTGCGGCGACGTACTTAAGCCGTTAACGCAGGGTCTAATATTGCTTAATACACACGCCTTCTATGTTGTGTAAACCTGTACTTACCTATATGTCAGTCTCATGATACTTCATCTTGACAGCACAGCAGAAGTGGACTTTTTTCAGCGTGACCTGGCCTTCACCTGAGCCCCCGAACTTTCAGCCAGTATGTTACAGTCTATGGTTCTCTTATCTATCAATTACTTAGTTACCCCGCTGTAGCGTTGTAAGTCAGATATACATACAAGTAAATAAAAATATGTTTAATCAAACGCGACGTACGTATGTGTATATATTTCATGAGTTCCCTCTACTTTTTCTTCACAATTTATTTAGAAATCCGCAGCATACATTTATTTACATATTAACTTCCATTCATTAGTAGGTAAATTTACATAAGAATGAAACTCACGGAAACCGGTGCAAGCGCATCACACGCCGCGGATTCAGACAAAGGGGGCGATTATGAAACTCATCCCACGGATAATCTCCGATCGTTATGATATTATGTAGGTAAAGTTGCGCAAGTCGAACAATGGTCACCGACGGGCACCTATGCTCGATACGATAATTGCCCCCTGTCGAAATTTGAAAGTCTAACGATAATGACAGCTTGCTAAACTGTTTCGAGTACGTTTTTGTGGAGTATGTGGTAAGTAATGATGAAGCGTAGAGACTGTGCTCCCTTATTTCGTTATTTTTATCGTAAGATCGCTGTGTTACGAGCTCAAATGTATGCGTGGGTGTCAACATAGGCATCTCATCAGAGATAAATTCCTACGTAGTTTCTCATTGAGGTCTCTAGACAGACAAGTATTGTACTTTCATCAAAGACTGTTGGAAACTTGGATGAAGGTGGGAAAATACAGTTTGTAAAATGTTAAATGGTTATCTTTCCATAATCGATTATAAAGTTCATTTGTGCTTTTTATTGTGGCTATCTAGTCCATGGTGGGAAGAGGGATTGCCTGTCTTGATGCCATCTTTGCATGCCTCGTGATACTCGGCATGCATAAGCGTACCTTGTCAGGCAATCCCTTACTTTCTGGACTCGGGGTCCAGCAATGTACTATTGCGTAGATTTTTGGTTCCAAATTGATCGTCCTTTCGATCGTCTACGGGTGATGCAACTCTGATTCAACACCTTGCTTTATATGGCCTATTATCATATGGTCTGAATATAAATTGAATAGGTGTAAACATTCGCCGGATAGAATTCCAATTGTCAATTATGGTGATCGTTACGTCGCCACCATTTGTATGCCAAGGACGCTGGTTAGAAGAAATTTTGGTGTTACAATTGTCATTTCCATCATGAAATTAGATTTAGATGCGGCATATTTCTATCAACGGAAAGAAAACGAGGAATTTTACGGTGTCGAAATGTATTTATTTTTTGTAAATAAAATTAAAAACATAATAAACTTACAAAATAAAAAAAAAATTATGCTACTCTTATGATAAACTTTATACAAATGTTGAGCCCAGCGGCCAGCTACTTCGCGCGTGTTGGCACTAGAGCCGATAGCAACTGCCGGCAACTGTGGTGTTTCTGTCTGATTCAGACTATTTTAAAGGCCAGCAGTGTACAATCGATTCGCGTGCCAATGGCGACTGGCTGGTCGCTGGGTCGTTCCAACCCGTTCGCGTGCATAGTCGCAAGTGTTGGATTTGGTGAGACAAGAGCCTGGCGGGCCGGCGTCACCTACATTGTACGTGACCGCCTCCCTAATAGGTTAAACATTCGGCCAACCGACGGCGGTGCGGCGCGCCCGAATAATAGCCCGAACGCTCCCAGTGGCTATATCCACGACCTTCTTTGGACTAGAGACAGCGGAGGTTTCCGCGTGTTGGTTGGTTGGATTATCCGATCACAGGAAGGTCTCCAGATCTTTTGCGTTCGGGATCACGTTGAGTATTTAGTAGGGAGCGCCGTAGCTGCTGGAGGGAGCGCGGGCGGGGGCGCCGTAGGAGGAGGAGGGGCCGGAGGGGTAGCCACCAGCGGAGGCGCCGGTCTGCTCGAACTGCGCGACCTGGATGGCCTGACGGACACCCTCAAGGTTGATGCCTACGACGCGAGCCGACGGCACTCCGTAGGAGGTGGACGGGGCTCCGTAGGAGGAGGAGGGAGCGCCGTAGGAGGAGGAGGGAGCGCCGTAAGAGGAGGAGGGAGCGCCACCGTGACCACCGCCGAAACCGCCGCCGAAACCGCCGCTGGAGGAGCCGGAGGATTCTTCCTTAAGGAGGATTTGGCGGACTTGCTCGAGCAGCTGCTGGTCGACGTTCTGGCCCTCGGAGGTCTGGTAGCCGGATGAGACGGCGCGGTAGCCGCCGCCGCCGCTCAGGCCGCCGCTGAAGCCTCCGCTGAACCCACCGGAGCCCCCGGACGGGCGGTTGTAGTTGTAGCCTCCCGGGGCCTCGGCGCCGGCCGCCGCGACCAACGCAAGGGCTATGCACTGTGGAGAACAGAAAAGTGAGTATCGGAATATTTGTAGAAAATAAAAGTGAATATAAATGAGAACTACGGTGCCGGATGATCTCAATCTACCAATGGACATAAAAGTCGTAAAATGCAAATGACGTGAAACGTGCATTGTCTTGCTTTCCAATCGCGGAGCATCTTGTTTGTTATCTCGTGGCCCGCATAAAGTGTATATGTAAATACACGATTGTGAGCTACCGTTGCGCAACGGAGCGATCTCATTGGCCAGCGAACATCAGACGTTGTTTTTTTAGATCTTCAAGTTAAGAAAGTGAAATTTGTTTTGAAGGTTCACACGCGTAGTGTTCAGGTCAAGAGGCAAAGGTTAGGTAACTCACCTGTCGTTCTTACAATGTTTACTTTCTTTTTGTAAATCGTTGTCTTGAATCACGCAAACTACGTGTAATTATGTAATTAAATGTTTAGCGTTGGTTTCAATTTCATTGTTGTCTTCAATTATATGACTACTAGATATAAGAAACTTTCTTGATGTAGACATGATTGATTGCAATTAATTATCCGAATTGATAACAATAAGTAGAAAAATACAACTGCTAAAATAATACATAGGTAAGTATCATCCGATCCCTAATCTTTGATGTGTAGAGATGAGCGTAGGTATATGTTGAAAATTATTTACATTATGTTTTCACGTCGAAGAATTAAATTAGTATCTAATATTGGATGCAATCGCCAGAGAAGCCTGCAAGTGAAAGTGCACGAAAAAGGTCAGAGTTGAGGTGATATAGTGTCTCTGTTGCATCACGGATGCACGGCACTGTTTAAATGTTAGGTACGGATCTGCTCTTTGACCTACGACTACGACTAATGATATTTCACAGTTCAAACTTCGAACAAGATTACGGAAAATAGCTGACCATTAACAGCCATAAAAGTAAATAAGAGGATAGTAATAGTACATTACAGACCTAGGGTGGTGAATTCGTAAATGTCCCAGATCGCAGGTTTCTGTGGCCCGAACCGAAGGTGAGGGCCATAAATATGCGATCTGGGGCTTTACGAATTACCACCCGTGGTTTGTCAAAAGTTTTACGTCTTGCCTTGGCCAAGAAGTGAGATTTTCTGCCCGCTACGCGGAGAGAAAATCTCACTTTATGGCCAAGGGTGATGTAAAAGTATTTGAAACTGGCAAGTTATAAAATCGGATTCCAATTCTAAATTCTTAGCTTTATGCCATTAGTAAGCAAACGAGCACACAGACCTGATAGCGGTCACGCCACTGCGGACATTATGGACATAAAATTCATAAGATTTTGAATGTATTTAAAGAAAATTCTCAAGCATATTTTTAAACTGGCAGGTTATAAAATTGCACAGATTGTGAGATTCATTTTTGTTTTGCATAGTTTAGAGGATAACTCAAACTGGCTGGTTATAAAACTCATTAGCGAACATTAATTTTTTTGTTGTATTGCAGAGTGCGTTATGGTCTTTTGATGCGCTTGGTATTATGCAAGGCTTCCGCTCGATCGCAGAAGTCACGCTGTGTCATTAAGTTCAGAGCTTTCGACGATCGCTGTCTATGGTGCTCAATCATCCCATAGTTATGCATAGACAATGGGGGATTTCTCACTATTAACGTTTGATATTCTGTCTGTATATTTATTGCCTACATTTACAATCATCAGTTAGCTCAAGTCTCAAGGAAGTAATAAAATAATATTTAAATAATTGGTGTGTAAGTTCCTTGGGGAGTGTGGGGGAGACTAAGGGGAGGATTTCACCAAATTCCTACGGGAACGGCAAAAATGGGACAACGCAGGTTAAGTATATCGCGGGAAATAGCTAAATATCTGTATAATAGCGTTATTTCTTATTACGAACATGATCAGTGAGGTTATTTTAACTTTGTATATAACAGTAAAACTTTATGATGTGTTAATCAAGTTTATGATGAGTAGCTTAAGTAATAGATGATATAATGCTCTAGAGTTAAAACGCAAATTAGTGATTGTAAAAATGATAATTTATTCGAAAAGTGGTTCTAATTGAAAAAAAAAAACATTTATGAAAATGTTTTAATTTAGTTTAAAACAGAAGAACCACTCTCGTATTTTTTTTTATTCGAAATAATAAAAGTCCGCGCGTAGTATGTGATCTGTTGACATACTTCAATCTATCCTCGAAAATACATACTTAAAATGTTATTCATTTAGGTCAAATACTAGAAGGGCACTAGACGACGGTCAGGCCTTGATTCTCAACAGAATAAATACTAACAAGTGGACAGAAACAACTTTTAAACGTTGAATAATATCAACAAACCACACTGAAGTACTATGTGGTCGATAATTTTTTAAACTCATGCCGCGTCATTGCATGATACTTATAACATTTCATAACTTCATTATGTACCTAGTATCAGTAAATAATTACTTTTACTGCAGAAATAACGTTTTATAACTTGGTCTATGGCATGCCCTCTGACCGGCGTTGCACAAGGGAAGACGCTTGTGTAAGAAATGTAATTGCTATAATCTAACGACGTAAGTGAACGGAAAGGGAATGGTGAAGGATGCTTGCCAAATGTTGTGGCTATCGGGCCCTTTCAATTTTAATGGGAAACTAAATCAACTGCCCGAGTGAGAAAATTGCGTAGCTTAGGTATGTGAACCATAAATGGTAAATGGCCAATCTTAGAGATCAGCCATAGATAGATGAGTTATAAACAAAATCTTGACCGAAAAGATAAATTTAGAAGAGCTATGTCAAACTTTGTACAGTTATTGCACTGCTGTGTTCCGGTAGGGGGTTAAGGCAACCGGTGAAATTTCGGGCACAGAGGCATTCCATTTTAGGCCTCAGAGTAGGCAACGCATTCGAGATCTTATGGTTTCTTAATGGGGGATCAAAGGATTTCGGTGTCGTCCATGGGCCGCAGTGACCACTTACCAACAGGTGGGCTGTGCGCTCGTTACGTACAAAATCCATAAATATATTAAAATTCAATGACAACTCATTAGAAGTGCGCCGCGGGGTAACTTATATGTGGAAAACCTGAAACCGCCGTTGGGACCTCGATATATCGGAATTTTGTGTTGAATTCCATATCGGATTAGCCATTCTGATGTAATAGAGTAACAAACACCCGTTTTTAAACATTCGATTTTAAATATCTAGTAGTTAGACTTTATTGATGAGTTTATGTCGTTATGATTTTGTTTACTTACTTTCGAGGCAGTTTAACGAATAAGTGATCGGGTGCATGTCGGGTGATCGATTTAGGTATTGAAGTGCATGGAACAAAGTCGTCTGATCAAAATTCTCTTGTACACATTTTTCGATCACTTTTCTCAGAGTTTTTTTTTTTACGGGAAAATGAGTGAAACAGCGAGGAAGTGTACTCTTTACGCGATTATTTAATTTGTGTGGTATGATTTGATATGGATCTCTGATCGAAATGATGTGTCAATGTTTTTGAAATTAGTAAACTAATGTAAAGGAAATATAAAAGGGAACTATTGTATGGAGCAGTCAATGAAGACTACTTTTACTTTTGAGAGTTACTTCAAGTTTTCAAATTTACGCGATTATTTAATTTGTGTGGTATGTTTTGATATGGATTTCTGATCGAAATGATGTGTCAATATTTTTGAAATTAGTAAACTAATGTAAAGGAAATATAAAAGGGAACTATTGTATGGAGCAGTCAATGAAGAATACTTTTACTTTTGAGAGTTACTTCAAGTTTTCAAGAGAGTTACTTCAAGTTTTCAAAGTAGTAAATGTATCTACGCTAAGTAATTCTGAGGTGTAACTAATGACTAGTTTGTCAGAAGCTATTGGCTGAAATGACTAATGATACCTACTGAACGAGTGTGAAATTCAAATAGTTTTAAAAGTTTAGGCAGTTTTAAGTACCAATTACCTACTTTAAAAAAATACAGAATGATTTTGGGGTCGTGATCCCAACCATTACTCTGTAGATGACTGGGATATATGTTACATACAGAGAAAAAATATTTATTGGAACACTTTGTGACTATCGAACGTATTTATAGTAGTACAATTTGGAATTTGAACTTTTATATTAGCTGGGTGAATGCAAAACTGGAAATACCGGCAGATGTGACCACTACACCAAGTAAGTAGTATGTAAAATATTTCATCCCCTATAAAGGTCAACGATTTTTCTTAAACTTGAGATTGCAATTTGATAGCTGAGAACAGGGGCTCTAAGTGTAAAATATACAAAGCTATCTTCAAAATGTTGAAAAGTTCCGAAATCAACTGCAGTGCATGCACAAAATCGTATCACTTCCATTGAACCGTGAAAACACACATTCAAATCGAATTCCAAATTTAAAACCGATGCACTGAACTTGATTTCTGAACGTCACAACACTGTCACTTTTGGAGTTTTTTTTTCTAATTCACTTGGCACGGACACTGCACTGGACTTACCGCTACGAAGGCTTTCATGATGCTTAGTGATGGGTCACTTCGGATACTAGTGAAGTAATGTGATGTTGTTGGTTGGTATCAGGGGCTATATAGCTATAAGGCGGGCGCGGTGGGGCGGAGAAAGGATAGACATGGTTGTGCAAGCAAGGGAGATGCTACAAGGCGTCCGTCGAGGAAGTTCTTCTAATTGGAGGGCGGCATGCGATTTTTTTAAATAAAATTTTAGGAGTGATGGGTATTAAGAGGTCACTTAGGTACAGTTAAGTAATTTAACGCTCAGTTTAGACGTGTTTGAAATAAATATTTAAATTACACTTGATTTCGCGCGGACTCACGCATTGATCAAGCTGTTTTATCGGGTCTTAGTTATTAAATGTCGAATACGTACTAATGAAAATATCATAACATCAAGGCCGTGGTAGGTAAATCGTAAGCATATAGTGTAACGTGATAATCACGGGTAATTTTACGTAAATACAAATTCGCTTACATCTCTCACGTAGGATGTACGGCAGGATATCACTTGCCGACGTGTTATCTTATCGACGATCATTCAAATTTCCCCGTCTCAGTTATCTGCGTATAGCTATGTCTCTATAAGTTAATATGTATTTATATTTTTGACAATAACTTTAGTACAAGCTAGAGTAAAAATATTTCTTAGTTTTATACAGAATAATGTAGAAAAACTAGTCATCCCATCACATATTATTATTTCTCTAATACCTAAGTTACTTTTACCCTTAGTTTTTGTTTTATTAGTTGACAATTCCGCTCAAGTCCACGAACAAAACAAGTATAAATCTTTCAAAGAACAATAGTTTGAAAAGGCCTGAAACGTGCGTGTACTAAGTAACGTGGAAAACAATTTCTACAGCGGTTTAAGGCGACAAAACCAACATGCGGGCTAGACGCTAAAGATCCGACCAAACGTCGTAGGGTTGTCACACGCAAGCGCTTGCCGTATTTCCTCAACAGCTTGCCCTCAGAGATTAGACACGAGCGAAGTAAGGGTATATTTAAAAGAAAACTACATAATTATTTCGTTAACTTATTATTTACCTAGTATTTAATTATTAGTTGATAGATTACCTACAGTCTGCAGTCAAACTGCGAAAGCAGTTTTGTGGAGCAATGTTTGCTTTTATAATAGTATCTAATGTATTACTAATAAATAAATAAATAAAAAAAATAACATCATATTTTAATATTAAATCAAATTAATGTGATTAACATTTTAATTTCAATTTGAACAGCTTCATATACCAAAGCATTACGTCTTGTAAATTGATGAACGCCGGCTGCGCGCACGAAAAAGCATGACGCAATAGTAACGTTCTGCCTGAGCCGAGCGCGCAAGCGAGAGCGCGGAACGAGCAATAGAGAGGCACGATCGGCCTAAGCGTGACGTTATCACGTAAAATTATCATCCGTAAACAGACTTTACAGACAACAGATTGTTAATTATAAAGCCTATATTGATAGTTTCTAAATAAGCAAGCGTGAACCCTGCATTTTACTGCCCTAACGCTTTTACGAGCTTCTGTGTCAACTCACAATCATCGCATTGCGTGTTCACATACATTTTTGCATAGGCTATAAATTTAATTATTCATTATCACGTCACCTACGTTTAAAATGAATAAGTAGTTTTTTTTTTATAAGTGTACAAAACAGTTTTCCCTTAAGAAAGTTAAATCCGGCTTGTATTCACACTGTGTTCATCCATTGCCCGCTTTGAACTTAGTTTTGCCGTCGAAGGGAAAGATCGACTGCAGCAAATCCCGTGGACAGCGTTTCGGACTAATGTCTCGATCTTGGAGGCGCTCAAAATTAAGACTATCTAATCGCAGGAGAATCATCAGCAGCTGCATCGTCATGAAACCACGATCACTCTGTCTAGAGTGAACGACTAAGGAGGAGATTATATAATAGAAAAAATAAGGTAAAATAATTACTTTGTCTCTGATAATATGTAGATGTAGGCAGTATTAGTGACATAATGTCACTTTTCTCAGGTTTCATATTCACTGGTGTTACGCTCTAGTATCTCACGTTTGCGCATAGCAAAGCAAATACAAATAACGCAGAGAAGTCTACAAACTATATAATTATAATATTACTCACTTGTTTTGTATAGAAAGGTGACACAGTGTGTGATATTGTTTTAGGCTTATGAGCATGTTTAGTGTCGGATATTTATGACTTTGGTTTTCTCATTGGATATTTATGTCGGTAATACAGATAATACAGTACGAATGTATGATAATATAGATTTCATACTGGTAGGTAGGCAATATGATAATGATCTTATTTTAATTTAATAATTTTAAGTTTAACATGAATGATTCCTTAGAAAAGACATCAATGGGTGACGTCGCCGGTAAGTACGACCCAGCAACAAACGTAGTTACGTCACAGAATATTTAATTGTACTACATCTACATACAGAATCACCACGGAATCACCCGCCTGAATCTGGCCGGCGCGCAACTCGCGCCCAACTCGTCCTTACCGTCATTAGTTTCATTCGGAGATGGAGAGTGAATCATTGGCCCGCGTAGTGGTACACACTCATTTACAAGACTCGTAACTGTACACTTAGTGTACAGACGTCCTCGCACGCAAACATTGACACTTCATTCGAATTGTGTTCGAAATCGTGCTTTTAGAGGCCGTGTCCGCCGTATGGTTACGTGTTTAGTTTCAGACGAATAGGCATGATGATAGCATAAATAAATTGCAAATCTATTTACCTAGTCCGTCTTTCATGTAGAGTACAGTATTGAAAAGAAGGACCGGAAAGTTCTCGAGTGGCGTCCGCGAACCGGGAGACGAGCTGTCGGTAGGCCTCCAACAAGATGGAGCGACGACCTCGTGAAGGTCGCGGGAAACCGGTGGAAGCAAGTAGCACAGGATCGGTCGGAGTGGCGAGCCTTGGGGGAGGCCTATATCCAGCAGTGGACGTCTTTCGGCTGAAATGATGATGATGATGATGATGATGACAGTATTGAAAAATAAAGGACACGTACATATTTTTTTAATCGATAAATATTGACCAAGATAGAACGCATCAAATAGGGATTATATTTATATATCTTATATATGATTATACTGCATTGTGAATTTTAAAAGCGTCGCCAATTTTGTTTTTCGTGATAACATACAAAAGGCGTCTAATTTTTTTTTTATCTAACTGACTTATTCGATTATTTCATTCAGTCCATTGAAAATGTACTAGAAGTAGGTAATTTACGCCCTACAAATAAGTATGTAGGTACAGTAATCACCTTTCAGTCTACGAGTATTCACATATACTTTATTCATATTAAACTGAAAAATCATCTACGTTTTTAAAATCCAATTCTACATATAAAAATTCTAAACACTTAAGAGGGTTTATCCCGAAAGTTGGCAACGTCGCATATAGCTGTCAAATGAATCGCTGTTTTGGTTAATTTCTCAATATTGCTGAATTAAAAAGGAAGATATGATTCTATGGCTGAATGACGCGTCTCGTTTTATATTAGTTAGTTAGGCATTCAAATGATAAGATTACATTAAAATGCATGGAAACTGCGATGGAAAGTTTTCAAAAGATATTACTTCCATAATACTAAAAAAATCGTGTTCTTATGATAACTGTTGCAATCCATACCTAATGTTTTATTCAACCATAGAGCGTTAATTCATGTTTTCATTCAGTAATATTCCGAAATTAATGAAAACAGCAAAATATTTGACAGCTATTTGCGACGTTGTCAACTTTCGGTGTACAAACCCTCTTAAGTCACTTTTTTAAGCAATAACAGAAGTCGCTCAACGTTCTGTTCTTAGATTAAAGATCAGCCTGCGGCATATTTAGTTAGAACCCGATCGTTTCAAAACAAACCTTACTGAAGACAGAATTAGGTACAATTCAAGTTCATTTTATCTTAGTGTTGGTGAGTTATGAATTGTTCGAAGACGGGAACATTTTAAAATAGCCTAGAGGCGCTCCAAAATTATGCATAGTGATCGAACTTTCTTCAAATTTCACATGTCTGTAATTATTTGACGTTACACAGTTTTCGTGCGCTTGCGGTTTTAGGTATCGCAGATATTACTTGAGCAAACATATTGGAAGCCGATGTACGGAATGGAAAGTACAGTCACTGTACTGGTGGTGCGCCACCTAAAGGTGCTCTGTCATCCCCTAAGATCGATCGCAGCCGCATGCGGCCGACATGAGTTTGATCGATATTTTTTGCCCTCATTTGCTACTAGAGTACTAGCTGCCAGCGCGGAGTTCGGTTATAATAATAATAATAATAATAAATATTTCGGACATCAGGGGTATCCATATGTTGTTAGTAACTTAAAAATAATATTTGTAAATACTTAAAACTAGGAAATTACAAAAAACCCTATTGGTGCAGTTTAATCCACCTGCACAGTAGGGGCGAGTCCCACCGGTCGACTAACGCCACCAGGATGCTGTTGGAGCTGGCGCGCCAGCGGCTTAGCAAGGAGGCGCAGCGCTTGCGCATGATCGCCGCGAAGCCGTCCACCCGCGCCTCCGCGAACATTCCCGACGCGCTGCAGTACCGCGGCAGTAGTTTTAAAGATCTAAGCATACATAGGGACAAACAGCAGGAAGCGCTTTTGTTTTATACATAGTATAGAGTACTAGCTTCTGCCCACGACTTCGCCATCGTGGAATTCGGTTATCGCATTCCCGTGGGAACTATGCGTTCTTCCGGGATAAAAAGTAGCCTATGTCCTTTCCCGGGACTTTCCAACTACCTCCATGCCAAATTTCATCTCAATCGGTCCAGCGGTTCAAGAGCGAAGAGGTAACAGACAGACAGAGTTACTTTCGCATTTATAACATTTTAAGTATGGATTTATAACTGGGCTGCGATCGATCGGAGGGAATGACAGCACTACTAACTCGCACTTATCGGGATTCTTCTCTCAGCATCCCCAATTAGGGAACTAATAACTATTAAATAAATGTATTCTATGCCAAAGGTTAGTAGTATAAGTAACTATTTTGTTTATATATCTTCTTATGTATAAAAATGAACTGCTGGACCGATTTGGCTGGATCTTTGTTTGTTTTATTCCCCGTGATTCAGCGAAGATTTAGAAAGAAAAAAAATCGAGAAACGTTAAAAGGAACAGCAAAAACCGGCCAAGTGCGTGTCGGACCACGCGCAAATTATAGGGTTCCGAAGTTGAGGATGCCCACAGTACCTTTCTAAGACTTACTAGCATCTAGCTAGCCTGTGGTATGACGTGCCCGCCACCCTGCCGCTCGAGAAAAATCATCATTATAAGTTGGTCGACTATTACTCGTAAGTTTGTACAGCCTACTTAGCTCTGATAGTTTTTCTTTCAACTACGTTATATATGCCACAACCGTGATTTTTTTCAGCCATCCAAATACCACCATTTAGCTGGCAGGGGGGGGGGGACCACGTGACTCTAACAAAAAATAGCACTTTAAAGCTCAATTTTTCACAAACGCATCACTTAATCAAAAAATGGTTTTAACAAACCCACAATATTTTTTTAAGACCTATTCAACGATATGCCGCATCATAGGGTACGCAAGAAAAAAAAAATACATCCCCACTTTACGAGTAGGGAAGGTACCCTATAAAAAAAAACATTCAAAATTTTATTGTACCACTTTGTCAGCGTAACTAATATGCATATTCATGCCAAATTACAGCTCTCTAGATCTAAGCA
The DNA here is from genome assembly GCA_963971205.1 of Aethes cnicana. NCBI lineage: Eukaryota > Metazoa > Arthropoda > Insecta > Lepidoptera > Tortricidae > Aethes > Aethes cnicana. The sequence continues at coordinate 10,803,885 of OZ020286.1, forward strand.
TCTCCGAGCAATAGTGCGGACAGACGGACGGACGGACGGACGGACGGACGGACGGACGGACGGACGGACGGACATGGCGAAACTATAAGGGTTCCTTGTGGACTTCGGAACCCTAAAAAAAGATTCGCCTTACGGGTGATAGGAAGTTTACCGGGCCAACTAGTGTATAATAAAACTAACTATTCATCTTTAAATATTCACCAACAAGCTATACTTGAACTATAAAATAAATAATACAATGTTAAGTTCCAAAAACAATCGCTTAACATTTCATACTGTGTGAATTCCTACACTTTCTTGCCGTTCATGTACAATCCACTTTTTACAGCGAAATATTGAACGGTAAAATATTAAATAATAAAGTAAAAATTAGTTTGGCAAGGACCGTTGCAGAAAACAGCTAGTTACGTGCGCGTTATGCGTTTGTCTCGTAGAGATCTTCTACTATCTAAAGTCCCGCGCCTTCACATTTAAAAACGCTTCAATGTATTTAAAAAGCACCACCAACACACTTAACACATTGTGCAAGCTGAGACAGCCATCAACTATGCGTTGAAAGTGTTGGTGGTGCTTTTTAAATAATGATAAAAAAATTGTAGCGTTTTGAAATGTGAAGGCGCGGGACTTTAGATAGTAGAAGATCTCTAATAACCACTGACAGCCGACAAAGCTTAAAATAAACTTTAGGACGTTTGCGTATAGTTCAAATTGGCGCTACGTTTGCAATTGTAGTGGTGTTTCAAAGGCTTAATATATGCATATAAGGAAGCCAAATTATTGCATTTATGGAGATGCGAATGGCTTTAAAATTAATCTTCTTTTTATATATAAAAATAAATTGCCGTGTGTTAGTCTGGCAAAGGCTAACCGCTGGACCGATTTGGCTGTTTTTTTTGTTTTGTTCCCCGTGATTCTGGGAAGGTTTAGAAAAAAAAAAATGGGAAGATCTAAAGGAACAGCCAAAAAGAAAGAAAAACATCTTCGTATGGGAATCGCCTACGGGTGCTACGAAGTTCACCGTTCCAAACCTACTGTTGGATTGCCACAATATTTGGTGTATGGGCGTATATTACACGGGTGAACATTTGACCTACTTTTAATCTCGAAAAAACGCATTTTTCCAACGGGAACGCACTAATAAAATTTCACGCGGACGCAGTTGCGGGCAGAAACTAGTTAATATTAATTACTTGAATGTTCGGACGTTGGACTGGTTGGCAGTTTTTAGCTGATTTTAGCACTTCCTACTTGAGCTAAATCTGGTTTAGCTTGTGTTGTTTGTGTCTTATTTTAATTTTATTATAATACTTTCGTTTTTTCATTATCTAATTTCAAGCTGTTTGTGGTCCGATAGTCCGAGACCAAATAGGACCCCAACTTTTGTGCGAAAGCAGAACGGATTCAAGGGTCCACCTTATGGAGTTACGAATGAATAACAAACACAGCGTGGACAGGCAGACTCCCTATAAGGCGGACCGCTGAATCCGTTTTATATCACAGTATACTTAGCAATACATAGTATAAAACAAAATCGCTTTCTCTGTCCCTATATCCCTATGTATGCTTAAATCTTTAAAAATACACAACGGATTTTGATGCGGTTTCAAGAGGAAGGTTTTCGTATATAATTTGTTATAGTTTAACGCTCAATTCCCGCGGGAACGCTATAACCGAATTCCACGCGGGCGAAGTCGCGGGCAGAAGCTAGTAATAATATCGTACCAGTAGCGATACGTACCTCACCACAACAAAACAGGTTACCTCACACCACCCTTTGCAAAATAGGCAGTCGGAATATAGCAAAACGTCCAGAATAATCACGGACGCACGTGTAATGGTACACCATAATATTTTAGTGTGCAGTTTAGATTCCATTTTCATGGAGTGTCGCGGGGTGGTTATATTGAGTGCTTCATTTTCTCTGTACTAGCTACATTCTCGTTACATTTATATTTAACTAGCTTCTGCCCGCGACTTCGCCCGCGTGGAATTCGGTTATAGCGTTCCCACGGGAATTGAGCAAACTATAACAAATTAAATACGAAAACCTTCCTCTTGAATCACTCTATCTATTTAAAACAACCGCATCAAAATCCGTTGCGTAGTTTTAAAGATTTAAGCATACATAGGGATATAGGGACAGAGAAAGCGACTTTGTTTTATACTAGGTATGTAGTGATGAATGAATTAATTCAATCTTGAGATATCTCCATTTGAGAGTACCTATCCATACTAACATTATAAATGCGTAAGTAACTCTGTCTGTCTGTCTGTTACCTCTTCACGCTTCAACCGCTGGACCGATTTGGATGAAATTTGGAATGGAGATATTTGGAGTCCCGGCAAAGGACATAGGCTACTTTTTATCCCGGAAAAGCGCATAGTTCCCGCGGGAGCGGGATAACCGAATTCCACGCGGGCGAAGTCGCGGGCAGAAGCTATATAGTATGTAGGTATATATGCCGTGATAATGCATCATCAATAACTAGTGTGTAGTTTATGACTCAACTTCGAAGTACTAAGTCTTCTCAACCATTCTTTTAATTTTTCACTTTAAATACATTAAAATGTCAAAACGGTTTTGATTTATTAAAAGTGCAGGCACTTATATTTCACACACACATATTACGCATTGCATTTTATATAGAAATCATCATTATTCGTTAGTTAAGGTCGCGGAGCATTTTGAAGAGCTCACCGAGACGAGATTATTATTTTTGCCATTTCGTCATCGAGCCCACTGTATCACTTGATAAGTCATAGGATATAGCGGTTAAATATCGCCTTTGTACATTGTCCCTTATCTGTTTTGAAATTTTGCACTTTTGTTTTTGTTTAATAAAGTGTTACTTTAGTACTTACTTAATATAAGTACTTACTTTGGAATTTATAATGTTCTTTTTGTAGATTTAGAGAAATAACACGTTTTAGTGATGCTGAGGCTGACATGTTCTTACTGCGATGCAAAAAGCCTGATGAAAAACTAGCTTTTCCCCGCAACTTCGTATGCGCAGAAATATTAAAATGAAAAATTCTGTTTTTTTTCGTTCCCGTGGGCATTTCGGGAAATCCTCTCTTAGTGCTTTCTACGTTCCCTAAGGAACCTGCATGCCAAATTTTAGCTCTTATTATATATGTATTAGTGTATTACTATAACCACGCGGTTTTTGTGTACAAATCAAGATTCTGCAGTAGACACTTGTAATGAGTACACAGTTGAAAAAAACCACAGTGTCTTATGTCTTATGCCGCGTTCTAACATGCAGTTATTTTGGAATTTGCGTTTGAAATGGCCGGTCTGAATAGACACTGGTTCAATTACGAGTATTTTCTTGTACGGCCCGGGATCTTTAGTGTAAGAGTCGCCTAATGCGCTCAAATTGCGTGTTATTAGGGGACGACCATACGAGTAAGTTACGTGAGATTATTAAGATAATCTCACAAAACAGGGGGCTGAAACAAGGTGCCATTGGTCAGAAACGAACTTTGCTTTCGCTTTATTTTATGTAGGTTAAGGAAAGTACTTATAACACTGTAGTAAATAGAAGTTTGCATTTAGCGAAGTGGACGGCAGTGTAAATTGTACACACTTACCGATCGGCGCATCAATCCTTTCAAAAGGCATAGGTCGCTGTCAGAGGTGTACGGTTATTTTTTAACCTTAGCGTATGTGGAATACGAATGGTCAGCTTGCGCCACTAACCTTGGCTTGGCTGGAGTTAGAACTATTGCCATCACTTAGTACTCTTAGTGGCAGTACTCGCATTTTTAAAGGTCACGTCCTGTGGGCGTGATGAATCTAATCTACGTATATTCAGTCGAAGTGAAGCAAAACGTGGTGACGATATTTTAGTCACAGAATCAGCTATCGATTATTTTTAAATTTAATAATTTAAATTCCTGTTTTATATTATATATTAAGGCCGTACCTATACCCAGCTTAGCAGTCACTGTCACTCGTGCAACGAGTGAAAGACAAAGCGCTACGCACAGAACGCCCGATTTAGTTGTATTTAACACGTTTTAATTTCTATAAAAATACCGTCTGAAAACATGCATGGCATTTATAAAATTGACAATAATATGGATCATTTTTCGATCATGTTTAGTTTTACACTGCTTGATAAACTTAATAAACTGGAGTAAAGTTGGAATAAAGGTCTGAGTTAGAGGTCACTTTGAAATTAAATTGTATCGAGCGAAGTTTCGTGAAACGTGTAACGAAAGCTGTCAATTTAAGGATGATATAATCAAATTTTTTTTTCTTCATATTTTCAACTTTTAGCATTTCTTAGAAAAGTCAGGGAACGGCCTTAATGTTATAAATTTACCTTTAGCCGCAAATTCTGAATTGTACCTTTGTATTGTTAATGTACCACCCCACGATAGGCGTAGCCGTCTCGTGGGGGTCAGAAAAACACATTTTTTTTACATTTTAAGAATTAACGATTCGATATTGATTTTTTAAATTTGAATCAGTAAAAACGGGCGATGACCTCTAAATTATGTTCATTGCTGGAAAACTAATATATTATTAGAAAAACATGTTACCACACAAAACCCTGACGGTGACATTGAAATATCAGTGTTAATGGATTTTCTCGTATTCATTATTACACTAAACCATTTAAAAAAATATGTCTCGGGACATTTACAGTACCTATTTACTTACCATCGTTAACCTTTTCCTTTTCTTAAGGTCACATAAGTAATCAAATAATGCAACATAATTCATCATACCTGGGCGACCGGGCTCGGGTGGAAATAGCTAAAAAAAGCCCTAGCTTTATTTGCATTTTGTATTTGTATTGTATCATAGAGAAATTTACAACTTACAACCCGAAGTCTCTGTGTAAGGATTTCAAAAAAGAGTTATAATATTAGTTGTAAATTGTTTAGAAATTTAAATTTAAGACTTAAACTTTAAGTATAAACCTTTAAGTTCAACTATTATCTGGTTTGTAATTAAGATGACGAAAATGCGCTTGAAAGTTTTCAGTGCATTTTCGTCATCTTTTCTTGTATGAACTTTACATAAATGTGCCCTTCGTTACGTTGATATAATACGACCTTTATTGCCTCATAGCCATAATGTATGAGTCCGAACCAATGTCAAGGGGCGGATCGGATTCCGAGGGAATTGACAAACTTGACATTGGATGGGTCAATTTTTTAGGGTTCCGAACCTACTACTACTACTACTACTACTACAGCCTATTTACGGCCCACTGCTGGGCACAGGCCTCCTCTCATCACGAGAGGGTTGGGCTATAGTCCCCACGCGGGCCCAGTGCGGATTGGGGACTTCTCACACTTCCTTGAATTACTTCGCAGATGCGTGCAGGTTTCCTCACGATGTTTTCCTCCGAACCTCTAAAGGTAAAATTCGGAACCCTTATAATAGGATCACGCTGAAACTACTGGAACTATTGAGAGAGCGATTTGATGCGTACAGGTTAAGACGTAATAAGAAGTTACTACTACTTCTTGAAATCTTTCTCAAATTGAAATTTAAATCTAGATACTTACAGTTGAGTTTCAACGCCGTCACGTCTTGACATTTTGTATAGATTAACTATGAAAGAAATCTCTTTTGCACCCCGAATGAGGCCCCTGATCTCCAAAAGCAGTGAACTATTTTTTAAATACGGAATACGGAGGCTAGGTTCTTGACCTACAATCACAGGAAAACCTATCTATAAGAAATCTATGGCATTTGAAATAATGTAAAAAATAATCAACGAACGGAACCCTTTTCAGGCGAGTTTAAATCGCTTCTTGCCCGGTTTTATGTACCTACTCGAACAAATTAACGCAAATCGGTAACACGAACATTTGAATTTGACCCATGACATTCTTTATTTCTAGAAAAATATTTATTCTAGCCGTCAATTATGTTATGTTAATTTGCCTCAATAATATTATGATAAATTATCACTTTATTAAATGTTTGTGCACTCAAGTCAATGCCAGATTCTGAGATGCTCTTAAAACTATGTCAATGAACACGTGTCGCATATTTTTCCGTTATCTACTTTTCCAATCATTAGTATCTAACTGGGGCTATATTCGAAGTCTTAAAATAGGGATCTCCCTGTTCCCTATAGGATCGCTCATGCGTCGCGTGAACTTTAAGCAGCTAGATTTAAGCTCAACTTGACGCGTGAGCGATTTTATAGGAAACAGCGAGATCCCTGTATAAGACATTGAATATAGGTCCTGTTTGCTTACTTAATACACCCTATAGATACTAAGTTTTTTAGTTTATAGTTTATGGGAGGCAAACAAGAAGCTAGCGGCCAACCTCCACGACTGAAGAGGCACTCTAATAGAGAGAGACTTTATAGATAGTCTATAGTTATCTATAGTGCATCCAAAAATTCCAATATGGAAATGACAAATGTTCAATGAATCCGTCTCCCGCCGAATAGACCGTGCAGGTCACAATTTTCCCGTTCCCATTTCGGAAATCAGAAATATTCATACCAAATTTCACCTATCCACGACCTGTAGTTTTGGATGTGCGTCGTTCGTCAGTCAGTAACGGAAGATTTCGATATTCACGAGAAAGTTTAATCGTTTTATTGATAGAAGATAGAAGAAGATATTCGAGTAGGTATAAGATTTATTTTTAATAAAACATACTATTGAGAATAAGCATTCCGTACCGTAATTTATAAAAGAGAATGTACTGATAAATGTTTTAATTGGAGATAATAAATTAATTGGTACCTTGAAGCATCTCTTTGATGGATCGTGATTTACTGTCGTGACCTAATAGTCAGTCTAGATCTCCAAGTATAGTTTGTAGTTGAGATCGTAGCATATTGGCTTGCTATTAAGTCAGAGGTCAAATATTTATTTATTTATTTAAACTTTTTAGCACAAGAAAATAAATATGTACAAATGGCGAGCTTAATGCCCAATGGCATTCTCTACCAGTCAACCATAGGGTAAAACAGAGAAAGTGTCGGTGCCCTAAACAAATCAATATACTTAGACGGAAAAAAACACATAATAATTTATTTATAAATTTACATAAGAATACGTATACATATACCTATTATATATAAAAATATACATAAATATATTATATACCCAATATAAAATATTAGACGTTTCTTTCTATTTGTTGACAAACAGGAAATAAATACTAGTTTTTCAACACGATTGGTGGTTTGGACTTAAATGCTTAATTTCAAAATGACCATTATCACACAGAATGAGGTAAGCTCGCTCTTGGCACACCCGTTTATGTCTTTCTTAAGAAAGGCAATATCTATGTTAAATAAGACATTCAAGCGACTTGGACATCACGTCGTTTACTGTCTATGGGAAATTTGGGAAGGTTGTTAGTATAAATAACTGCAGAGGCTATAGTGGAAGTTTGAAACCAAGGGCTCTGTTTAAACGCTATTATAGCTACTATGGAGTGTCCTTTCATATCTTAGTAATGATAATCCCCTGGTAAAATTAATACTCAAGCACCCGGTTGAGTGGTCATCGTGAAAAATGAACAATGGTAATTGTTTTGTTACAAGGAATTTATGGCTCATGCTGAATTAATGAATATTTGCAAATAATGTCTAAGAGTGTTTAAAATCTTAAAACGGTAGTTTAAAATGAATAATGCAACATTAGAAAACTGTCAATATATTAAGCTGGTATTAATATTAATGAATTAGCTAGCTATAGTATTTACTTATTTAGTTTTAGCGTCGAGTATTAAAAGCTCCTGACGTAACATTCATAAATATGTCTCAGTTATCTTAAAATAATAAAAAAAACTGTCGTCATTTCTAATTAGTTGCGCAATAATTTGGAATATTAATACTTATGTTGCATTTGATTTATTCGAGCAGGTTAATTAGCATTTAATAACAATTAAGTAAGCACTAATGTTGTGATAGATATTAACTCTCTACGAAAAAATATTTTTCTTCTTCGTCATTGTATTTTATTTTTGCAGTCCGAGAAATTCTAGATTTTTTGGGTCAAAACATTATTCCTTTTTGCCTAAATAATATGGTTTGTTTTATAGTAAGCAGCCCGTGGGCTTTCCGCTCATTTATAATTTAATGGGATGTACACTTGAAAAAAAAACAGCCTATGTTTTACTGAAGTGAAAAATTTGCTTAAGGTGTCATAATTGAGTATGTCTCAACAAGTTAGATTCTAAAAGAAATAAACATTTTATCCATTATGTTAATAATTAAAATGGTCCAAATTTATTCAACATGTTGTAAACAATGATAAAACATATGGAAACATCGAAATAATCTGCCAATAAATCATTCGAACTTAACTTTAGGTAACATGCATAACAATACAAATGGTCAAAGAGATCGCAGTTACGTATATTCTACGTAGAGGTATAGCAAAACACAACTTAGAAGGCGCGCGGATTAAGCAATAACAGACTCTGCGTCAACGGCTTAAGTGCTTCACCGCGCGCCTTCTAAGTTGTGTTCTGCTGTACCTAATATATTCAGTTCGAAATACAATGACAAAAAATATTAAAATAACAAAGTTATGGAATTTGGCGTAAGAATTAAATTGATGCACCTTTAAATCACAGTGTTAAGAACCAAATCAAATTCGTTTATTCCCCATGTTATATGAAAGAAATTATGTTATTGGCTTAACAAATCACATAGGTAGGTACTTTGTAGATTCACAGATAGGTATTCATATGGAAAAAGGGTATGGGCACAGCTTTACTGATTTTAAGCCCATTCGGCGTCAATATGTCATTTTATTTTATTTTCTTTATGGGAAACTAGCTTCTGCCCGTGACTTTGCCCGTGTGGAAATCGGTTATCGCGCTCCCGCGGGAACTATGCGTTTTTCCGGGATGAAAAGTAGCCTATGTCCTTTCCCGGGACTCCAACTATCTCCGTACCAAATTTTAAGGTCAAGCGGTTGAAGTGTGAAGAGATGACAGACAGACAGAGTTACTTTCGCATTTATAATATTAATATGGATAATATGGATTTTCTTTATGGGAAAAACAAGATAGACAGCTAGTAGACTAGACACAATAATGTACATTCAAGATCAGTTCCCGCTGAGATGTATAATACAGACATAGTAAGTATAATACAGACATAGTAAGTATAATACAGACATAGTAAGTATAATAGAGACATAGTAAGTACAACACAGACATAGTAAGTGCAACACAGACATAGTAAGTACAACACAGACATAGTAAGTATAATACAGACATAGTAAGTACAACACAGACATAGTAAGTACAACACAGACATAGTAAGTACAACACAGACATAGTAAGTACAACACAGACATAGTAAGTATTATACAGACATAGTAAGTACAACACAGACATAGTAAGTACAACACAGACATAGTAAGTACAACACAGACATAGTAAGTATAATACAGACATAGTAAGTACAACACAGACATAGTAAGTACAACACAGACATAGTAAGTACAACACAGACATAGTAAGTACAACACAGACATAGTAAGTATAATACAGACATAGTATTGATGGCAATTATGTTTCAGTTTTACAACAAACAATGTATACCACCACCAACCACATACTACTACTACTACAGCCTATTTGCGTCCCACCGCTGGGCACATGCCTCATCTCATCACTACAGGGTTTGGGCTATAGTCCCCACGCGGGCCCAGTGCGGATTGGGGACTTCATACACATCATTTAATTAATTCGCAAATGCGTGCAGGTTTCATCACGATGTTTTTCTTGAAAAGCTCAGTGGTAAATTCACATAGAATTTCGCACATAAGTAAACTCAGAGGTGCTAACCGGATTCGAACCCTGACGCTCTACGTGAGAGGCGGTAGGTCACACATCACTAGGCAACCACGGCTTTTTTTTAAAGATTTTTTTACAGTCTAATATCTGAATTAGGCTACAATTTAGCTCAGACCCTCTAAACCAGAAATGATAAACGTGTGCAAACAGCGTATTAAACAGTTAAGGCGGGTCTACATTGCACGCGGCATACATAAGAACATTGGCTCGCGCGCCGCAGCACGAATAAACCTCGTCCCCGATAGTTTGAGCGTTTATCGCGCGGCCGCGCGCAATGTAGACTCGCCTTTAGATTACGAAAATTACTTACCTTAAGGCCCTTCCCTGACCCAGCATCGGCAAATTGCTCATTTAAGACTAAGAAATGTTTAAAGTTAAAAATATGAAAAAAACATATGTTATATTTGATTATATCATCCTTACATTGACAGCTTTCGATACACGTTTCACGAAACTTCGCTCGATACAATTTAATTCCAAAGTAACCTCTAACTCGGACCGCTAATCCAACTTTACTCCAGTTTATTATATCAAACAGTGTAAAACTAATTATAATACAAAAAATATCCATATTATATGCATACATCGACAGCTTTATAAATGCCATTTTTTAGACGGTATTTTTATAGAAATTAAAACGCGTTAAAAACTAACTAAATCGGGCGTTCTGTGCGTAGCGCTTTTTCTTTCACTCGTCCCACGAGTGACAGTGACGGCTGAGCTGGGTCTATGAACGGCCTTAATATTAGATTTAGACTTTCAAGCGTAACCCTAAAAAAACTGCATTCGTTAACCTCTAAGTCCGAGGCTGGACTCTCACGGTCACGACCTCCTTGCATTAAGTACCTATTTTAACTAATAGAGCATTTTAACACATGCCTAATGATAAGTTAATATCATCGCATTTAGTATGCTAATTAAGAATTAGAAAAACCTGCTAGAGCGTTTGAAACTTAAAGATCAAATTGATCAGCGGCAGTTAATGCTAAGCTGATGTAAAAACTAAATGAAAGGTAAAAAACTAAAGTTAAAGTGTCATACATATTAGATACACAATTTAATGTAGCATTTAATGTATGTATTTGTATAATTTCTTGTTTTTCGTCGCCGTTCGTGTGGAAGCCGTGGTGGCCTAGTGGTTCGACCTACCGCCTCTCATGCAGAGGGTCGGGGTTCGATTCCGGCTCGCACCTCTAAGTTTACTTATGTGCGAAATTCAATTTGAATTTACCACTGAGCTTTTCGGTGAAGGAAAACATCGTGAGGAAACCTGCACGCATCTGTGAAGTAATTCAAAGATGTGTGTGAAGTCCCCAATCCGCACTGGGCCCGCGTGGCGACTATAGCACAAACTCTCTCGTGATGAGAGGAGACCTGTGTCCAGCAGTGGGACGCAAATAAGCTGCAGTAGTAGTAGTAGTAGTTGTTTTTTGTGGTATAAAAATAGCCTAAGTATTATTCCCATGTATACGAGTTTAGTCCTGTCCATGCCAACAAAAATTAGCGAGAAGAATATTATGTATGGTTGACAATCCTATGGCAGATTAAAAAAATCAAAGCCATGCCAAATTTTATCAACATTTCCGTAAGTAGATACCTAGTGGGGTGTGAGATAATACAAAATAGAGAAATCTTGTCATTCGTCAACTTCATCTATCTATGTTATAGGCGTAGATATATGAATTTCCATCATTTCCATCTCTGTTTGGCCCCATAGTTGACTGGTAAAGAGTGCCTTTAGACATTAAGTCCGTCAATTGTATACATTTTGTATGTGCAATGATGTGTGCAAATAAATAAATAATATGAACAAGAAGTTCAATATTAATTCGATCAATGCAGAGCCAAATGATCTCGTCGTAGAAACCTGAAATTTGCCAAGCATGTTCCTTGGGGAGTATCGGGCAGAATCTCGAAGAATTTTGGAAAATCCTCTCTTGGATTTCCCGAAATTCCTACGGTATCGGGAAAGATGGATTATTCTGCGGGACACGGCTCTCTACTCGTAAAGACCAAAATACACAAATATACACAGACAGCCTACAAAGGCAGTATCAAGTTCACTATAAGATTGTCATCAGCCTTGGGTCGGTTCACTTGACACCGACTTTGTAGGCTGTCGGAGATTGAAGTTGGTTTTTGTAAAAAAAAAAACCGGCTCCAGTTTCCAAACATGCGTACGATGGGACGTAAGTCTCACTGCACGATGGTGCTAACAAATTTTGAGGACTTCCCTCATTTTCTCATGGATCTCATCATCAGAACTGAACCAAATTAAGATGGGACCAATCCGGAGATACCACCTTTCGATTAAAAAGAGAATCATCGAAATCGATTCACAATCGACGGAGTAATCGCGGAACATACATACAAAAAATATATATAAAAAAAACATACAGACAAATTGAGAACCTCCTCCTTTTTTCGAAGTCGGTTAAAAATAGAGAACTCTCACCACGGTTAACTTCATATTAGTCCATAATACATTGCAATGTCGATCGGTACAGTACAGTCATGACTCATGAGATCACGACTCAGGATCACGATACTCGATCGGCAACAAAAAATCAACAGTAATTAATAAACTAACTTAATCCACATGTCTATTGATCATTTTCTATTAATTAAATCTACCTATCGATTGCGAAACGCGTTGAAGTTTATGCTTTTATACGATACGAATCAGACACGATTTATGTGATTACGATCTAGGAATTTAGAGGAACGCCTGAGTCATAGAAATGTTTGGACTTTCAAATAATCTATAAATGTTATCAGCAGCGGTATTGCGTCTGGCCATCTGTTTGAGATGCGGATAACGACCAGTAGTTTTTCAATACGAGAGTAGGAGTGGCGCGCATAATGTTCCGTATAAATATATTAAAATATTATAAAGCAATAAATGATATGAATATGAATATAAAAAAAACCACTTCACGCACCTTGCCATTTGGTATATAACGTCAAAGATTTAACAGATTCGTTGAATTTTGTTCAAATTTGTGACACATGATTTTTGAGTTCTTTGAGCTCTGAGAAGGGCTCTTAGAGATTTGAGATTAAGTATAAGTACTTGTAAAATATATTTTTTCAAGTATCAGTCATAAGCAACTATTTTTATGTCTTAATAGTTCTGCAAATACCCGTGGTGGCCTAGTGGTTCGACCTACCGCCTCTCATGCAGAGGGTCGGCGGTTCGATTCCGGCTCGCACCTCTAAGTTTACTTATGTGCGATATTCTATTTGAATTTACCACGGAGCTTTTTGGTGAAGGAAAACATCGTGAGGAAACCTGCAGGCATCTGCGAAGCAATTCAATGATGTGTGTGAAGTCCCCAATCCGCACTGGGCCCGCGTGGGGACTATAGCCCAAACCCTCTCGTGATGAGAGGAGCCCAGCAGTGGGACGCAAAATAGACTGTAGTAGTAGTAGTAGTTTTGCAAATTAGCAAAGGCACCTTTGCATGCTATTAAACTATTAACCTCCGCTGTAATGTAAAGCCATAAAAAAACTCAGCAGTAACTAAAATGATGAATTGATTTACACAGTTGTCAGATTGTCGACTTGACGTTGTAATAAATCACCAGTCGTCCGTTGTAAAAGGCGTCAGCTGACATGCGCCGGCGCATGTGACCTCACATCGCGTCTAACCTTTCATTTCGGACGTATTATACACTCAGGTGAGACGGCATGAACGACGCAAAGATGGTTACCGTAACTCTCAATTATTTATAAATTTTAGTTGAATTTAGATTTAGTCAGATCTGGTATGCGTAGGATACTTGCTATTAAATGCTAAGGATAAGAACACTTACCTATAGGAAAAAGAATGACCTTTTTTTATTTCGCTTTCAAAAGCACTAAAGAAATAGGGATGACGACAACTTTTTTTTTCTTAGTTTATCAGGAAGATTATTGAAAAGTATTGGACACGTATTTTTTCTTTTTTCACGTAATCAAACTTATACGGAGATATATTGAGTTGAAATGTCGCGTGACGTCACGGTTAGGTACATTTATACCTAACGGTGACGTAGTTAGCCCCCACTCTCCAATTTTAATGCGTTTTAACTTAGTCATTCTCTGTTAATTTGATAAAACAAAAAATACGTGTCTAATATTTTTTTATTGCCTGACTGACGGACTAATTAGAATATCGATTTCTTCACCCTGTCGTCATCCCTATTAAAAGTATAATTCTAGGAATTCCGATTTTTCATTAAATTGTCTGATTAACAGAGGAAATTTAGACATAAACAAACATTACGTGATGAGGTATTTATTACACAATAAGAACATTAGGCTGATAAGCATCGCCTTAGTCTGCATCTTCGTAACAGACGAATTAAATACAATGCATCTGCAATTTGGAACGGTTATTGCAGGGAAGTAGATATTGTGAAACAGAATTGAGTTGAGGTGATTGTATATTGCCGTGTTAGCCTAATGGTTCCTCTCATACAGAGAGTCATGGGTTCAAATCGCGGATCATATAAATTTACGGAAAAAATACCATTGAGTTTTTCTAATATACAATAACTATTATTATGTAAGAAATGTGAAAAAACTTTATCCTATGAAAAAAAAAGCTATTAACGAATAGTTATTCGTTATTAGTGAAGTTTCACCGATATGTGTGAAAGTCCTCGTAGCGCCCGTGACCCATTCATCCTGAGAGGAAGCCTGCGCCCAGCTGTGGGACGTAAATAAGTAGGCTGTTTTCGTGGAGGTAGCAGCGATTGACCAGTCTGTTTACGGATCTAGGGTGAATGTGGCATCTTCTGGATAAGCGAAGCATGTTCCACCTTGAAGCCCATTTGTAATAAAAAATACCGGCCAAGAAGCGAGTTTAACTCGCGTGGAGATGGTTCCGACCCTTGATTATTTTCAATGACATCATTTTCAATCCGTTATGCAGGATAAGCTCTTTTATATGATAGATTTCAAATACTATATGGACTTCTTAATAATTTTCCTGTAATCTATAGGTCAATAATTATCCTCCGTATTTTTTCAAAAATTTTAGGTCCAGAGGTTTCGGAGATAAGGGGGGAATGGTCATTTTCGCCTATTTTCTTAAATAACTCGAAAAGTATTGACCAAAAAAGAAATAAATATATATTTGAGATCCTCATATGAAGTACTTTCATTTGATATGTCACACGATATAGTCTGAAAAACTTCATTAATATTTTTTCCAATTTAGCCCCCAAAAATAGGGTCTAGGTCTAGGTCTTTGGGTCACAAACTTACATATACGTACCAAATTTCAACTTAATCGGTCCAGTAGTTTCGGAGAACATCGACTGTGACAGACAGACCGACAGACACAGGAGTACTACTATATGGGTTCCGTTTTTACCTCTTGAGGTTCGGAATCCTAAAAAAGCCTTGGAGGAGGCTTGATCGACATTTATTCCTGTACTAAGTATATATTTTTCTACGACACTGTATTTTTCGTCACATTATCCGTAGGTGTAATAGTTATGTATAGTAGAATATTTCATCTGTGTCTATAATGTTTGCTGAATTTAATTTACCCGTACCGACACCTAACATAAAAGTTGCTAATATTACTCTATTAAGTAAGCACTTAAAGCAGTTAAAATGCTATTCAGCCAGTCACTTTCTGCTTTGAACTAGTTATATTAATTTTACATCACCCTTGGCCATAAAGTGAGATTTTCTGCCCGCTACGCGGAGAGAAAATCTCACTTCTTGGCCAAGGCAAGACGTAAAACTTTTGACAAACCACGGGTGGTAATTCGTAAAACCCCAGATCGCATATTTATGCCCCTCACCTTCGGTTCGGGCCACAGAAACCTGTGTGGAAAATATGGGACATTTACGAATTCACCACCCTAGGTCTGTAATGTACTATTAAACAGAGATGCGATTTATTTGAAATACTTCTATTTAAAATGCAAATACAAAATGCAAAATACCTATTTTGTATTTTACATTTAAATGCCTTTTAGTAAAAAACATTTTGTATTTTATTTGAAATACCTTTCGAGATGTATTTTGCATTTTTAATGTTGATTTCAAAATGCAAAATACTTTGTCATTAAGTTTAGCCAACATTAGATACCAGTCTACCAGTCAAACAAAATGAAATGAACGAATGACGCTTGTATTGCCGAATTTGACCGATAGAGGTGCGTGCCCTTTTTTTCTTCTTTGGTCAGAGTGCGCGCCTTATGTCTGAACTAATAAATAGAAATTGATGTTTATTTTTTTCACTTTTTATCAATACCAGTCCAATTGTTATTAATAAAAGAAGTGTAATAATAATAAAATAAGAACTAGATGCACAATCAACCGAAATAATGGCCACACAATTCACAAAATGAAGCCATGGTTATCTTTTCGTTAGTCTAGTTTTTTTACATTATTTTGAGTATTATTATTATTATTAATAACATAACAATTTATTATGATACGCGTACTGATAAATTAGACCAAAATTTCATGCATAAGGTGCCATTTGGCTCGGCATTGTATCTATCTCTATTCTATTTCTCATGATAAATACCTAAAATAAATAAAAATATCATTTGATTTGGTCAAAAGGTATTTTATTTTGAAAAAGTATTTTGAAAATACCTATTTTGCATTTAGCATTTGAAATACAAAACGCAAAACTATTTAGTATTTTGCATTTGAAATAGTAAATCTGAAAAGTATTTTGCATTTTGTATTTAAATGCTTTTTTAAAACCATTTTGTACATCTCTGCTATTAAATTGCAGTTATGAATGATACTGTCTTAAAAATAGACGATGTAAAGAAAACAACGGTTAACGCACTCACTGCCACCGACGCATATGTGCGTTTTGCTGACTTTCCCGCAGTGCCTTGAACGCACATGTGCGTTGCAATGTTCCCTTAATGACAGATGTGGCACCTGGCAAAAGTTCGTAAAACAGAAGTGGCAGTGAATGCCTTAAAGCAAAAGTCTCAAACCATTTTCAAGGCGTAGACATATTGCACATATTCAGAAAAACCTATTTTATGAAACAAGTGCACGCTTGTTCTATGATCTGCAAAAACATATAAATAAATAAATATCCTGGGACATATCACACATATTGACCTAACCCCAAACTAAGCAATGCTTGGCGTCCCGACGTGGCCACAGATATGTGGTGTCGGTTACGAATGTTACGATTATGAAAAGTTTAGTATATACTAAACTTAATCATCATCATTTCAGCCGAAAGATATAGACCTTCCCCAAAAACATGAATATTTCAAGAACGGTGTGAGCAAACAAGCTTAGTTTCTTGGATAAATAAACTTTATTAGACCTGAATTAGGTTCCCTTAACATTAATGCATATAATCTTCCTTTTATACAGATCCATTTTGTGTTTGGTTCGAGCTATTAACATCTAGCTTATGGTATAATATTTATTTATTTATTTATTATTACAAAAATTACACTTACAGCTAGAGCCAGTCATGACATTAAGGTTAAAATATTACATTATTTCTTATACAATAAGTGCTAGGAGCTACAGTGGTTTCGAAATAGTGACCAGCTGTGGCTAGAAATTTTATAAATATTGCTAATTACCTTCATGTGAAAGTTTTATGGTTGTAATGACTTTATTACGACACTAAGGTTTTGCTTATTTTATCGTTGCTAGGTACTTTCCATACATTAAATAATTAACCATTGCATGCTTATAAATAGATATTGAATATTTAATGCCTACTTAGGGCATTCACTGCCACCAACGCATATATGCGTTTTGCTGACTTTCCCGCAGTGCCTCGAACGCACATGTGCGTTGCAATGTTCCCTTAATGACAGATGTGGCACCTGGCGAAAGTTCGTAAAAAGAAGTGGCAGTGAATGCGTTAATGTGATATCTAGCAAGTTTTTTGGTTATTCGGTGATTTCAAAAGCACTCAAATACTGTAACCTTTTCATCGATAAATTAAAGGTCTAAATAGGGATGACGACAACTTTTTTTCCCTTAGTCTATCAGGAAGATTATTGAAAAGTATTGGACACGTATTTCTTTTTTCACGTAATCAAACTTATACGGAGATATATTGAGTTGAAATGTCGCGTGACGTCACGGTTAGGTACGATTTATACCTAACGGTGACGTAGTTAGCCCCCACTCTCCAACTTTAATGCGTTTTAACTTGGTCATTCTTTGTTAATTTGACAAAACAAAAAAATACGTGTCTAATATTTTTTATTACCTGACTGACGGACTAATTAGAATTTCGATTTCTTCATCCTGTCGTCATCCCTATTACACTGCTCTGCTGTGGTGGTGTGTGGTATTCACTCATAATTTATTTAAAGTATGGCCCTTTTAGAGCAGTTGGTAGTAGTCTTATAGTAATTGCCAATTCTTGTAGGTTCGAGCCTCTCAAAGCCGCCGATGAGTGCGAATGTCCAAAAACATTTTTTTTACTTAAAGCTGTTTCATGTCAAATGGTAAGTTTTTGACAAACTGTTCCTCTATAATTGCTTCAATCAATATTTCCCTTACCACTTAATAGTAACATGTCATCGTAGGTTCAAATTCTCTTTCCGAATGTTAAATCATGCTTATTTACCTCCACAGATGCGGCGGTCAATAAAAAATCAAGTTTCACTTGTTTTCGCTGTTTACCACTTCACACTTGTTTAGAGGCGTTTGTTTTAGGATGTGTTAAATGACCCGCGCTTCGCGTGAATGTGCGGACTATAGTCTCTACTATAAAGTTTTCTCATGAAAATAGACAATACCTAGACTTAATATCTTGGGACAGTTTTACATAAATTGCCCTAGCCACACGCTTAACAAAGTAGGTATGTACTTATAGTGCTATATGGTGCTAAACAATGTTAAAAATTATACATTATGTGCTTCGCGTCCAGGTTTCGCATGACTGTACCTAGTTTTTTTTAATACAAAGCATGACTGGACACTAACAAACACAACCATAGAAGTATTAAGAGGATACGTGAGTTGGGCCCCTATCAGATTGGAGAAATTTAAATCAATGTTGCTGTCTCGCAGGCGCGGGCGGAGTGACAAAAGGTGCGATAAGGACAACTGCAGCTCCGTCGAAAAATCCGACGTA
Organism: Aethes cnicana; assembly: GCA_963971205.1. Lineage (NCBI taxonomy): Eukaryota > Metazoa > Arthropoda > Insecta > Lepidoptera > Tortricidae > Aethes > Aethes cnicana. The sequence continues at coordinate 10,822,788 of OZ020286.1, forward strand.
AAAACCTCAAAAATCGAGGTTTCATTCTCGACATTTTCCTCCTCCAAAATTAAACCAATCGTAATGAAATTTTGGGAACTGGATGAAAAGGAAATTATCTGTGTCGGACCCTTATGACTTTTGCGTTTATTATTCTGGTTTTTGTATACCAGGCATTTCTTTGCGGCCTATTCAATCGGGCCGTTTTCAGCACTGTTTGGAGTCACCTAGTTCTATTAAGAACAAAAATATCACTAAAAGCAGATACTGACGAAATTGATCTTATTTCTAAAAATCATTGATCTACGGTCAAAATCCAGGGAGGAATATGTCGAGAACGTTTGTGTGGAAAAATGACCACTAGCGTGTCCTCTTAAACGAATCCGTCCAGCGGTTTTTGAGCGGATTTCTACCTAAGAAAAGTAATTCAAAGTGCATGAAAAAGAACGCATCCTATGAAACGAAGTGTAAATATATGTAAAAATAACGTAAGTTCTCTACCGTAATAACCACCAGCCTTAAAGTGAAAAATACCTACAGTAACTACCAATTACAATATCAATATCACAACACTAAACATTAAACTCATTTCCTATTTGATATTCCTAACATGATTGGTCATATGTTGGAAGTACTTTGAGGACATACATCGCGTCGCAAACGGGGCAGACTGGACTATTGCGTAGACAAGTTTAGAAGCATCATACACGTGGAATTGTGCCATGGCACGCCATAACCTTTTGCCTCTTACTTTCCATTGACCTGGCGCAGTATCGGTCAGCGATGGGCGGCTATCGATGAAATGGAGCTGAAGTTATCGATGGATTAGATTTAGATTTGTTTATGCGCCGGATGCGAGCTGCACAGGATCGGTAGGAGTGACGAGCCCTGGGGGAAGTATATGACCAGCAGTAGACGTCTATCGGCTGACATGTTGATGATGATGATTCGCTCGCGGTCATAGAAATAAAAGACAAAACGTCCATGACAGGATAAATCTCTAGCCATAGAGTTTCATCACACAGACCGACTCTGCTCTACTGCTATTATGCGGATTTATTTGTTAAGTAACGGAAAACTACGTGAGAATCCCTATCTATTCTATGTAAAAGAATTCTCACGATAAAAAATCTCAAGATCAATTGAAAGATAAGTATTTACAATACCTTTTTGAATGTTGATTACTTACCTTTATACGTATAAATACATTCTTTAACTTTTGCAGGGTTAGAAATTAGTCGAAAAAAACATGTCTCAACTATTTATCTAATAGAACCTAAGTACTAGTTAGGTTTACTATTGATTATTTTACCTCCTGTACATGATTGTCATGACTTCAGAGGACATCAGTTTTACCGTGCATTGAATTTCAAGTTAATTACGTCTGGATCTGTTTCCATACAGAGGCGGCCTTTGCGCTTGCTCCCCGGGCGAATAGATCTTTGCGAGGCCCTAGTCTGGGTGGCTGTACGCGCCGGAGGGGGGGAAACCCCCCGGCTTTAAAGTCCTTATTTTTATTAGATATAAGTTTTCCCCACCCCTTGCCAGCTAAACCATTGTTTTTGAAAAAAAAAACATGGTATTCATGGAAGTAGTCTACAATGTGTCCCTGGATAAAGTTCCAAAACGAATAGGGATGAAACGTGATGATATTTTATCGATGAAAAAAATATAATCCCGTATTTCTTTTTTTTTTCATTATTTTCAGTAAATCGAGGAATTATTACAAAAAAAGTGTTCTTATTTTTGTTTTAAATCATTGTGATTATCAGACGGGGTATTTAACAATAAAGAAATCGTATAACATTAGATGAAAAAAAATACGTCGGTAAATTAAATAGTTAAAATAGAACTAGAAATAAAAAATATAAAAAATAAAAACGATAAAATCGCTGCCTGGGGCACGGTGCCTAGAAGGCTTGCTGCAGTGCCACGTTAAAAAGGCCACTTTTTTAGAATTAAGTTTTATTAGCATATTTTTTTAAATAACATGAATAACGCTTTGTGTTAAATCCCGCTGATTAAAGGTCAATACGACACTCAGGAGGGCAGATATCTTATTGTAAAAATATTTCAGGAACTTCTCATTTTATTGTTTTCATCGAAAACAATTCACGTTTCATCCCTAATTGTTTGTGCATTTTATCTAAGGATAAGCAGACTGTAGAAGTTTACGGGTAATAACCGACCAATATAAAAAAAAAGTACTCGGCGAAGTAAAAATGTTGTGCATTAAATACTAGGCAACTACGGAACCCTACATTGCGCATGGCCCGACACATAATTGGCCGATTTGTTGTAATAATTCACTCTTTACTGTATAAATTATATTCTATGTTACGTACGTTATTTACAATTTCAGAACGAATACCATAACGAATACCATAAGGGGTGAAATTTTTATATAGATTTGTCCTAAGCATTAGCACAGATTACTAAATATTTAATTAGTATTTTTTTCAACTTGGATTATCGTAAGCCTGCGCGAGGCCCCGGGCGGTTGCCCGCTTCGTCCCCCCCTAAGGCCGCCTCTGTTTCCATACATATAACAAAAGTTACAAATATACTTATCAAATCCAAGTTCACTAATACAATGTCCATTCTATCGATAAAACCTATCATACAATCGAACTGTCGATAAAAATATAATCGGAGCGCATCACTAGTACACACTGATGATTATTATTATGTCACTTCGTCTGCTTATAATAGAGTTGCGCGGTTCGCGTCTATGGACGGACGAGTGCAAAAAGATCTATACACTTTTAAATCTTATTGCTTCGCTATTAGGTTCAAAACAAATGTATTTTTGTTATATATCAAATGTAGTTTCGGGCGGTGTTTTGAAAGGCGCTGACGAATTAACCTCCCAACCCGATAACCTATAGAGTTAACACATCAATCAATTTTATTATAAACACTTTCTTCTGTAGCTTTTAGAAACAATAATGAGTTTGATAGAAACATACTAAATTAGCTAAAGATTAGCTATGACTTTTGACTTAAAATGTTAAAGGGTCTCTAGATACAAGATACATAGACCCAAACTTGTACCTAAGTCATAAACACTTGTGACCAAACCCCATTCCAAAAATTATGTGACACATCATGATCAAACAGTTTTAATTTGGGCAGTGAAAACTATAACCTGGAGAAAAACAACCATACAGGGTCTTTGGAAAGAAAATCGTCTAATTTTGGTTTCGTAGTTAGAGCGTTGTCACACACTAACTACTTACGTTTGTCACAGTTTGTCACTCGCTGATTATTTTAACGATTTGACGACTTGGACATGAACTAATAAAGTCCATATAGAGTATATTATTCAATTGATTAGAAGCGAAAAATATACATATTGATGATTGATGACGGTTGACACTTTTCGAAAATCATAGTGAACAGCCGACTGCCTCTTTACAAAAATGGAAAGTGCTTTTCTACTACTACTACAGCCTATTTGCGTCCCGCTGTTGGGCACAGGCCTCCTCTCATCACGAGAGGGTTTGGGCTATAGTCCCCACGCGGGCCCAGTGCGGATTGGGGACTTCACACACATCTTAGAAGCTGGTTTCCTCACGATGTTTTCCTTTAATCGAAAAGCTCAGTGGTTAATTCAAATTGAATTCTGCACATAAGTAAACTTAGAGGTGCGAGCCGGAATCAAAACCCCGACCTTCTGCATGAGAGGCGGTAGGTCGAACCAATAGGCCACCTCGGCTTCGTAGAAGTTGGGACCTGGACATTGACTAATAGACCAGACGTTGCAAACATCTAGGTTCATAAGCTAGCACTAGATTACGTAAAAGGCGAAAGTTCGTTCGATTAGCGACGAATTGTTTTGATTACGTCATTTCATTTCTATTATATGTGTGGACAGTGATTAGGAATGCGTTAGGCGTCTGGAGACTTTCCCAGGCGCAGAATCCTTTGGTCGTGGGACAAGTGACAGGCGGGGGCGATTTGGCTTGTGCCTTTTCGTTGGGAAAATGCCTTTTTTTCTTCTTTTTTTAATATATCAATGGTATAGGCAAACGAGCGTACAGCCCACCTGATGGTAAGTGGTCACTGCGGCTCATGGTCACCGAAATCCTATGATCCCCCATTAAGAAACCATAAGATCTCGAATGCGTTGCCAACCCCGAGGCCTAAGATGGAATGCCTCTATGCCAGAAATTTCATCGGTTGCCTCTATGCATACCTACCGCCCGAATCACCGCCCGGTGGCAGTAATATTGAGAAATTTGACAGTTATATGCGACGTTGCCAACTTTCGGGGTAAACCCTCTTAAGCATAACATCAATTAAACATTTTTTTTTTACTAAATGAAAAAGTTTTTAATGACAAAACGAAAATAAAAATGTGGAATATTTCCCAAGACTTGGATCGCTCTGTTTGCGTAAGAATCACGGAAGCGCGCGACATGCTCGCGAGATGGTCAAACAGAGCACTGGCCACTCTGAACATGCAGAATAATTAACATAGAACACACTACTGGATAATCGATAATAAATATACTTAGGTATTATTGCTCTATCTAATCGTAACAGTCATGTCCTAGTGAAAAACTCAAGACGCTGACAAGAGCTAATGACCTTGAGCACTCGAGGCAGGCAACTGTCTCAGCCTTCAGCGGACAATGTCTGTTTGCATTGGAGGGAGCGAGAAGCACGACCGCGGCATGTGGGCGATATACGTAGAAAATCAGAAAAATCAAGATTAAAAAAAATCTCACATTGCATGAACAATATAAATAAGCAAGTTTTTTTTTTATATAAATCTGCGTTAAAAATAAGGATGGAAGGATTAGAAGACGTAACTTCACGATTTTTTTCCATCGAACCGATTTCCTGAAATTCTTTTAAAAAAATGGCAAGTTTTTTAAGTATATAGTGAATATTAACATATATTTTACCCGCCTTACAAAATCAAATAGTTCGTTTAAATACTGTTTAAATAAAGTCAATTTAGGTCTTGTCAGCGCCTTAACTTAGGATTGTCAAATTTTGTTTACAAAAAGCAGTTGTTGCTACGGGCGGGCTTTTCAAAAGCCGTGGTAGCATAGTGGTTTGACATACCGCCTCTCATGCAGAGGGTCGGGGATTCGATCGCACCTCTGAATTTACTTATGTGCGAAATTCAATTTGAATTTACCACTGCGCATTTCGGTGAAAGAAAACATCATGAGGAAACCTGCACAGACTGCGAAGTAATTCCAGGACGTGTGTTACTCGTAAATCGCCAATCCCCTCTGTACCCGGGTCGACAGCGGATTTTGCTTTTGATCCACCCCGTAAACAGACTAACGCCTGGTTCCTATATCCAAACAACGCCTCGTTTTGCCTACGGACGGTTAAAATTTGACAGATTCTCTATGGAACAAATGTCAAAAATCAACCGTCCGTAGGCAAAACGAGGCGTTTCGTGGATATAGGAACCGGGCCTATACCAAGAGGTTTCCTAACGTGTTCTGGATGTAGGTACAAAGAATATATTGTCCGTAATACCTGAGAAATAGACCGTGGGATCCATCACGGACTACGATGACAACATTATTTAGATGTGAGTACAAGTACTTACTTTAGTTATTTATTATTTATCGTGCAGTTCATAATCATAACTCGCTGATTAATGTTACGGCATACAGGTATTTTATTATGTTATTTTATTTGAAGCCGTGGTGGCCTAGTGGATCGACCTACCGCCTCTCATACAGAGGGTCGGGGTTCGATTCCGGCTCGTACCTTTAAGTTTACTTATGTGCGAAATTTAATTTGAATTAACCACTGTGCTTTACGGTGAAGGAAAACATCGTGAGGAAACCTGCGCGCATCTGCGAATTAATTCAAAGATGTGTGTGAAGTCCCCAATCCGCACTGGGCCCGCGTGGGGACTATAGCCCAAACCCTCTCGTGATGAGAGGAGGCCTGTGCCCAGCAGTGGGACGCAAATAGGCTGTAGTAGTAGTATACAGGTATTTTGTGTACATTGAATATAAATAAGTCGATTTTTGAAAAAAACCAATATACCCGACTGCAAATAAACTTTTGCTGTCACATTATATATTTTTGTAATCCGTTCATTAAACCCTTTATTTTGATATCCCACTCGATAGGCTTTGACTAAAAAATATTTTTGGAAACGATTAGGCCCGGTTCCTATATCCACGAAACGCCTCGTTTTGCCTACGGACGGTTGATTTTTGACATTTGTTCCATAGAGAATCTGTCAAATTTTAACCGTCCGTAGGCAAAACGAGGCGTTACGTGGATATAGGAACCGGCCCTAAAATGCCTCCAATTGTCAGCTATTTTGTTTTTTCCAATTTTGATATGCCCATTGTCACTCTCAAAATGAAGACGTATCTAACGACACCTCGCATGCTAAAATCCATCAAGCTATTTAGGCTACAGAGCGTGCCAAAGAAATATACATACATACACACGAAAAAAACATAACCCTCCTACTAGCACAGTCGGGTAAAAATAAAAGTAAATTAATTACCGATGTTAGGAGATTTAATACAGGGTTGAATTTGATTATTAACATCTGTATTATAAAATTGGAAATCAATTTGGTCGTTTATTTATACTTTCTCTTTTCAGGCTTGCATGAGTTTACACCATATCGTAATATTTTTTAAACGTAATTTAATTCTGCTAAATTTTAAACCGAGATCCTTTTAAAATTAAAAAAAATAGATGAAAAAGAAATTAGTAAAGGCGTTAGAAAAAGTTGATAACAATGGAAGCCTTACTATATACGTAACTTCCGTTATTATTTAGAACCATATCGTAGCAGGGTCCCCAAAAAAAAGAAAACAAAGACATAATTTAATTCACGAATCCTACTGCAATTTCATATCAGAAAATAATCGCTTACTTTCTAACTTCACAAAGGCCTCGTTTCCCAGTCTTCTTCATCACTGATGTTCACAAGTTCTTTCGAAGTGTCCCAAAGTCTCCTCGTCAGCTTCTCATCAGTCGTCAACCAGTGATCAAGCCACTTCATGCAAAACTTGTAATGTTCCCCGCTTACTTTCACCAGCTCTGGTGCTGCCGCCAAGTATGCTATCTGCCCTCCCACATCTTCCTTCGGTTGTCCAATCAAATTAATAAAAAAAAACAGCTATAGTCTTAATTCCATCCGGGAACTCCTTAAAAATGTCCGTCTCTGGAACGAGAAAGGGATCAAAGCTGTTTGCGGTTACATTAGAACCATTCAGGCGCTTACTCAACTCGACATTGAACAAAGTCATTGCGAGTTTAGAATTGCTTAGTGATTCTATGAAAGAATACCTGCCAATGTCATTCCAGTGGGTGAAGTCGATGTTGCCAATGTACATTGTGCTAGCCGACCCGTTGATGATTCTACTCGGCGCTGATTTTTGAAGCAACGGTATTAGTAAGTAAGTGAGTAAGAACGCACCGAAATAATTGACTTGCATGGTCAGATTTAGGCCGTCTTCAGTGTGTTTATCCGGCAGGCCTACCGCTCCAGCATTGTTCACTAAAATATCCAATCGACTTTCAGTATTGATGGTGTCTCTCACGAAGTCCCTTACTGATCTGAATGAACCTAGATCTATAGTTCTGTACGCGACGTCCATATTTCCCGTGTCTGCTTGAAGGGATTCTTGAGCTCTTTTCAACTTTGTTTCGTTTCGGCTGGAGATAATCACTTTGGCTCCTCGTCGGGCAAGGTTTTTAGCCGCTTCATAGCCAACTCCTGAACTCCCACCGGTGACAATAGCCACTTTTCCATCCAATCTTGCTTGCGTATCACACATGATCCAATAGGCCGCAATCCTTTTATCTCGAAGTCAACAACAACACTGAGTTAATAAAAATAATATAAAACAGGAACTCGAATGCCTACTACTGACATAGGGTCTTGAATAATTGATGTGCTAGTGTAATAATAATATTATTTCAAGCACGTATACTCGTGAAGACGTCGGATTCCCATATTAATAACGTAAAAAATATGGTTTTGAGGAAGTACTTATTTCATATGATTGAAGGCTACAAGACCACAAAAAAGTGCATAGATTGTTTAGGTATCTCCTGCAATAAATCATTTACTTTTTCATTCAGTGAATTAGCAGTGGACTGAATACTTGGAATGATCATTTAATTTCCATTAGGTATGTTATAGTTGATGGACTTCAAGCCTATACTTCAGTTCCTAGCTTGCTCATTTTCCTCCTCGAAGAGACCGCGAACTTCGATATTAATTTTCAACTGATAATATATTATTGGTTGTCTTCTAGACAAACATAAATACACAGACAACGATTATAATAAAAACAGTCACGGAACCCTAACAAATCACATTAGGTATTTGAAAATGACTGGCTGGTATTGTGCAGCAGATTAACTATTTTTACAAGCACTCTACAACCTTGGCAGACAGACATATAATAAAAAAAAACATAGGTATTATTTGCTATACGTCCCTAGATAGGAAGCTATTTAGGAGTTCACTACAGCCTTATTACGTCCCACTGCTAAATAGGCCTCCTGTCATCACGAGAGGGTTTGGGCTATAGTCCCCACGCGGGCCCAGTGCGGATTGGGGACTTCACACACATCCTTGAATTACTTCGCAGATGTGTGCAGGTTTCCTCCCGATGTTTTCCTTCACCGAAAACCTCAGTAGTAAATTCAAATTGAATTTTGCACATAAATAAATTTCAGAGGTGCGAGCCAGATTTGAACCCGCGGCCCTCTGCATGACAGGCGGTATGTCAAACCACTAGGTCACCACGGCTTCAGCTATTTAGGAGTACCTAGTTGAAATTAGTATAATCTATAAGTACCTGGGCGACCGAGCTTTAATTCATCATCATCATCATCATCATCATCATTTCAGCTGAAAGACGTCAACTACTGGACATAGGCCTCCCCCAAGGCTCGCCACTCAGACCGGTCCTGTGCTACTTGCTTCCACCGGTTTCCCGCACATTGCTCGCAGGACTGATGGCCGATGGGGCCGGAAAGTTCTCGAGTGGCGTCCACGAACCGGGAGACGAACTGTCGGTAGGCCTCCAACAAGATGCAGCAACGACCTCGTGAGCTTAAATTGCTCGACTGAAAATTGCTAAAACCGAGTTTTTCTCAGATATGATACCTAGCTAGATCGATTTGTCGCCCCCGTTTCCCCCTATATTCCAAATTTCTAAGATCGCTTGGATAAATAAATAAAGTAACAGAGAAATATGTAAGATGGCGCATTTTTTTAATGTGAAAAGATTAACAAACAGGCAGACGACTCACCTGGTGGTAAGTGGTCACCGTCGCCTATAGACATTTGTAACACCAGGAGGCGTCACCAATGCGTTGCCGATCTCGAAAGGGGAGGAGGATTCGGCGCATGGGATTCGGGAAGATGGGATAGAAGGATAGGGAAGAGGACAGCCCCCCCGCGGTCCTTTCACTCACCGTACGAAACGAAATAGCGAACCATTACTTCACGCCGATATTCTGTGAGAGTGTGGTACTTCCCCGGACGAGCCGGCCCGATTCAAGCAATAATTTAACATTATTGCAAGGCTCTACCATAGTAAAAAGTTTCAAGTATAAGATTAGATTCATATCTATACTTCCATACATTTAATATTATAAATGTGAAAGTGTCTTTGTTTGTCCTTCCTTCATTTGATGGAAATTGTTATCGAGACAGTTTGAGACGTTAATAATTAATAAATTTTATTTTTTATCTCACTCGCAGTATACAGAACATGTCAAGCATTCTTTCCTTAGAGGACGTCATGTGGAATCCAGCCGTGACCTTGATGACATCTCCCTTTTTTATCATAGGCAACGGCAGCGGGAAATTTCGAGGAGGCAGCTCGATGTTGAAGTACCTGTATGTACCCTGGAAATAGAGAGGTGAATGTCACTTTGCTATACCCAAACTCCCCCAATACAACCGGCTGTATTGCGTTTGGCCATCCGTTAGCGATGCGGAAGACGACCAGTTCTTTTTAAATACGAATGGCGCACATAAGGTTAAATTTCGTATAGAAAGACTACCTAGTCGTCGAACGAGGGGTTTACTGGATTCACTTAGCGGTCACTTTTGACGTCCCGAACAACACAGGTTTATAAATCCGCAATAGGGAGATTCCGTGCGCTAAAGAATCACTTGTGCACTTAAATAGACGTCTTGGTTGTATGTAGCAAGTAAAGTTAAACCGTCATAACGGGCTGGGATCCTCACTGGGAGCACGGGACACTGCGTCAGGTTGGAGTAGAGCTTCACAAACTCCAACATCCAGGGCTTGTCAATGGCGTCGCAGGTGCGCGTTGTGATCTCCATCATGTTCCCGCCCAGCGTGTACGTCGCTATAAACTGAAATACAAGAAAACACTCGTAGAATCATCGTTTAGCATGCCGCTCTGGCTTTGCACTGGCGCGCTAATGGAAAAAGTGAGACTAACCTTCCTTCTGTTGTATAGTAGGAATACCTAGTAGGAACAAGAGATCTACCTTTTTAGATTTCACCCAAACTTCTTTACGAACCACAACAACAGTGGGCTGTTGTCCTGGGTGGGAGGCCTGTGCTTATAGGTTTTGAGCTTTTAGCGGGGCAGAAATGGAGCCAAATCGCATTTTGATCACTCTAAACGGGCAACACTCCTTTTCGAATAGGAAGAGTGAAAAATAAATTGTTTGACCAACCGTGACATTGTTCCCCCAGGGCTGGTGGATGGTGGCGGTGAGGTTGGTGCGGTACGGCTCACTGCGCCGGCGCCGCGCCGTGAACACCCGCACGTTCGATATGTACTTATGGTTTATGAACCGCACCACCGCGCCCTCTTGGACTAGCTGCTGGTACTGTTGAGGCCAAAGAGATTAGTGACGCGAGGGATTATACAACATGCTAAAGTCTCCTCTAGGCACAGGGCGGACACGGCCTATAAAAGCACGATTTCGAACACAATTCGAATGAAGTGTTAATGTATGCGTGCGATGACGTCTGTGTACGCGCGAGGACGTCTGTACACTTGTAAATGTGTGTTTACCAACTACGCGGTCCAGTGATCCACTCTCCTACTACGGATGAAACAAATGACGGTAAGGCGAGTTGGGCGCGGGCTAGATTCAGGCGGGTGATTCCGTGGCCATTCTGTATGTAGTACTATTAAATATTCTGTGCTCTAGGAGACTTATGTATAAAACATTTTAAATTTTACATAAAAAGACCAAGTGGTAAAGCAAGTGGTGGCAAGTATAGATCAAGTGGTTAACAGAGCTCGTAGGAAATGTCATCATCATTTCAAACTAAAGATGTGTTGGGACATACATATAGTATGCCTTCCCCAAGGCTCGCCAATCAGATCGATCTTGTGCCAATCGCATCTGCCGTTGCGACCTTAACGGTTGTCATTCCGTCAAGTTGGAAGCCTAACGAGAGCTTGTTTACTGGTGCACGGTTGTCTAACGGTACATATACAGGGGGATCAATCCAAATGGGTCAGTAGGGAGAAGTCAGAAACTATAAGAGATAGCGATATCTGTTCTTAAGGAACCATGGCTTCGATTTTAGATTTCATAATAATGGCATTTTTTTTTTAAATCTTATACATAACCGGGAATTGAACCTAAACGAAGTCTCTGTTATCAATGTTAAGTATAAATTCTGCAACTTTTTTCGTTGTTATGTTATGTATGTATGAGAGTTTAAAAAAAGTTCTAATTCATTATTATTAAATCTAAAATCGAAGCCATGGTTTCTTAGAACAGATTTCGCTATCTCTCATAGTTTCTGACTTCTCCATACTGACCCATTTGGATTGATTACCATGTATATACATACATACATAATATCACGCCTTTTTCCCATAGGGGTAGGCAGATACCACTTCTTTCCATTTTACCCTGTATATTAGCCTATATTATATACACACACTGCTGAGTAAAGGCCTCTTATGCCATTCTACCCTGTCCTGAGCCAGCCTCTTTCACCGCTTCCCTGCCAACTGCCAGATGTCGTCCGACCAGCGAGCTGATGGTCTGCCTGCTGAACGTCGACCTAATCTTGGCCACCTTTCCGTAACCGTACATACTACTACTACTAATACAGCCTATTTGCGTCCCACTGCAGGGCACAGACCTCCTCTCATTACGATAGGGTTTGGACTATAGTCCCCACGCGGACCAAGTGCGGATTGAGGACTTCACACACATCTTTGAATTACTTCGCAGATGCGTGCAGGTTTCCTCACGATGTTTTCCTTCACCGAAAAGCGCAGTAGTTAATTCAAATTGAATTTCGCACATAAGTAAACTTAGAGGTGCGAGCCGGCATCGAACCCCGACCCTCTGCATGAGAGGCGGTAGATCGAACCACCAGGCCACCACGGCTACATAACAGTTACCAAACTACTTTCATCCCCAATTGTATCCAAGTTTGTAACGTTTGATGAGGCAGACAATTTATACCCGCCCGTAGGTAAATGGTCAATTGATACTCACCCCTGCCGAAAATTGCACGAAGATAATCGATATCCAAAAACCAAGCATTACTTTGAAATACAACCACAAACAGTAATTGGAAACGTTTTGCTGCATCGCATCGGCTTGTTAAGGGCGTGTAGCTGTGACCAAATTATGTTGGATAATGAGATCTGTCGTCAGTGCATAATTTAGTCCAATATTTAGTGTGCTTCAGGGTTCCCAATCAGTAAATTTGAACCATGTGTTATTAAACGCGAAGGGGGCATACGGGATATTGAAGAGTATGACCTGGTTCTCTAGCTAGCCTGACGGAGTCCCTAAACGCGTTTTGCCAACGTGAGAAATGGGGAGAGGTGAGGGATCCATAATGTTCTTTGGTGGACCCTTAAACCAGCACGTTTTGCAACTACAATTATAATTTCGAAATCGCTATCCATTTGTATGTGTACCAATATGTCTCAATACACAAAAAAGAGGCTGTCTAGTTTATGGGCGATAATTGTATACGTGATAACGTCACGTAACGCTACTATTGCGTCATGTTTTTTCGTGGGCGCAGCTGGTGTGACTCGATTTATTAGACGTTACCACGTCAAAAAATATTTTAGTATTCAACTAAGGAATCCAGATTTCAGAATGAAACTTCTCGGCAATGGTTATCCTGAACCAGAGTATTTTAAGGCACTTCCGTTACGCTCCATCATTAACTTGTTAGTGAAGGTGGAGGAAGTTATGGACTACCTACTTAGATGGATAATTACAAAAAGGTCCCAATGAGTCGAAGTGTATCCTCAAGGACCCCAAAATCTCAAAGTAAGATAAGGAAAACGGTAAAATTCCATCAATAACATAGGTACCCAACAAGGCAGTTGTAGTGTTGCAATAAAGATTCATGTATGTACGAGCATGTCTATATGTAATAATGATTTGAATATGCGATGTGTTCAAGAGATAAGGCGCAAATGACTATGGTTAAAAAAACACTAAGCACTAACAAAACAAACATTAACAAATCAAATTTGTTAATGTTTATATGAACGGTTTGCGAAAACATGGAATCGACTAGAGGTAACCATCGTATTGCTTAGTTAGAATGAGACTTGGTCCACCTATCACCATCACCATAAAACAGTCTATTTACTTACTTCTTTCTCTGATAGGCACAGGCCATTGATCAGAAGCACAATAGTGTGTTGATATGTTTCCTCGAAAATCCTTACCCAGTGGAACTTTCGGGATAAAAACATAGCCCGTGGGCGTGTCGTGTATTACTCTAATAGGTACATGAGTCATTGTTTATATCCATATCCATTATATCCATGGACATTTCATAAAAATCGGTTCAGTTTGTAGCGCGTGATAAATAATATACCATAGCGTGATAAATAATAGCGCGTGATCTTTAACACTCACGTAAGGTTTAACTGTAAGTGAATGTTAGTTATTAGAATAAATAAATAAATAACTATCCTCGTATCCACCCAAACTTTCACGTTCATGTACGTAAGTAAAAACTTTAAAATTCTATAAAAGTTTATCACGCTACACTACAATTTAAATGATCGCAAGCGAATCGAATGCGAGCTTTAGTTCTGTTCTGAGTAGTCATACTTTAATGTTTACAATTACAAATGCAAAATTAATTTGCGCAAAGAGCACGTGGATACTAAAACCACTACTACAACTTATAGGTACCGGTTGTGTTGGCCAACGATGTGCCATGTCCTTAACTGGTAACCGACTAGTAATCAATTATTTATGGGCAGTTCTGAGAATGGACTTTTAAGTTTCTAAGCAGATGAGCATTTTACTTGTAGGTATTATACCAATCTTAGTTAGCCATTCCGTCAACGGATAGATGATAATACTCGTATGTCCTCTTTAATCTGAGCTGCGGAAATTGCGATACGTTCAGGTTGTCCTTGCAAAAAAAAACATCAACTAAGGCATTTTCAACCTTTTAAATTGATACTGCTCAATGCAAACCATCGCATCAAACCTAGACCATGATTTTACACAGGCTGTCCAGAAAATGAAACTTTATTCAGTTTTTCATAATCTGAGCTACGGATATTGTAAAATAATCATTACTTTTGTCAAAAACCGTAAATGACTACTTACCATTTCCGTCTAAGAAGTTGCGGTGGGTAGGTACGTGCGCGGACGATGCTTGTGCACATACTTAACCACCGCAACTTTGGAAGAGCACATACCAATTCTCAAATGTATTTTTTCGAGACCTATATTTTCAGCCAAATTTTTAGTTTTATATCTTTAAACGTGCCCGAATTGGGTTTTTCACCTTACTACGCACCTTAAGCACAAATAGGTTAAATAGGTAGGTACTGTCGCAGAAGGTAGAACGAATGGACTTTTCCTCGTATAACAATCTAATGAGTAGATGAGACCGGTCTGTGTATCAAATTAAAAGTTCAAATTCAGTACCCATATAAAGTACCTAGGAAAATTTATTTGTCTAAATAATATCTCTCAATACGTTGGTAGGAAAATTGTTCAAGTACCTGCATGATGTTAGCGTGCTCTTATGGTTTTATTGACCTGACCACCACGGTATCACTGTTCAGCTGTCAAATCAAAGCTACGCCATCTCATACTGTTATTTAGTGTCGGGGTTCCCCTCTTGGGACAGGAGAGTATTATGCAGAGACCTCGGTCGACGGAATAAATTGAGAAAGTAAACATTCAAAACCATATTGTCTTTATTATTTAAACAAACAATCGCCCGCAAAGTTTCACAGAGTTTTCTTTATAATGTCAGCTGCCCTCTCCGCTATGCCTATCAACACGGAGTTCGGGTAAAGGGAGAGTGGTGAGGGAATGACGCTGGCATCCACGACACGCAAGCCGGAGACTGACTTCACCCTGAAAAAAAAAACAATTATTCGAAATCCAAAACTAAAAAAATATATTGGAAGAACTGCCAGGTCAGCCAGTGTGTGGTCCCTATCCCAGATTTAAAATGCCAGTCCAAAATGCTGTACGTCACTTTTAGCTCTTCGACTACTTCTGCTAACTGTACAGTCGCCATCAGTACTTGTGAGCGAATAAGGGTGATAATCTGAATATGAACTCTAACGTCTTGACAACAAGATCGTGTTCAGATATCACATTATTCGATTCCATGTAACTGCTGGTCGCTGCATGGTGACTGTACTACAGCACTATTGAATGGCACAATTACACATTTCATCAGCTGTACTCGATGACAAAAAAAAAAACAAATAGATAGCTCTGGTAACTAACATAAATTCAGACTTTAGCTCATAAGGTTTGCACAATCACAGTGACTTTGGGTCATCATCGCTCTACGTCTTCAAACTCTCTTTGATTCAGTAGGCCTTCCTTACGATCCTTCCAATACAAAGTAGGTATAGTACCTATTTTGTCACGTGTGCTATTGGAAGCTTCATCTAAATAAGGCTGTATAACCTTTTTGAACTCAAGTCAATAGTGACCAAATTTTGAATCCGCGCCTGGTCTGTTTCCAAAGTCTCTCTTTTGAGTCTTGCCTGAAATACGCTAGTAAATTATAATATTAAGAGGCTATAAGAGCCCTGCCGTCAAACTATGGCATAAGCCAAGCCATCGAGTTTGGGATACCTCAGCTGATCATCCACGACAGTCCCCCCCGCAGCCGTGCCGCCGACGTGGTGTCCCGTCACAGCCACCTCTCGCAGCACGCATTCTAAGAACTCATCTGGAGGGCTTTTAGGCTTCTCTGGTTTGAGCTCTTTGGGCTTCTTCTGCTTCTGCTTAGGAGGTTGTTCAGGCAGATTTATTCTAGAAAAACAAGACGATAGGGCACTAGTCCTGCCAAGGACGAGAAAGCGATTAGCTTATAGATTACAAAAGATTTAGATCCTTTTTCAGTAAGACCTATATTGTTATATTTAGTTGATCGCTGGACAGGACAGTGTGAATAGTCAGTCAGGCAGTGAGCGTCTACCGACTGTTCCGACCTAGTGTTCGAATCAAAAAGATATACTTACCATACCAGCTTTGCTTGTCGTAAGAGTATGATTGGGACTACTTTGGACCAATAATGATCAGTTTGGTCTGGACAATAATTGATGTCCATGGACAATTGGGCATGCTCAAAGGGAAGCCCAACTAAAAACTAATTAGAATTGAAAATGTGTGTTTCTAAGGCTTATAGTGGTTGATATAATAAATAACAACCGCATTAGGCACAGGAAAATCACGCTTCGTTGTCATAAATAAAGGCAGAAACCACTTTTGTCTGTGCTTTTTCTTACGACTCTGACATGCTTTTCTCGATTCATTCACTTTCATACCATTCCTCATATTATGTGGTGAAACGTGGAACGAGCATATGCTCAATGTTTAGACATGTCTAGACTTTCTGTCTTTAGACATATCTAATAGATATGTCTCGTAACATTTAGTTGGTAATACACATCTCTCGACATACACGACTCTACTCATTAAAGATCTTACTTCCTCCGCCTCTTGCGATCAGGCCCAAGCTGGTCTTCCCTCGTATAGTTCCAGAAGGCCAGGCATCTTTCCGGACGCGGCCAGTGTATCCTGGCTCCGATCTCCTGAAACGAGGCTGATGACACCAGCTGTTCTGCCCGTCGTATTGCTGGAAAATATCATGGTAAAAAAGAAAAGAAAGAAATTACGCGAGACGTAGATAGGGAGGACAGTGGCTATGGAATGAGAATCTTCGAATATTCGAATTATTCGCCACAAATATTATTCGAATTCGACAACATTCATTATTCGAATAAAACGAATATTTCGAATAGTGCAAAAATTTGACTGATACAATTTACCTTTGCAAAAAAAGTACAATAAAATGCCAGAATAAATTATCCCTGACATTAAGTTACGTGGACATACATTTAAATATCTAAAAAAGAAGTGTTAATCTAAGACAAATAGCATTTTATTATTTTTCCCTTGCCAAAATCAAACTTTATAAAGCGAACTAAACTACCTTTTTTATTAATGTTTGATTTTATGAAATTACTTATTTTTTATTACATATGTTATTTAATTGTAATTACTCATAAAATTTAGAGAGAATAATTAATAAAGAAATCTCTTTACGGCCTTATTAAAGATAATACAAAGGAGAAGAGGGAAAATGGTTGGACATCTGATTAGACACGATAGGTTTTTGAACGTTATAATGGAAGGTAAAATGGAAGGAAGAAGGGGAAGAGGTAGACCACGCTTAACCTACGTTGACCAGCTGAAGGAAAGAGCAAATGTCCCGTCTTATTACGACCTAAAAAGACGGGCACAGGATCGAGAGACATGGCGGTTACTCCACCGACAAGAGTACGGCTCTTAAATAGAAGAAGAAGATGTTGATGATATTCTCATTTTATATAACAAATGAAAAGGAAACGAAAAAGGTTATGGACGAACTCGAGTCTAAGTTCGAGATGAAGGATTTCGTAAAGGTGGAGGTCTTCCGTGGTATGAGAATAAAACAAGAAAGGGATCGACCATTAAAATCGATCAGGAGTTACTACTCCTGATCGATTTTATCATATTTTTTTTTATCATAAGTGCTCTGGAGATTTAAGTTGGAGAACTGCAAACCAGTGAGCAACGTAACGATTCCAAAAACAGAGAGCTGATAGGATCATTGATGTATATTGTTGTCTGCTCGAGAGCATCGAGCGAGACCTGACATCGCTCACTCAGTTAACTTTATGAGCCAATTCTGTAATCCGTGTTGAGCGAGCGACATACGCACAATCTTCAAGGACTTCAATGGACTGCGGGAACTGCACAAGATATCTTGAAGCCAACCTCAATCCGTACTGTGACCATCTCCGTGTAAAAGGACATACGCGCAACGTTCAAGGGCTTCGATGGACTGCGAGAACTGCAGAATAAGTATAACTTGAAGCTAGCCTCACTCTATTGTAACGTCACCATCTCTGTGTAGAGCGACATACGCACAACGTTCAATGACTTCGATGAACTGCGAGAACTTCACATGATAACTTGAAGCCAGCCTCACTCCGTACCGTCACCAAGTCATCAATTCCATGTAGAGCGACATACGCGGATACGCGCAACGTTCAAAAACTTCGATGGACTGCGGGAATTGAACAAGACAATCGAAAAGCAATCGTCATTATCCTGGTGTTGGTGGAATACCCGCGAGCCGTCCAAGGATTTAAAATTGCCGTTGAAACACATCAAAACAACTGTCGAAACTTCGAAAGTCACCATGGACTGAGGCTGACTATTACTCATCATCGTCATGTCCAACATCAAGACTCATCAGAAGCACCAACGCTCATCCCAACAGTACACCGGTTGCTTATTTTCCAATATTGGCTCAGAGCTGCATAGCCGGCTGATTGTGTGGTCGACCGGTTGCGGCTAGTCGGCCGTCCTCTCCTAATCCCGGAGCGTGTCACTCCTAAAGAACTAATTGTGCCCCTTGGTCTTGATCCGTAGTAATTCATCATGCAGATCTCAAGCAAGACCAGTTTACATTTTGTATTGGCTTGTGACATAGACTGAACCCGGGGATGAACTCATGCTCCAGATATGCTACCAGTTCTGTTACTACGGATGATAATACGCTTGCCGTATCAGACCAGAATTCTAAACTGGAATTTTCTGGCTGGGGGTACCTATGTCAACGTTCATGTTCATTTTGAAAAATATTCGTATTATTCGAAATATTCGAATATTCGAATATTAGAATTCGAAGTATTCGTATTATTCGAATACTAAAATTGGGCGAATATTGCAAACCCTACATGTAAGTAAGGTTGGTTACGTAGATGATTACCTCTAATCATACACTTGACATCTGAACCTTCGCTGAGGTAGTTGGGATCGACGACCGGCGGCACAGCGGTGCTGGCGTCACTCAAGCTGACCGACCCTCGACTCCTGGGCTGCACGCAGGTTGCCAGGAACATGAAGCCTTCCTTACCGGTCTCGCTGTGGAATGGGAAGGTCGAGCGGAACACCTGGGAAAATAAGATATTGTAGACTCTCGCGATACTTGCAAAGGTGGGTTGTGGTACAAAAAGATTAGACGGAACTATATATGTAGGCAAGTATGATGACGAGGTTCGGCACATGGATTCTGATAATGAAACTGCTCCGTCCGTACTGTCAAAAGCCGAAGCCGATGGCCGAAATGGCTTAATTTAAATAAGAGCATGATGGCCAGTTGTTTCCGCTGTTCTGCGTTCTGTTCTTGACTGCAGTTACTTTAGTTCCGTTACAAGGGTTTATTCTGGATCATCAGATAAAAAAGTGATGATGATTATATCAAAAATATTAGGTATCGATGCGTGAATTAAACAATTGAGTAAGTGACGTAGCCTTTGGATAAATACCGTGTGTTTGTAATTGGACAGATCCCTGAGCAATCTTTCGCTGGTGGTGCCCATGGAAAAGAGCATCAAGGCGGAATCATTGTGGTACTCCACACCAGCCACCGGTGGAAACGAGAGCAACCCTGTAAATTATGGAGAAATAGGATTTACCTACTTTAAAAAAAATCTATTTAGGGACTTTATTTAAAGATGAATTATTTTCCAGGGTATTTTTTTAATGAGAGTCCTAACATGGTCGATGTTCTGTTAAATCATTTTTCAATTTTATGTCAGAGATTCGAGAATTACTTGGGTCGAAACCCAATCAGATCATACTGTTGCGTGTAAATTGCTTTATCAGCACACTAGCTTTAGCCCGCGACAATGCCCGCGTGGAATTCGGCTATCGCGTTCCCGCGGGAATCATGCGTTTGTTCCGGAATAAAAAGTAGCCAGTGACCTTTTCCGGGACTTCAACTATCTCCATACCAAATGACATCAAAATCGGTCCAGCGGTTGTAGCATGAGTGGTAATAGACAGACAGAGTTACTTTCGCATTTATAATATTAGTATGGATTTACTGGACTGGTCATTAACATGAAATGTTGTAGGTACTCATGGCCCTTACCTCTCCCATTCATGAAGTAGTCCCAAGCCGTGCCGAAGCTGAACACTTTGGGCAAAGTGACGCTGATGGGCCGATTGATGCTGACGAAGACAGGCATGTTCATATGGTCGTGCAGGTTTCTCCCCACTTCCTCGTTCTCTACTATTATTTTTATCTTCAATCTGAAATTAGTGGCATTTATCAGTTTTATTTTATAATAAAAAAAATATTTAATAGGTACTTTTGGTTGATGATGATGATTACTTTGGTGATGATGATGATGGTTTTGCAACGTGATAGGTCTTGTGCACAAACCACGCGAGGTTTTTTCGGCTACCTTTTGACCCCCTCCTCCCTCCCGGTGATGTTTGGTGAGGTTCTTGGCTACGCCTCGCGATGTTTTCCTTCACCGAAAAGCTCAGTGGTAAATTCAAATTGAATTTCGCACATATGTAAACTTAGAGGTGCGAGCCGGAATCGAACCCCCGACCCTCTGCATGAGAGGCGGTAGGTCGAACCACTAGACCACTAGATACGGCTTCAAACTAAGTTGTGTTGACCTGTACAGTACGACACAAGTTAGATTAGAAGGCGCGCGGTGAAGCACTTAAGCCTTATATGCAGAGTCTATTATTGCTCAATCCACGCGTCTTCTAAGTTGTGTAAATCTTTACCTTTGCAAGACATCTCGCGGGCCAACACCGGACAGCATCAGGATCTGCGGGGTCTTGATGGCGCCGGCGCAGAGAATAATTTCCTTGTTCGCAAACACGTTGTCCAGTTCACGGTTGTTCCGGAGAATAAATAGGGAAGAAGCGGTCTTGTTGTCAAATCTTACCTGAAATTAAAGTTCGTTCTGTATTTGATATTTAGATTACCGTATTGTACCATTTGTACCTATATGAATTCGTCTTTGAGCATGACATTCAGATAGGTAAAGTATGTAAAAACGAAAACCATGTGTACCTAGCTATATTTATAAACTTAGGTACTTATAACTTAGGTCTTGTCCCTATAGTAGGTAAGTGAGTACCTACTTAATGGTACCGCCACTTTCGATTCCTGTCCTACTGTGTATAATAGTTAAGCACTTTTTCACAAGCCGTGGTGGCCTAGTGGTTCGACCTACCGCCTCCCATGCAGAGGGTCGCGGGTTCGATTCCGGCTCGCACCTCTAAGTTTACTTATATGTGCGAAATTCACTTTGAATTTACCACTGAGCTTTTCGGTGAAGGTAAACATCGTGAGGAAACCTGCACGCATCTACGAAGTAATTCAAAGATGTGTGTGAAGTCCCCAATCTGCGCTGGGCCCGCGTGGGGACCATAGCCCAAGCCCTTTCGTGGTGAGAGGAGGCCTGTGCCCAGCAGTGGGACGCAAGTAGGCTGTAGTAGTAGTAGTAGTAGTAAGTCCTACTGTCTATAATAGGTAAGCACTTTTTCACACTTCATTCCTGATTCTCGGTGTATTGCCAATACCTGGTAGGTATGTAATCTAAAAAGTTTAGATACTTAGCCTGGGATACAGTTGACGTCCTGGTCGTTAAATATGGCCGCCGAGCTGTCATTCCATACAGAAACGTCATTCTATCCCATAGAAAAATATTTAACGTTAACAAATAACTTTAACGGACGGTTTGAATCAACCGACCCTTAGTCTGTATTTAGCTGATGAATGCCAAAATGTCTCGACTTACCGAAATAGCTTGGGTCCTCAAAACGACATGAAGATTCCTTCTATTCAATGCAGTGTTCAGATAACCATCGAGAGTTGAAAACCGTACTCCTTCTTTTACGGTTGCTGTTGCCTTCCTCAGCAGAGTGCGTCTGCTGCTGAGGTTGGCTGAAGCTTTTTGGAAAATTCTGAGGAGTTCATTTTGATCGTCTATTAGTTGGAGTTTCATTGGCACCTGGGCAAAAATATTTACCATGAATCATTACCGTTATTTAAGTTTTTATAGAGAAAGAAGTCTAAAGTTAGGTTAAGAGATTTTAAAGCAGTGTTAAGCAATTTAATCCCACAGACAGACAGTTATTTTCGCGTTTATTATTTTTTATATTAGTATATAAATTCATTCTAATGAAGGCTAACTAATTTTTATTTATGCCCTAAAATATTTTTGAAGAAATAAAATTAGGGAGGTAGCCAAGTATTATATATCTTCTTGTAATATCTAATATATAAAATTCTCGTGTCACAGTGTTTGTAACCAAACTACGATTATTATAAAATTTGGAGTGTATGTTCAGTAGGTCTGAGAATAGGACGTAAGCTATTTTTCATATAAAAAAAATTCTAAGGCGGTACGAAGTCCGCGGGGTTAGCTAATATTGTAATATATAAAAATAAGTCGTGTTTTCCTCCCTGACGCTATAACTCCAGAACGCACGAACCGATTTCCACGGTTCTGCATTCGTTGGAAAGGTCTCGGGCTCCGTGAGGTTTAAGGCGGTACGAAGTCCGCGGGGTCAGCTAGTCTTCTATCTAATATATAAAAATAAGTCGGGTTTTCCTTCCTGACGCTATAACTCCAGAACGCACGAACCGATTTCCACGGTTTTGCATTCGTTGGAAAGGTCTCGGGCTCCGTGAGGTTTATAAAAAAACTGAGGCGGTACGAAGTCCGCGGGGTCAGCTAGTAATATATAAAATTCTCGTGTCACAGTGTTTGTAACCAAACTCCTCCGAAATGGCTCGGTCGATTCTTATGAAATTTGGAGTGTATGTTCAGTAGGTCTGAGAATAGTACGTAAGCTATTTTTCATATAAAAAAAATCTAAGGCGGTACGAAGACCGCGGGGTTAGCTAGTCTAATATATAAAATTCTCGTGTCACAGTGTTTGTAACCGGACTCCTCCGAAACGGCTCGACCGATTCTTATGAAATTTGGAGTGTATGTTCAAGTAGGTCTGAGAATAGGACGTAAGCTATTTTTCATATAAAAAAAATCTAAGGCGGTACGAAGACCGCGGGGTTAGCTAGTCTAATATATAAAATTCTCGTGTCACAGTGTTTGTAACCGGACTCCTCCGAAACGGCTCGACCGATTCTTATGAAATTTGGAGTGTATGTTCAAGTAGGTCTGAGAATAGGACGTAAGCTATTTTTCATATCAAAAAAAAATTCTAAGGCGGTACGAAGTCCGCGGGGTTAGCTAGTCTAATATATAAAATTCTCGTGTCACAGTGTTTGTAACCGGACTCCTCCGAAACGGCTCGACCGATTCTTATGAAATTTGGAGTGTATGTTCAAGTAGGTCTGAGAATAGGACGTAAGCTATTTTTCATATCAAAAAAAAATTCTAAGGCGGTACGAAGTCCGCGGGGTTAGCTAATCTAATATATAAAATTCTCGTGTCACAGTGTTTGTAACCAAACTCCTCCGAAATGGCTCAGTCGATTCTTATGAAATTTGGAGTGTATGTTCAGTGGGTCTGAGAATAGGACGTAAGCTATTTTTCATATAAAAAAAAAATCCGAGGCGGTAGGAAGTCCGCGTTATATACCTATATTTGTAAAAAGACTGATTTTTATTTACAAACCTTATTATTACCAGGGCAATGTCCATCAATGGAACAGCGAGTATCAGAGCTGAATTCGCTGCTGTCTGTTCCGAAAGCCTTAACAAAGTAAGGCTTCAAGTCTTCCAGGCGCCAGTTCTTGAACCCTCGAGAGGACCAGCGATCGTAGTCCTCAGGCATGCCGAAGCCGTGGAGCAAGAAGTTGATCTGACCTGAACCGCCTAAGCCTTTTCCGCGGGGAATTATTTGGGACTGAAAAAGTATAAAATTCATTAAACGAGTGGCTGTAGTCAGAGAATATTGTTCGCATAACTTATTGGTTGAAATAAAATCAGAAACTAATAATATTTTTGTATTTTTCAATTAATTTACCAATTAACACGTTCCCTGTCCGAAGGCCCCCAATGTGGGGACATGAAGCTTTTTTTCACAAGTCCATGCTCCCACTATGGAGTCACTGCTTCATACTAAGATACGTATACATACGTCAGTTGGACTTGTGAGATTGTGCTGTCATTTTATATGGGGACAGGGAATGTGTTAAAACAAGCACACAGGCCATCTGATGGTAAGCGGTCACTGCGGACCACGGACACAGAAATCTTATGATTTCTTATTGAAAAAAATTACCTGATCCCGGATTACTAGATCCCGAACGCGTTGCCTCTGTGCCAGTAATTTCACAGGCTGCCTTAGGGTTAAGGCTGGTTAGGGGTCTTGCCGAAACACAACAGAGTGAGCATTGTTATTTGGCGGCAAGTTAGCGGGTAAGACGGTGGTACCAATCCGGACGGACCCAGCACCAGGTCCTACCACCAGTGACAGGTCCTAACACTAGTAAAAAAGAAGTCAAAAGTGGCTCCAAATGGTTCGTGTCATATAATACACGGTGCTGCTCGCCAGTTCTGTTAGCTTTGAACTTGGCTTGACACG
Source organism: Aethes cnicana (assembly GCA_963971205.1). Classification (NCBI taxonomy): domain Eukaryota; kingdom Metazoa; phylum Arthropoda; class Insecta; order Lepidoptera; family Tortricidae; genus Aethes; species Aethes cnicana. The sequence continues at coordinate 10,847,640 of OZ020286.1, forward strand.
CTGCCGCGTGTCTAGATAGTTAATATTTCTTCGTCAGTACAAACCCAACCTGATCCCAAAGTCCGAACGACGAGTATTTCTGCGGCATCGTCCTCACGGACCAATCGTCAGGTCCCTGCTGCGCCGCCGTCGCAGTCAATGGAACCCTGGTGAAGTAGCCCATGTGCTGCCCAGCTTCCACCAGCAACACCCTGACTCCGGGGTCCTCTGATAGGCGGGCGGCTAGCACGCAGCCGGCGGTGCCAGCACCCACTGTAAGAATCCAAGGATCAGTCCTAGGAGTGCTTGGAAAGACCATGTCCAGACACTTTTTCCAAAATAAAGAAACTATCTTAGGTACTTATATTTTGTTTTGGAAACATGGAGAAAAATGTGCATTAACAGAATTGAACTAATCTTATTAGTTTATGAATATACTTATTACCAACGGCGTGTACCTACAGAGTTTTTGGGCAAGGGTAATTTTTTTTAGACTTGTGAATAATAATGGTGTATATGACAGGATAGGGCAGACGTTGTATTTTAGTCTGTCTGAAGACAAGCCACTGCTAATTACGTATTCTGTTACTAGTTTCTGTAGCGCAGTCCGAAGCCCGAACAAGTGAAATGATAATTTTAAATGACCCACTATTTATGAAGAAAGAAGAAGAAGAAGAAAAACATTTATTCGTGACGATAAACACACAACATGAAAGCAAATAACATAAAAAGACGGGTTTATAATTGCACTGCACGTTTATCAAACATTGCAATTGCTGTAACTATTACTTCAGGCGCTTCTTTCTTTCAACTTACCAATGATGTAGTCATACCGTTTCCCAGCTTTGGAAATTATGCTTGGGTATAAATTAACATATCTCTGATATACTAGATACGATACACACGCGACGAAAACGGCAAAAAGGTACGAGTATACCGACATGGTACCACGCGACTAGAGCAGTAAGTAAGTAAGTTATTTCAACATAATCTGGCGTACTGGGCTAATTGAATTAAACAGGTGCGCGCCACCTTTCTTAAACCTTAACCAAGAAAATTGTTTTCATTCGAAGAACTGAGTTTTTTCTGAAAGAAATGCACGCATCTGCGAAGCAATGCAAGCAATTTAAGTTTGTGTAGCCCTATGGAGCCCGCGTGGGGACTACAGCCCAAACCCTCTCGTGATGAGAGGAGGCCTGTGCCCAGTAGTGGGACGCAAATATACTGCAGTAGTAGTAGTAGCCCTATGCCAAGATAGCAATAGTGTGTTAATATGTAGGTATGCAGTTATGTTATGGTAGTCATAGGATAAACATACAGTATCTGTAAAGAATATGAGGGTTGGAAAATTAAAAGTAGGAGTCTGTTGTCTACGTTGGCGTCGTCACAATGTAAAAAACATCCGTTTTTTCAACTACAAAATTTCGGCTGAAAGTTAAAAATATGCTGTCCAAGTATATATTTATTTACTATTGTTTATAAATCAACAATATTAATTACTTACCAACCTTCTTTCTTAGGAGTCATGAGGGGTGGAATAATAAATTGTATTTCCAATGTTTACAACCCCTGACACAAGCAGTAAGAGGATTAACCAAGTCTACCACAGGCAAATCAATAATTTCTTTATAAAGTAACTTCTAAAAGTATTACGCAATGCCTCACGGATTTCAATTAAATTAAATGATTTAGTAATTACCTGCACGCATCTGCGAAGTAATTCAAAGATGTCTGTGAAGTCCCCTATCCACACTGGGCCCGCGTGGGGACTATAGCCCAAACCCTCTCGTGATGAAAATTCAATTCAAATTCAATCATTTATTCAGCAAATTGGCCACATAGGGGTACTTTTACACGTCAGAAAAAGAATTTACCAGCGCTTCCTAGACACTGCTTGAGAAGAATCGCCGCAAGAAACTCAAGCAGGCCTTTTTTCAAAATTTCCACATAGCAGCTAGACGGTTCGCTGAAATGTAACCTTGATCTTTGGACTGCAATTCAGTTCACATGTGGATTTTGAACTGCATTAACCACCGTCCAACCATCTATACATTTTCAGTTGCAGTGACTGGGTGACAGGTCTAACGAGAACTAATGCTATACAGACAGATGAAGGCGAGCCACAGACGCATTTGATGACCCAGGCTTTAATAGTAAACAATGATGAGAGGTTTAAACATTAGTAAACCCACCCTCCACAATCTGCCAATTTTTTGTTCTCACATATATTCCAGCGCTTTCTCCATAGCTCTTTAGTTAGAAAATATTATTAAGTATTGTCTTAAATAAAACCAAACTACTTGAAAGATAACAGTTCTATTTCAAAATAAGTAATGAACTGAAAATACACTTCATACAGGTTCAGTGCGAGTAATAAATGACTGATAAATAAATCATCAATGGTGGCAGCTGGGATAACTTATAATTCGATATCTCCTCCCTCTTCGATCATCTCTCCGGTGGCAGGCACCATGACCGGTGCCTCGATGATTTGTTTGCGGCCCTTAGCGTCAATGACCTCAATTGTCTCAGGTTCAACCTCCATCTCCGTATCTTCCAGGGCTTGTCTTTGTTTGAGACCCGCTGCTGGTGATCTGAAATAAAGTGATAAACCATATTAGTTTAAATATTTAACAACAACAAATGGCACAATTATACAGAAAATCTACAGTTTCAAACACTTTTCTTATATACAGTTTATAATAATGAAGTCACATAATGACTTAATACAGCTCTTTATTGAACACCAATTTAAACAAGAGAAAAAGTAAACATAAGCAATGTGGGCTTAAATAATTATTGAAATAACTAGGTGAGCATTAAGCATGTTCATATTAACTAAGTCCCAATTTATACTGGGTATAGTTAGCAAACTCCTGTTCCAAAACTAACTCATAATAAAGATTTCGTAATATTAACCTCTCCTCTCATATATGGCAGGGGGTAATCAGAATTTGTCTCAGTGTGGCGTTTGACATATAGCACAACACAACTTAGAAGACGCGTGGCAAAGCACTTAAACCGTTGACGCAGTCTATTATTGCTTAATCCACGCACCTTCTTAGTTGTGTAAACCTATACTTAAGTGAAACTATTTTCTTAGGACCGATCTGTGCTTATTCAATTCATAATCTGGCACGGATCCGTGTCTAATACATCATATGAAGGGTGAAACAACTTACTTGATAAGTGAAATGTCCCTTTGAACTTCTCTGACATCTCGTTGCCACTCGACCTCACGGCCTTTCCGCAATCTCTGCATGATGTAGTTATTGGATCGTTTCTGTCTGATTTCTTCCACCTTCTTCATGGCTTCGATGGTTTTCTGCCATAATTCGCGACTGTACTTCACTGGAGCATGGCGACGCTTTTCAAACTCAAAGGACGGGTCAATAGCCAATTCTTTCCCAGCAGTCTTACGGTACGCTTTAGTCCATTTAGTTTTACGTGGGTTCTTCTTCTTTTTGAATGCTGCGTGGCATTTAGAACGGCAGAATCTGAAAATCTAATCGCCGGATGGGTTAGTTTCACAATACGTAGTAACATAAGATTTTGGTGATAAGAAACCATGTAAATTATATTACCTTGCAATCGTTTCTCACAAATTGTATCCCATGTCCAGGATAAATCCTGGACGAACAGAAATAACACGTTTCTATACGCATTATTCACACGTGCTGTGTTTTTGATAACAGCAACGTCAAGAAGAAACAAACATGGCTGACAGTGGCAGTGTTGCAAGTAAGCTGAGACTGTAAATCTGTAAATTCATTGATTTAGTTTCAGTACTTACCCTGTTTAATTAATTTCTATTAAAATCAAGTCGTTAATTAAGTATTTTGACATCTAAATAGGTTTTTATTATTAAAATTCCTTCCAATCTTCTATCACTTCACAGTTAATCTATTCGACACTAGATGGCAGTGCAAGATCATACTTATAGCTTCCCTACTCGTCACTAGATTTCACTAGGCACCACAAAAACTGACGGCAAATATACCCAGTTGCAGTAATCTTCGCAGCTCTTCGCTTAAAGTGCCTATAAGTAGAAAACCAAACTTTTCAGTTGACTGTCCGATTTATGGGTTTCCTAAAATACCGCGTGTTTACTCTGAGGGCTGGGTGTTAATCGTGTAATTACTGCACAGTTGCGTTAGAAATGGGCCTTCCCAAGTACATTCGCTTTGATGAAGTTGATGAGTAGATCATGGTATTCATGGTAGATCGAATAAGTGTAGAGTTGACTTTATAAGTTAGAGGTAGGTCATGACATGTTAACGTTTAGAAAAAATTAAAGATCAATGAGGTAAGTGTACTAATAAAATAAAACAAAAATATTTTATAGAAAATACTTTAGTTAATTGTTTAAACATTATATCGTTAATTCCCAATTTTTTTTTATTACGAATGGGCTTGCGTTTGACCCTGATCACACCTGATGGAAAGTAATGATAGGGTCTAAGGTGGAACACGCTTATCCAGAAGATGCCTATTCACTCTAGACTTGAATAGACCAAGATCATAGGAACTAGGAAACACAAACGCAGGGATATGTTAAATGTTTTACAAAAATTAGGTAGGCCCCTAGTAGCATTTACCGTTGGGGTGTCGTTGCCAACGGTTGGTATTCTGTAGGGAGATGGTAGTGGGCCTGCCGACAAAACCCCATCATTGGACCAACCGCTCAGAGCTTGTGTGGGTTTCCCCACAAACATATAACATTGGGCCTACTAGCTCTACGGTAGGCTAGCCAACGAGGATTATTTGCCGTTGGTATGACATTGGGCTAACCGACTTAATAACAACGTAATATTTTCAACAAACTAACAACAGCGGGCCAACGGCCGCTACAGTTGGCTAGCCCACGAAGTTATTGTGGAATTTTCCACTAACCTATAACAATGGGCCAACTAGCTCTATGGTAGCCTAGCCAACGAGGATTTTTTGCCGTAGGTATGACATTGGGCTAACCGACTTAATAACAACGCAATATTTTCAACAAACTAACAACAGCGGGCCAACGGCCGCTACAGTTGGCTAGCCCACGAAGTTATTGTGGAATTTCCCACTAACCTATAACAATGGGCCAACTAGCTCTATGGTAGGCTAGCCAACGAGGATTTTTTGCCGTAGGTATGACATTGGGCTAACCGACTTAATAACAACGTAATATTTTCAACAAACTAACAACAGTGGGCCAACTGCCGCTACAGTTGGCTAGCCCACGAAGTTATTGTGGAATTTCCCACTAACCTATAACAATGGGCCAACTAGCTCTACGGTAGGCTATCCAACGAGGATTTTCTGCCGTAGATATGACATTGGGCTAACCGACTTAATAACAACGTAATATTTTCAACAAACTAACAACAGCGGGCCAACGGCCGCTACAGTTGGCTAGCCCACGAAGTTATTGTGGAATTTCCCACTAACCTATAACAATGGGCCAACTAGCTCTATGGTAGGCTAGCCAACGAGGATTTTTTGCCGTAGGTATGACATTGGGCTAACCGACTTAATAACAACGTAATATTTTCAACAAACTAACAACAGCGGGCCAACGGCCGCTACAGTTGGCTAGCCCACGTAGTTTTTGTGGAATTTCCCACCAACCTATAACAATGGGCCAACTAGCTCTGCGGTAGGCTAGCCAACGAGGATTATTTGCCTTAGGTATGACATTGGGCTAACCGACTTAATAACAACGTAATATTTTCAACAAACTAACAACAGCGGGCCAACGACCGCTACAGTTGGCTAGCCCACGAAGTTCTTGTGGAATTTCCCACTAACCTATAACAATGGGCCAACTAGCTCTACGGTAGGCTAGCCAACGAGGATTTTCTGCCGTAGATATGACATTGGGCTAACTGACTTAATAACAACGTAATATTTTCAACAAACTAACAACAGCGGGCCAACGGCCGCTACAGTTGGCTAGCCCACGAAGTTATTGTGGAATTTCCCACTAACCTATAACAATGGGCCAACTAGCTCTATGGTAGGCTAGCCAACGAGGATTTTTTGCCGTAGGGATGACATTGGGCTAACCGACTTAATAACAACGTAATATTTTCAACAAACTAACAACAGCGGGCCAACGGCCGCTACAGTTGGCTAGCCCACGAAGTTTTTGTGGAATTTCCCACCAACCTATAACAATGGGCCAACTAGCTCTGCGGTAGGCTAGCCAACGAGGATTATTTGCCTTAGGTATGACATTGGGCTAACCGACTTAATAACAACGTAATATTTTCAACAAACTAACAACAGCGGGCCAACGACCGCTACAGTTGGCTAGCCCACGAAGTTCTTGTGGAATTTCCCACTAACCTATAACAATGGGCCAACTAGCTCTACGGTAGGCTAGCCAACGAGGATTTTCTGCCGTAGATATGACATTGGGCTAACCGACTTAATAACAACGTAATATTTTCAACAAACTAACAACAGCGGGCCAACGGCCGCTACAGTTGGCTAGCCCACGAAGTTTTTGTGGAATTTCCCACCAACCTATAACAATGGGCCAACTAGCTCTGCGGTAGGCTAGCCAACGAGGATTATTTGCCTTAAGTATGACATTGGGCTAACCGACTTAATAACAACGTAATATTTTCAACAAACTAACAACAGCGGGCCAACGGCCGCTACAGTTGGCTAGCCCACGAAGTTCTTGTGGAATTTCCCACTAACCTATAACAATGGGCCAACTAGCTCTACGGTAGGCTAGCCAACGAGGATTTTCTGCCGTAGATATAACATTGGGCTAACCGACTTAATAACAACGTAATATTTTCAACAAACTAACAACAGCGGGCCAACGGCCGCTACAGTTGGCTAGCCCACGAAGTTTTTGTGGAATTTCCCACCAACCTATAACAATGGGCCAACTAGCTCTACGGTAGGCTAGCCAACGAGGATTATTTGCCTTAGGTATGACATTGGGCTAACCGACTTAATAACAACGTAATATTTTCAACAAACTAACAACAGCGGGCCAACGGCCGCTACAGTTGGCTAGCCCACGAAGTTTTTGTGGAATTTCCCACCAACCTATAACAATGGGCCAACTAGCTCTACGGTAGGCTAGCCAACGAGGATTATTTGCCTTAGGTATGACATTGGGCTAACCGACTTAATAACAACGTAATATTTTCAACAAACTAACAACAGCGGGCCAACGGCCGCTACAGTTGGCTAGCCCACGAAGTTTTTGTGGAATTTCCCACCAACCTATAACAATGGGCCAACTAGCTCTACGGTAGGCTAGCCAACGAGGATTATTTGCCTTGGGTATGACATTGGGCTAACCGACTTAATAACAACGTAATATTTTCAACAAACTAACAACAGCGGGCCAACGGCCGCTACAGTTGGCTAGCCCACGAAGTTCTTGTGGAATTTCCCACTAACCTATAACAATGGGCCAACTAGCTCTACGGTAGGCTAGCCAACGTGGATTATTTGCCTTAGGTATGACATTGGGCTAACCGACTTAATAACAACGTAATATTTTCAACAAACGAACAACAGCGGGCCAACGGCCGCTACAGTTGGCTAGCCCACGAAGTTCTTGTGGAATTTCCCACCAACCTATAACAATGGGCCAACTAGCTCTTCGGTAGGCTAGCCATCGAGGATTATTTGCCATAGGTATGACATTGGGCTAACCGACTTAATAACAACGTAATATTTTCAACAAACTAACAACAGCGGGCCAACGGCCGCTACAGTTGGCTAGCCCACGAAGATTTTGTGTAATTTCCCACCAACCTATAACAATGGGCCAACTAGCTCTGCGGTAGGTTAGCTAACGAGGATTTTTTGCCGTAGATATGACATTGGGCTAACCGAGGTAAAATGTACAAAAATATTTTATTTGTGCACTCCGTTTTAATAAAGAAACTTAATTCAATATAGGAAACTACCTATGTCTTTAAAACAAGTAGGTACAAAATAAAAAATAAAAAACTTTTTTAACAACAAGCTTTATTGGAAGTCACTTTATTTATCGAGTTACCTACTCTCAAAAGCCCTTATACCCATACATAATTATTATTTAGAAATGAAATTTAAAATTACTTATGTGGCTCATATCTTAACATTTACAACCATTAATCACGAGATGTTTTTTTAACATTCTTAGGGTTTTGTACCTCAAAAGGTAAAAACGGAACCTTTATAGGTTTACTTCGTTGTCCGTCTGTCTGTGTGTCTGTCAAAGTACATTTATTTGCATAAACATTAATACTTATATTAAAATGAAATTTATATTAAAATGAAAAATCCCGTTTTTTCCCGTTCCCGTGGGAATTTCGGGAAATCCTTTCTTAGCGGACGCCTACGTCATAACATCAACCTGCATGCCAAATTTCAGCTCGATCCGTCCAGTGGTTTGGGCTGTGCGTTGATAGATCACTATGTCAGTCACCTTTGAGTTTTATATATTTAGATATATATATATATACTAGCTTTTGCCCGCGACTTCGTCCGCGTGGAATTCGGTTATAGCGTTCCCGCGTGCTGTAAGCGTTCTTCCGGGATAAAACACGTTGTTTAAACGGAACTTAATATGTAAGTAGCCGGTTTAGAAGATACATACAAACTTTCAACCCCCGTTTTACCCTCTAAAGGGGGGAATCTCTAAAAATACTTTACTAACGCTCACTTACGTCTTACGTTATAAAAGGAACCTCCCTGCCAAGTTGCATGTTTTTAAGCCTAGCGGTTAAGAAGTTTCATCATATAAACTTTCAACCCCCGTTTTACCCCTTTAAGGGGGGGGGGAGGATTCCAAAGATCCTTTGTTATTGCTCACATAAATCATAAAAAAAATCTTTTAGCCAAATTTCATGTTTCTAGGCCGAGCGGTTTAGAAGTTTCATACAAACCTTAAACCCCCTTAATACCCCTTCCGGGGGGGAATTTCCAAAAATCCTTCCTTAGTGCTCACTTTACGTCATAAAAGAAACCTTCCTGTCAAGTTTCATGTTTCTAGGCCAATTAATTTCGGTTGTACGTTGATCGATCAGTCAGTCAGTCATTCAGTCAGCCAGTCAGTTTCTTCTTTTATATATTTAGATTACGTCATAATCACATTTTTCCCGTTCCCGTGGGAATTTCGGGAAGTTTTTTCTTAGTGCTCCCCTACGCTCCCCAAGGAACCAGCATGCCAAATTTCAGATCCTTATGATGTTCCCGCGACTTCGTACGCGCCTAAAAATTTAAATGTAAAAATCCCTTTTTTCCCCGTTCCCGTGGGAATATCGGGAAATCCTTTCATAGTGCTCCCCTACGCTCCCCAAGGAACCTGCATGCCAAATTTCATCTCTCTACGATGATCCCCGCGACTACGTACGCGCCTTAAAATGTAATAAACCCAGTTTTTCCCGTTCCCGTAGGAATTTCGGGAAGTCCTTTCTTAGTGCTCCCCTACGCTCCCCAAGGAACCTGCATGCCAAATTTCAGCTCTCTACAATGATCCCCGCGACTACGTACGCGCCTTAAAATGTAAAAAAACATTTTTCCCGTTCCCGTGGGAATTTCGGGAAGTCCTTTCTTAGTGCTCTCCTACGCTCCCCAAGGAACCTGCATGCCAAATTTCAGATCTCTACGATGTTTCCCGCAACTTCGTATGCGCAGAAATATTAAAATGTAAAATCTCGTTTTTTCCCGTTCCCGTGGGAATTTCGCAAAATCCTTTCTTAGCGGATGCCTACGTCATAACATCTACCTGCATGCCAAATTTCAGCCCGATCCGTCCAGTGGTTTGGGCTGTGCGTTGATAGATCACTATATCAGTCAGTCAGTCAGTCAGTCAGTCAGTCACCTTTGAGTTTTATATATTTAGATATATAGATAGATAGATATATATATCCGTACCTAGGTAGGTATACGTATTTGATGCATTGATGTGTCTACAGTCTGTTTTGGCTGTGAAAAAATCAAACTTGTAAGTAAACGCGATCAAAAGATATGCCCGTTTATGTTGCATAGGAACCTATTTTGCGCGCGGGATTCTTTCGTTGCCTGGCAACGGTGAGTCAAGGTCAAGGTCACACCACAGTCTACACGCCTCGGTTTCAAAATCATGCGTTTCACGAAAAAATAAATACCTACATACCTACCTACACGTGAATCACGTGATATCTTTATCTTACCTACACCCCCCTCCCCCCTTGTGATACGTATTTCGTGTTTTTTGCCAAACCCCCTCCCCCCCTTTCGAGCCTCACGTGATTAATGGACGGCCCCTTACAACGTTATACCTATTAATAATTTTCATTGTTAGTTATAGTATATAGGTAAGTAGGTATGTACCTATTGATTTAATACTTTTCCGTGCGCATTTTATAAGTTGGTCGACTACCTTGACTCGTAAACTTGTACAGCCTCCTTAGCTATGACACAGAATAAGTATGGCTATGATAGTTTTCCTTTCAACTACGTTATACCTACCTACCTATATGCCACTAGCTGTTGCACGCGACTTAGTAGGTACGCACGTAAACATTAAAATGTAAAAATCCATTTTTTTTTCATAGACATAAATAATCTTTGGATTTGGCACCTAGTTAGGTAGGTAGGTACATGTTAAATTTCAGCTATCTACTTACGACCGGTGGTTTGGCCTATGCAGTCAGTCAGTCAGTTTCTTCTTTTAAATACATACCTACCTACCTACTAGTAGACTTCGGAACCCTAAAAATGGTTTTAACACTCCCACGATATTTTTAACTAGAATTAGTTCTTCAAGTGATCGCGATCCCTGAATAGGTATATACCTATTGTAAATGCATAGTTTTCGATATTGAATTAAACTTGTTCAATGTGTTACTATTTTGGACAATTGAATACCAGCGGGCCAACGGCTCTAATCACCCGGAATAGTGCAAGCATTATCTAGTCACGACAACTATTTTACTTGCGTACATAGACGTAAATAACGAAGTATTATTTATGCCTATGCTTGCGTATCTATTTGGGGGCGCTACCACGAAAATCAAACTTCGAAAATACGTCTATCAAATATCGCCATCTTTGTCACTCTGTAAGTATCCGAGCGACAGATTTGGCAATATGATTTGACGGAAGTATTCTCAAAGTTATATTTTCGTAGTAGCCGTTGATTTGTTTCGCGCCTCTCAACTCTAGATGGCATGGATAGAAGCTTCCGCGATGGAATGTTCTAGAACCCGGAAGTTACTAGAGCTTCCGGCAAACAGTGGCGAGTTAAAAGCTAGAGAAAAGATAACAATGTTGCCAGGTCGTATGATTTATCGGGAGATATACTGATTTCGGAGCATGTCTACTGATGATTTTTCATTCCTATTTTTTAGAAGGGACTTCTTATTCTTATCATCGAGTTATATGTACTTACTTCGTACCTACTAGATGAGACAACGTTACTTCACCGTTTATAACACGAGTTAGAGCCAGCCGCTCAGCGCGACGACACGTTTCAGTGCTAATTTCTGAAATTCGTGCGTGTGTGCTTAAATAAAGCCCTAGGAGTGACTTTTCACGAATAATTTACCTAATATTACCAGTAAACCATGCATTGGCAGGCTATGGGTGAAAAATGACAATGTGCTCGATTATTTTTTTATGGATTGGAATAACCTTCCGTGTCAAGAGAAAAAAATCTCAGAATTTTCCGTGCCGTAGATTTCACGTAAAAAAAAGAAATTGATTTTGTGTTATGACGATTGAAATAAAGGTGTTTCCTTGGTTATCATCACCATGTAGCGTAAAAATCCAACCAATTACGTTTCTAGTGAAAAATTTCGAATACTAAACGTGCGAATCCGAATTTTTTTTTAGGTATAGTCTTTCGATGCTGTCTTTATAGATATACAAGAATATACAATTATTCCGTCAACAGCTAATTACAAATAAAAATATTTAAACTTTTAGTACCAATTTTCGTCATCACCCTAAACGTAGTGTCAAAGTCTACGTAGTTTTGTATACGAACGACGCAATACATTGCGAATACCCCCTCCCGATTCTTCAATTCGGTCCCACCAACGAAGGTGAGTGCACTTTGCTGCATGCGCGCGTCGAACAAAATAAATAAGAAAAGTGCAACTGAAGAATATAATTAGCACGAACCTCCGTCATTACCATCTTACGATTATTTTGAAGTAAGTACTTGTATAATATTAAAACTATTTACCTACAAAAACGTGACGTCAAACGGAGAGACTGTTATGGCACTCTATTTTCTAATAATATTAGGCGGACTAGTATAATCTACAACTAGAGAGCATATCGTCATCACCATACCCATCATCACCAGTTCTCACGCAATGCATGGTGATGATCCTGTATATATGGTGATGACGATTTGTTAATTTTTAACTTATTTATATGTATTTTTTTCATTTTTTTATGGATTTATATATACTCTGTGATGTGAATACCTTTTCCAAGTTGATGTGTCTAACATTTATCGCGTAGTTCTCTTTTAAAGCATACTATAAAACTGTTATTTTTAAAGAATTTATGCAGCTCGTGTCATGTTTTGCATTATAGTTAGGCGATAGACGAGTAGATCAATTCACTTTTGAAGATTGAATATAATATTGTATTTCGTTGGCTTGTATTTACCTACCCCCGTTTAAAATCCATGGCGCACGGGAGTGCACCAGGCAAGATCTGGCATGACTCACGCGCGCACTTAAATTTCAGCGTGTTCTCCCATCATAAAATCATTACATTTTTTATGACTAAAATACAAAAAATGAGAACTTTATGTCCAGTAGTTTCTGGAATAATCGACTTTGAAAATCGACAATTTAAGTACTGACTGACTGACTCATCAATATTATGGAGCACTTCCCCTGGGAGTAGAAACTTGAAATTTGGCATATAAGTAGGATTTAGGAGACACATAAAGGAAAAAAATCTGAAAACTAAGTATTTTTACTAAGAACTTCTTGGAAAAGGGGTTATCATATGTTTAGGATATTTTATCCAGTTTTTCAATACTTTTATAACTATAATTCCCTATTTGTATAGTATCATAGGGTATGCAAATTCTAAGACTACGCGGGACAAAGTCGCGAGCAACGGCAACAAATTAAAGGCAAAACTCGGTCCAATTCTTGATCCCAGTTCCCCAAGTGGCCGAAGTTTTTGGAAGGGAACTTGGAATTTTTTTCACATATGTGTTTTTGGTGGGATATAATGTTTTCGACTCCTTTTAAAGCTGGTGTTAAAATTTCCCTTTTTTTTCTTTTAAGATTGGATTAAAAATAAATCATCATCATCATTTCAACCGATAGACGTCCACTGCTGGACATAGGCCTCCCCCAAATTAAAAATAAATATACTATTAAAAATGAAACTTACACATTACATTCTTGTAATAGACATACATGACATACTGACATAAATCGATTTAATCAAAATAAAAATATGTTCACGGACAGAAAATTATAAAGTTATGTTTAATATTAAAATATAAATAAATAAAGTAAGTAAAGATAACCAAGGTAATCAACGCCAAAGTTTGATTGTAGTTAAAAAACAGACTAATTTACATAAGGGATTAAGTTGTACTAGCTATAGACGAATCAAAACGAAAAATGGTACATATGAAGATAATCAAGAAAAAGAAGAAAAAATAAATAAGCTAATAATAAATAAGTAAGTAAAGATAAACAAGGTAATCAATGCCAATGTTTGATTGTAGTTAAAAAAGAGACTAATTTACATAAGGGATTAAGTTGTACTAGCTATAGACGAATCAAAACGAAAAATGGTACATATGAAGATAATCAAGAAAAAGAAGAAAAAATAAATAAGCTAATAATAAATAAGTAAGTAAAGATAAACAAGGTAATCAATGCCAATGTTTGATTGTAGTTAAAAAAGAGACTAATTTACATAAGGGACTAAGTTGTACTAGCTATAGAGGAATCAAAACGAAAACTGGTACCTATGAAGAAAATCAAGAAAAACGAGAAAAAATAAATAAGCTAATAATAAATTTAATAAGCTAGTAAAGATAAACAAGGTAATCAATGCCAAAGTTTGATTGTAGTTAAAAAGAGACTGATTTACATGAGGAATATAAAATTATCAAGAAAGAATGAAAATGTAAAGAATAGAAGACTGATTATAACTAAGCAGAAGATTATTTAATTATGTTATTGATGATTAAAGCATTGTAAACTAATTTGTTAGAAGAAGGTAATTGAGAAGAGGGTCGAGAGAGATATGAATAATTACATTATGGTTGATGAATGTGTAATCAGAAGAAGTTGTTTATTATTGGTTATTGAAATCAATAAAAATAATTGTTGATTTGCCAGCTTACCAGTTGTTTTTTTATTCATGATAATACCTATAAAATGTATAAATAAGTCATTACCATATACATTATATCATCACCATACTACAAAAAATCATTACCATCGCATAGACGTCATCACCATATCATCCTTTAATTTTTAGGAGCTGATAACTCCGAAGCTACTCATCAAATGTTTGGCTAAATACAACCAAATTAATAAGCAGACTCCCCTTAACCATTTAGGATATTTTTTAATGCATTTTCGTGACTTTTTTTGAAAACCAATTTGTTGTATGGTGAAAAATTTTTTGATGAAATCCACCCCTAAACGATTTTAGATCTTTGGTAGCTTTAATAGATTTAACATATCGATAAATCACGACGGATAAAATGATAATTCGTTTCCACAGAAGAAATGAGAAATAGTTTTAGAATGTTTTAACACACTTACTCGTAACGTGGATCTTGTTAAGTCGTTTCTAAGCTGTGATCCCTTACATTAAAACGAGTCTTTTTAACTTTACAATACCTACCGGTACCGCAGTTAAATGCCCACATTTCGGCTCTGGCACTCGCAGGCCGCTGCCGCGGCATGCTCACTTCACTCGCTCGGCTCGTGCGCTGCTTGACATAACACAAACTAACACTCTTCGCTACGCTCGTCGTCGCACCTACCAGGTTACCAGGGCCCAATTTCATTAAAAATACCTACCTACTCAATTTGGTGAATGGTAATAATTCTTGGATCTCATAATTAAAAAAATAATTTAATTACTAATGCTAAGGCTACACACATCGCGATAGATTTATCGCGATAAAACTTCGTCTTCGGCCTACGACGAATGTGCATGGCCACACTGAAATGCCGCAGAGATTATCGCGAAAATGGACGAAGCTGTCGCTCTGTATTTTATGGCGCTCAACAATTATTTTTTGGCTTTGTGCAAAATAAAAAAATAGAAAAAACGTGAAGAAAAGGCAGCAATGGATGATTACTATTCATCGAGCAAGAACTAGGTGATTACTAATTATTTACTTGAAAAAGTATTGGTATTTGATGAGAACTTAACAATAATAATAAATATTTTTATTTATTATATGTATTTTTCAAATGTTGGTATATGTTGTAAATGACGCACCAAAAAAAGCAAGCATAAAAAAAACAATAAAAAAGCAAGTTAAGCTTTAGGGTTCCATAGTATAGGCTCATTCTCGTAATTGGAAATAAATTCCAAGATTCTGTCATTACTCCAATCCATCGTAAACAACCAACAAATCGTAAACAATACGTCGCCACATGTGACAGTACGTCCGCTATGCACGATGAAGTTGAGCCGACTGAAGTGTGGCCGCGCAAGCGAAGTTCATCGCGATAAAAGCCTTTGATGTGCGCAAATTTACCGACAGCGGGGCGAAGGGTCTGCGGCTTCGGGCGAAGTGACGAAGTATTCGCGAATATTCGGCTACATACATCGCGATAATGCGAATATTCGCGTTATCGCGATGTGTGTAGCCTTAGCATAATAGAAATAAATATTATTACTTACATCCCCATCGCCATGCATCACTTTCACTCATGCGCACTCTCTTAAACTATGTACTCTGATATTTTCCCTATTTCCTGATTTTAGGCCACAATTCTATTGATATTATGTCTGTTACGCCTGGCAACACAACTGACCAACTTGTCCCAGCGTGCAGCATACTTACTTGTGTGCGCGACGGGAACGCCCGCCCGTGCTCGAAGCTTATTGAGAATATTCTGTTGTGATGTGAATTGTGTGCTACAATACAAATTAATATTATTTCGTGTAAGTACTCTGTCTTGTCTGTTTCTTTGTAACGGTGCACGGTGTTCTGTTTGGTTTAGGCTAAGAACTAACCTGTTCCTGTCCTTTCTCAATTTTATTCGATTAATTTGAAATCTTATTTGGAATGCATGTAAAGTTGTAAATCATTTTCGATTTGTTCTTTAAAAAGGACAATAATTGGCAGGACGACGTTAACTCAGGGGTTTTGGGGTAGTATTATATACTTATTAGGTAGCGTGGCGTGGGTGACGGATATTTTGTTTTCCTGTAGGTATAACATTGGGCTCACCGTTTTAAAATTTCCAAAAATATTTTATAATATATATTTTTTTTTACTATTATATAGACGAAGTTTGGTTGGAGATACCTAGCGAGGGTTCCCTGCTCAAAACCGATAGTTCGTTTTACAATTATGAACTTTCAATGTTCTGTGAGTAATTCCATTTCCATTGTTTTCTTACGGCGTCTTATCGGGTTTGAGTGGGGAACCTTTTGCTAGTACCTACGAGTCCGGCTACTTTTTACCCCGAAACAATGCATAAGTAGTTCCCGTTTGCCTAGTAGTATTATTATTAGTAGTTAATTAAGAAATATTATACATATATTAAGCCGGCACTAAAAATGCGCCGCGAAAGCCCCACGAACTGTGCCGGTGTCTCTATGGACAAAAAAAGAGACCGCGTAGGTAGTTCACGGGCTTTCGCGGCGCGGCGCGAGTGTTGTTGGAACTCACTCAAGGTTCTCATGTTGTCATGTTTTCTCCTGTGCTAGATAAATGTCGTACAGCGTCGTTGAGTTTGTCGAAGAAGCTGGTGGTGGTGTGAGTGTGATTAGACGGGAATGGCTGACGCCAAAAAAGCAGCGTTGCTTCTGGCCGCCACAAAAGCTAATGACCAAGTTTAATAAATGTATTGATGGATCTATTGTGGCTGATACTAACACATGGGAAATTTTCAACATAAAACGAACATTCTATATCACAGGTTAGTTTTGTGTGCAATTTCTTGTAATGCTTAACCAACATGCTTATCTTTCCTATTCAGATTATTATAATCATATTATTTAGATAAAGGTTCAATTATGTTTAAAATTAAGTATGTATTGTCATTTTAGATAGCTTAGTTAAAGCCAGAGAAAAAGCAAAAGAAGCTGAAATAGAGTCTGAAATTAATAGTGACCATGCTGATGATAGTACATTGGTTCGAAAACGCAAAAAGACAAGAAAAATATACGATAGTGACACCAGTGATGATAATTCAGATGACAATAATCACACTATTGTATATCCTAAACAGCCTGCAGGTACCCATTTTTTTATATAAAAACTAGAGTCTGCCCGCGACTTCGCCCGGGTGGAATTCGGTTTTCGCGCTCCCGTGGGAACTATGCGTTTTCCGGGATAACAAGTAGCCTATGTCTTTTCCCGGGACCCCATTTTTATATATAGATTTAATGTATTCATTTCCACAGAGGGACACCAACTAGTTTCTATGCCGGCTGCTGGTGAAGAAAGCATAAAAAATCAGAATCCGAAGCGAGCTGCCACTAGAGTATCTTCTTCTACACTGGCTTCTACTGACGAAGAATTAGTCACAGAAACAGGCTCTTCTAAATCTGTAGTGTCACTGCAAAGCCTATGTGAGTAATATTTCAATTCAAGTTTAATACAACAATACTACTGTATGATCATCATCATCATCACTATGCTACTGCTGAACATAGGCCTCCCCCAAGGCTCGCCACTCAGATCGGTTTTGTGCTGCTTGTTTCCACCGGATTCCCGCGACCTTTAAGAGGTCGTCGCTCCATCTTGGTGGAGGCCTACCGACAGCTCGCCTCCCGGTTCGCGGGCGCCACTCGAGAACTTTCTGGCCCCACCGGCCATCAGTCCTGCGAGCAATGTGCCCCGCCCACTTCCACTTGAGGTTTGCACTTCTTCGGGCTATGTTGGTGACCCTAGTTCCACTGCGGATATCCTCTTTTCTGATTCTATCACGCAAAGAAAGCCTGAGCATAGCCTTCTCCATTGCCCTTGTGATTTTAAGTCTTCTTATCAGGCCCATTGTAAGCGCTTGTGGGCGCTGTATAGTCAGCATCGATTATATAGTTAATATTATCCGTGTTATTTATACGAGTTACTAAAACAATTTTTTATTTATTTTAAGGTGACCTGGATTTGACCGTCACACTGTTTACAGAGAAAACTCCAAGCTCTGCAGCTCTAGGTGGGTATGGAGATAGTTTGAGATCCTGGAAATGTTATAGGATACTTTTTATCCCGATATTCCCACGGGAACGGGTTTTCTACGGGTCTACGCGGCACGAAGTCGCGGGAAAACGGCTGGTCTATATACATATACAATATAGATAATATGGATATAATGTACTTTTATATTATTACCAACATTAACATTTATTTCAGATATAATAGCCAAGCCCTTGGCTCGAATTGAAAGTGACGTTAGAGACCTACAAATTTCTCAACAAGAAATTTTGATGATGATGAGGCATTGATCAAAATCGAAACCTGGATTAAAACAACTTCCGAAAATGGAAAACTTTTGGTATGTTATTGGAACTTCTTTTCATGTTTGTAGTTTTGTTTCGATTTGTTAAAATGTGTGTCTGTGTGTGTGTAAAATCTTTACGTTTAATTGGGACTGCCTTGGTAGGTATAATAATATTGTTGTTGTACTTACAGATAACTTATCTAAGCCTTGTAGGTGGCAACAAGACACCTGTAATAATTAGAAGGGTACTGGAAAAGCTTTTTACCAACAAACTGGCTATTCTGTGCAACTGGACTGGCAAAAATAATAAGATACCTTTAAAAGACTTGGAATTAATTAAAATTATAAGAGGTAAGTGTTATCAAAAGCATTGATTCATTGATTTAATTGGTCGGCTTTACTGTAGGTTCACAATAATATAATACCCTTAAGTAAGGTATGGAACCCAGGTGACGCCTTAATTGGGTTGCTGGGTCTGATGAGGGCGTTTATTTAGCAGTGGAATATATAGGGTCTAGCAAAACGTGATGATATTTTACCCACAGACTCAGCTATCGATTCTAAACATGTTTTTGAAGTTTCGGGGTTCTCGGGACCCCAACTATCTCCATGCCAAGTTTCATTTCAATCGGTCCAGCGGTTGAAGCGTGAAGAGGTAACAGACGTAACTCTGTCTGTCTAGACAGAGTTACTTTCGCATTTATAATATAATATGGGTATGGATCTCCTCTCCACTTCCTTCTCTCACCTGCTTTTCAAATTTGAATATTTCTCAAATAAATTTTACTGTTTTTTTAGATGCAGTGCGCCTGAACCAAATTGCTGCGAATGCTACAGACGCTGCGATACACGAAGTAATATCGAATTGGTTCCGATTCACCAAGGACCGCAATGGAGGACGGGAGCCCGCAGAGCTAAGCAGTAAACCAGCTGCTAAACATAGCTCGAAAAAAAACCGGCCAAGTGCGTGTCCGGCCACGTGCAAATTATAGGGTTCCGAAGTTGAGGATGCCCACAGTACCTTTCTAAGACTTATTAGCATCTAGCTAGCCTGTGGTATGACGTGCCCGCCCGACGCCCCTACCGCTCGAGAAAAATCATCATTATAAGTTGGTCGACTATTACTCGTAAGTTTGTACAGCCTACTTAGCTCTGATAGTTTTCCTTTCAACTACGTTATATATGCCACAACCGTGATTTTTTTCAGCCATCCAAATACCACCATTTAGCTGGCAGGGGGGGGGGGACGGACGGACACGTGACTCTAACAAAAAATAGCACTTTAAAGCTTAATATTTCACAAACGCATCACTTAATCAAAAAATGGTTTTAACAAACCCACAATATTTTTTTAAGACCTATTCAACGATATGCCGCACCATGGGTACGCAAGAAAAAAAATTACATCCCCACTTTACGAGTAGGGGAGGTACCCTATAAAAAAATATATTTAAAAATTTTATTGTACCACTTTGTCAGCGTAACTAATATGCATATTCATGCCAAATTACAGCTCTCTAGACCTAAGCATCTCCGAGCAATAGTGCGGACAGACGGACGGACGGACGGACATGGCGAAACTATAAGGGTTCCTTGTGGACTTCGGAACCCTAAAAACGAAGTTTGGCTAGAAAGACAAAGCACTTTGTATAGGATTTTCCATTCAAAGTGACCCGTTTTCATTGCTGTTCAGTATATATGAAAACTATTACAGTAACTCATTAACGTCGGTCACATAAGAAATGTAATTTTTAATCCACTTTTTAGGGTTCCGAAGTCCACAAGGAACCCTTATAGTTTCGCCATGTCCGTCCGTCCGTCCGTCTGTCCGTCTGTCCGCACTATAGCTCGGAGATGCTTAGTTCTTCTAGAAAGCTGTAATTTGGCATGAATATACATATTAGTTACGCTGACAAAGTGGTGCAATAAAATTTTGAAATATAGTTTTTTATAGGGTACCTCCCCTACTCGTAAAGTGGGGATGTAATTTTTTTTCTTGCGTACCCCATGGTGCGGCATATCGTTGAATAGGTCTTGAAAAAATATTGTAGGTTTGTTGAAACCATTTTTTGATTAAGTGATGCGTTTGTGAAATATTAAGCTTTAAAGTGCTATTTTTTGTTAGAGTCACGTCCCCCCCCCCCCTGCCATCTAAATGGTGGTATTTGGATGGCTGAAAAAAATGACGGTTGTGGCATATATAACGTAGTTGAAAGGAAAACCATCACAGCTAAGTAGGCTGTACAAACTTAAGAGTCATAGTCGACCAACTTATGAAATGATTAAAAAACCAATGATTTTTCTCGAGCGGCAGGGGCGTCGGGCGGGCACGTCATACCATAGGCTAGCTAGATGCTAATAAGTCTTAGAAAGGTACTGTGGGCATCGTCAACTTCGGAACCCTATACTTTGCGCGTGGCCCGACACGCACTTGGCCGGTTTTTGAACTTATACTCTGTTTATGTTACTCTGTATATATATGTGTACCAAACTAACCTCGGTCACACAAAAATAGTAATTTAACTACATCTTTTTTGAACTTATGTTCTAATTACCTATGTAAATCTGTATATATGTGTACCAAACTAACCTCGGTCACAAAATAATTGTAATTTAAATTCCTCTTTTTTTGAACTTATGTTCTAATTACCTATGTAAATCTGTATATATGTGTACCAAACTAACCTCGGTCACAAAATAATTGTAATTTAAATGCCTCTTTTTTGAACTTATGTTCTAATTACCTATGTAAATCTGTATATATGTGTACCAAACTAACCTCGGTCACAAAATAATTGTAATTTAAATTCCTCTTTTTTTGAACTTATGTTCTAATTACCTATGTAAATCTGTATATATGTGTACCAAACTAACCTCAGTCACACAATAATTGTAATTTAACTTTCTCTGTTTTGAAATTAAGTATGTTCTAATTACCTATGTAAATCTGTATATATGTGTACCAAACTAACCTCGGTCACAAAATAATTGTAATTTAAATGCCTCTTTTTTGAACTTATGTTCTAATTACCTATGTAAATCTGTATATATGTGTACCAAACTAACCTCGGTCACAAAATAATTGTAATTTAAATTCCTCTTTTTTGAACTTATGTTCTAATTACCTATGTAAATCTGTATATATGTGTACCAAACTAACCTCAGTCACACAATAATTGTAATTTAACTTTCTCTGTTTTGAAATTAAGTATGTTCTTATTACCTATGTAAATCTGTATATACAGGGTGGAAAGATCGAATGCCACATAGAAGGCAACTACAGTCAGCAGCAGAAGTAGATAAGCTGTCCAGGTGTTCAAAATGACCTACACACGCCCTTAACGTCTTAAGAATAAGGTTGTGTGTAGGTCATTTTGAACACTTGGACAGCTTATCTACTTCTGCTGCTGACTGTAGTTGCCTTCTATGTGGCATTCGATCTTTCCACCCTGTATGTGAACCAATCTAACTTCCGTCACAAAAGAATTGTAATTTAACTTCCTCTTTTTTGAACTTATGTTCTAAATACCAATTTTTCAAGTATGTTTGTTATTGTATACACCTATGGTAGTTCTGTGATAACGATAACATCCGTATTAGATCTTTCTTTGTAGATTCTTTTGAAAAACAAATTGTCAGACATAGTCAAAATTTTCTAGTAAAGATTTCTTAGTAACTTGGTAGATATAAAGTTGTAAAAATAAACCATTGTTATTATATGCTTTATTTCAGGATGATCGTAGAGTAGTTAACATAAATTGGCATGACATGTAAGTCAAATTCCTTATTTTGAGTGATATCTAGTTTTAGTTAGTTTTAGGTTCGATGATTGACTTTAAACCTCAAAGACTATTTTATGAATACAGTGTTACTTACTGATTGACAAATTCGACTGGTTTAATTTTACCATGACCTGAACCTATTGAAAAAAATATACTGTAGGAATATAATACATTTGTGTAAGTATAAATTACTATTTACCCGTAGGCAGATTTAAGATAAACAAAGGATTATTGTCCTCTGAGTTACCATCACTTGTGTCACTGTTGTATATTTTTCTTGTATTTACGTTTTCGAACCGCTTTATCATTACCATAACGGTAATGAGGAATCTGTTCGAATCGATTCGATTGGGTATTTCCTTCGGAGGCCCTACCGAATTTGACTAGTGTATGTCTTACGTTGGTCTTTCGGTTGGGAAAAGATGCTTTTGGGCAAGGTCTGCGCCATGAAACTACGATGTATTAGCGCAGACCTTACCAAAAAGCATTTTTCCCAACGAAAGGCCAACGTAAGATATACACTAGTCAAATTTGGTAGGGCCTCCGAAGGGAATACCCAATAGGGCCTCCGAAGGACATAACCTATAGGGCCTCCGAGGGAAATACCCAGTAGGGCCTCCGTAGGAAATGCGCAGTAGGGCCTCCGTAAGGAAATATTCTATAGGGCCTACGAAGGAAATGCATAATAGGGCCTCCGTAAGGAAATACCCTATAGGGCCTACGAAGTACATGCTCAGTAGGGCCTCCGTAAGGAAATATACTATAGGGCCTACGAAGGAACTGCACAGTAGGGCCTCCGTTAGGAAATACCCTATAGGGCCTACGAAGGAAATGCCCAGTAGGGCCTCCGTAACGAAATACCCTATAGGGCCTACGAAGGAAATGCCAGTAGGGCCTCCGTAAGAAAATATACTATACGGCCTACGAAGGAAATACACAGTAGGGCCTCCGTAAGGAAATATACTATAGGGCCTATGAAGGAACTGCACGGTAGGGCCTCCGTAAGGAAATGCCCTATAGGGCCTACGAAGGAAATGCTCAGTAGGACCTCCGTAAGGAAATATACTATAGGGCCTACGAAGGAAATGTCAGTAGGGCCTCCATAAGAAAATACCCTATAGGGCCTACGTGGAGTTTTTATTATCGGCCCAACAGTAGTAGGTCGGTAGGGACTCTGTTAGAAATAACGTGTTGTTGTTGGCTGTCGTTTAGTTGGGCCTACGTTGATTCTACCACGATTCTACCGTGTTGTTATTGTTGGCTGTTGTTCAGTTGGGCCTACGTATAGGGCCTACGTTGGTCCTACGGTGTTGTTATTGTTGGCTGTTGTTCAGTTGGGCCTACGTATCGGGCCAACGTTAATTCTACCGTTGGCTCTACTGTTTTTAGGGGTGACACGCCGGACGGTTGGCCAACTAAAAAGTGTACGTTGGCCCAACAAACAGCCAACTCAAAATGCTACTAGGGGCGTTATCATGTTACTGCCCTATTATTTAAATTTCTAAAGAATTAAAGTAAAAATGACATAGCGATGACCGTTATAAACACAAAGTTATAAACCAACATTTTCTTAATACCTACGACTCTGTTCCATTTTCTTCTGTTTCATTTCGACTCGAAAATTAAGTTTTTGATGAGTATTTTATCGGATTACCTACTTCAAGGTTCTCAAGTCATTAGTCATTTGATTTATTCGAATCCGTTAGTTAAGTAGACGACTGATTCGATGTTTAGATCGAATTGATTATGGGCCTGCCTTCGCCCACGGCGACTTTTTGTAGCAATGCTGCCGCACTACTCATATCGCTATCCTTTTCTACATCAAAGAGTAAAACCGGCCAAGTGCGTGTCGGGCCACGCGCAAATTATAGGGTTCCGAAGTTGAGGATGCCCACAGTACCTTTCTAAGACTTATTAGCATCTAGCTAGCCTGTGGTATGACGTGCCCGCCCGACGCCCCTGCCGCTCGAGAAAAATCATCATTATAAGTTGGTCGACTATTACTCGTAAGTTTGTACAGCCTACTTAGCTCTGATAGTTTTTCTTTCAACTACGTTATATATGCCACAACCGTGATTTTTTTCAGCCATCCAAATACCACCATTTAGCTGGCAGGGGGGGGGGGGGGACACGTGACTCTAACAAAAAATAGCACTTTAAAGCTTAATATTTCACAAACGCATCACTTAATCAAAAAATGGTTTTAACAAACCCACAATATTTTTTTAAGACCTATTCAACGATATGCCGCACCATGGAGTACGCAAGAAAAAAAAAAACATCCCCACTTTACGAGTAGGGGAGGTACCCTATAAAAAAATATATTTCAAAATTTTATTGTACCACTTTGTCAGCGTAACTAATATGCATATTCATGCCAAATTACAGCTCTCTAGACTTAAGCATCTCCGAGCAATAGTGCGGACAGACGGACGGACGGACGGACGGACGGACGGACGGACGGACGGACATGGCGAAACTATAAGGGTTCCTTGTGGACTTCGGAACCCTAATAAAAAGGATAGAAATATGAGTAGCACGGCAGCATCGCTACAAAAAGTCACCGTGGGCGAGGGCCCTTATGTGCAATTCCGGGCAAATTTCGGGCACCATCGATCACAGCCGCACGCGGCCGGGATGACATGAATTTTATCAATAATTTTTATAAGGTAACTACTAAAGTACCTACCTAATGATTTCCAACCGGTGGGCCAAGATGAGTAAGGTAGAGAATTTACTACTACTACAGCCTATTTGCGTCCCACTGCTGGGCACGGGCCTCCTCTCATCACGAGAGGGTTTGGGCTGTAGGCCCCACGCGGCCCCAGAGCGGATTGGGGACTTCACACACATCTTTGAATTACTTCGCAGATGCGTGCAGGTTTAGGTACTCACGATGTTTTCCTTCACCGAAAAGCCAGTGGTAAATTCAAACTGAATTTCGCACATAAGTAAACTTAGAGGTGCGAGCCGGAATAGAACCCCCGACGCTCTGCATGAGAGGCGGTAGGTCGAACCACTAGGCTTTATATTATAAATAGCGAATAAAGATAAACATAGTGATAAAACTCATGTTGCATGATTGTAAGTAAGTAAGTAAGTAACACTTTATTGTACAGAAAAAAAAACACAAATACAATTATCAATACAGAGAAGAGACACATGTACAAAGGCGAGCTTATCCCTACAAGGAATTTCTTCCAGCTAACCTATTATTGATCGCGGGGCTCGGACGGAATTGCACCTATAGGATTTATGAGTCGCGGGCGTTCGCGGGTAAACTCTAGAATAGAGTGAGAGTAAGTAGGCAAAGTAAAAGTTTCTTCTTCTAAAGAGGGAAGAATAATATTTGGCCGGTACGGTACTCATCCATACAAAAAATACGAAAAGAGAAACGTTTTTCCACTTCTATATTTTCCAATCTCCATGTTTTTTTATATACTATGTAACTTTGAGTCCATCGCAAATAAAAAAACCGGCCAAGTGCGTGTCGGACCACGCGCAAAGTATAGGGTTCCGAAGTTGAGGATGCCCACAGTACCTTTCTAAGACTTATTAGCATCTAGCTAGCCTGTGGTATGACGTGCCCGCCCGACGCCCCTGCCGCTCGAGAAAAATCATTGGTATTTTAATCATTTCATAAGTTGGTCGACTATTACTCGTAAGTTTGTACAGTCTACTTAGCTGTGATAGTTTTCCTTTCAACTACGTTATACGAGGGGCGTTCAAAATATTCTCGGTATTGGAATGAAAACAAACAAGTATGAACAGTTTGATATTTTTTATTTTTCAATATACTCCCCCCCTATGTTAATACACTTAAAAGATCGATCAATTATTTTTTTTAATCCCTCATAAAAATATTTTTTATCCTTGGTATAAAAGTGCTCCTCTACTGCCGCCTTCAACGCCTCATCGTCAAAAAATCGATTTCCACGCAGATCCTTTTTGAGATTGGGGAACAAAAAGAAGTCGCTGGGGGCTAAGTCCGGACTATACGGTGGATGAGTTATAGTTCCGAACCCACATTCAGCAATAGCTGCCTTGGCAATATGAGCAGTATGGACAGGGGCGTTGTCATGCAGAAGCAGAATACCTTTAGACAACTTTCCTCGCCTTTTTTCTTTTATTGCGTCCCTTAATTGATGTAGAATATTCGCGTAGTACTGTCCCGTGATATTTACACCTTTTTCTTTATAATCGATCAACAATACTCCTTCACAATCCCAAAATATTGTTGCCATGACCTTGCCAGCGGAAGGGATGACCTTGAACTTCTTGGGATGAGCTGAACCCTTAATGTGCCACTGCATGGACTCCTGTTTACTCTCTGGGTCATAATGATGAACCCAGGTTTCATCTCCAGTAACTATCTTTTGCAGCACCTCATCAGGATTTTCACCACACAGGTCAATAAAATCGGAACAGCAAGCTGCACGCACATCTTTTTGAAGTCGAGTCAGCATTCGCGGAACCCATCTTGCACTGACCTTTGACATATTAAGATGGTCATGGATAATGTCATGTACGGTACCAATAGAAAGATTGGTTACTTGAGCTATTGATTTTATCTTCACTCGACCATCTTCCAATATAAGGTTTTCCACCTGATCAATATTTTCTTGTGAAGTAGCTACTACAGGCCGGCCAGGTCTAGGGTCATCTTCAATACTCTCCCTGCCACGTTTGAATTCGCTTGACCACTTTTGAATTGTAGATAAAGAAGGAGCAGACTCACGGTAAACACAATCCATTTCCTCTTTTATGGTTTTTTGGTTTTTACCCTGTTTCGTCAAGAATTTTATTACGGAACGATGTTCTAATTTCGTAAACATTGTTAATTCACTCATTGTGTTCGTGTTTGTTCAGAAATTGCAGAAAAACAAAAGAACATCTCGGTTTGAATTATACTTTTTTTTAATGTCAAAGAATGAACCTTACCAGCCAGTAACAAAACAAATTCAAAAAGAGGTTATAAGATATCAATACCGAGAATATTTTGAACGCCCCTCGTATATGCCACAACCGTGATGTTTTTCAGCCATCCAAATACCACCATTTAGCTGGTAGGGGGGGGGGACACGTGACTCTAACAAAAAATAGCACTTTAAAGCTTAATTTTTCACAAACGCATCACTTAATCAAAAAATGGTTTTAACAAACCTACAATATTTTTTAAGACCTATTCAACGATATGCCGCACCATGGGGTACGCAAGAAAAAAAATTACATCCCCACTTTACGAGTAGGGGAGGTACCCTATAAAAAAAAATATTTCAAAATTTTATTGTACCACTTTGTCAGCGTAACTAATATGTATATTCATGCCAAATTACAGCTTTCTAGGACTAAGCATCTCCGAGCAATAGTGCGGACAGACGGACGGACGGACGGACGGACGGACGGACATGGCGAAACTATAAGGGTTCCTTGTGGACTTCGGAACCCTAAAAAAAAGAAAACCCTATTATTTCATTGTATCAATAACATACTAAAAAATCATGGAGATTGGAAAATATTTAAAAGTGGAAATACGTTTTCTCTTTTTGTATGGACGCGTAGGTATTATTCCCTCTTAAAGTAAAGTAAAAACAATTTATTCCGCTAATACAATAAGTATGTTTTCTAGAATATTTTGGACGATTCTAACCGCTGCCGCAAACGCTGCAATCATTAATTTAGAATCGTAGCAATATATCGCACCCCCAGTACAACATTGTACTAAGTCAAAATAAATATAAATACGCCAGTCTTCGTGGCATGCTTGGCAAATTTTTGGCAATTCAACTATATTAAATAATAAGTCGATTTTGAGATTTTTCAACATAATACAGTGTTGTACATATATACACATTGACTCTGAAAAAACTAAATGATGAAATTAAGTAGGTACTAATGAATGATTGTTGGTGGTCCATTCGATATGCCGGGAGCGTGGTGATGACTTCGAAATCGTGAGCAGCTTCGTCATTCTCTCATTAAATCTGTCACGGTCAGATCATTATGGCGAATTACTTGTTTATTTAAACGGTCGGAGAATTTAAATCGCGTTACATTAGATACTATATTGCGAATTAGGAACGTGCTACAAAAATAATACAATTATTGCTATTGCTACTCGATGGGTCATCGGTGGCGGGTAAGGCCCAGGAGGAGATGGCGAGGTGTCCTGGTCACCTGGACAAGTTTTCCAGTGATTGGCCAACAATTAAATAGCCGTAGATAGCGGGATAAGCCGTGATGGCCTAGTGGTTCGACCAACCGCCTCTCATGCAGAGGGTCGGGGGTTCGATTACGGCTCGCACCTCTAAGTTTATTCATGTGCGAAATTCAATTTGATTTAACCACTGATCTTTCGGGTGAAGGAAAACATCGCGAGGAAACCTGCACGCATCTGCGAAGTAATTCAAATATGTGCATGAAGTCCCGAATCCGCACTGGGTGCGTGGGGACTATAGCCCAAACCCTCTCGTGATGAGAGAAGGCCTGAGCCCAGCAGTGGGACGCAAATAGGCTATAGTAGTAGTAGTAGTAGTAGATAGCGGGAATTGGAAAATGATGGGAGAGGCCTTGGCCCAGCAGTGGGACATTCAAACAGGCTAGAGAAAAGAAACCTATCTACAATGATAACTGTACTCGTCAAACCTTCTCGGCCGGACAGACACACGAATGATCCTATAAGGTTCCGATTTTTCCTTTTGACATAAAATACAAGTAGGTACCTACCTACCTGCCTACCCAATATTGCAATGAATAAAATAAGTGCATTCAGAAGTAACTCTGGCATGATGGTTGTGATTCCTGCAACGGCGTATGCAAATTTAAAAAAGGATGAAACGTGTGATTTTTACACTGCGGACGATCTCCTGCGCATATTAAAAAAGCAACCAGTGCCAGCTCATGCTTAACGGATTCCGTATATAAATAAGTAATTATCTTTTAGTACATTAATGGCTGGTAAAAGCGCTTTTAAAAATAGGTATCATTATATCTAAACACTCTGTATGGAAAAGAAAAAGGGGACACTGGAAATAGTCAGTCAACATTCCGAAGGGTTCATAATGTACTAACGCCCACTTGCACCAAGCTGCTAACCTCGGGTTAGGCTCTTAATTCAGGGTAAATTGTATCAACTTAATTCAAGTTAGAGGCTAACCTGAGGTTAGTGGCGATCGTGCAAGTCGGGCTTAATTGACTCGACTCCAAATTGTCATTTCATTAGCTTCGTGTTCTTGTTCGGGGAAAAAAATCATTTCAAGGTTGCAACTAACATTTAATGTTTTATTTATTTTTTTGCACACAGGTCACCTTATGGTAAGCGGTCTCTGCGCCCATTTACATAAGAAATCATAAGATTAAAGTAGAATGTATTGCCAACCCTGAGGCTCAAGACAAATGCCTCTGTGCCAATAATTTCACCGGCTGCCTTACGAACACAACAGTGCGAACACTGCTATTTGACGACAGGTTAGCTAGTAAGACGATGGTAGTTATACAATTTTGGTAAAAATATGCACTTCACTCTCTGGTACTTCTTCAGGTCTGGCAAAAACTTTGAAAAACTTCCTACACAAGCGGTACCCTGAATCAGGCGGGGTTGACAAACGAGGTGACATGCGTAAAATGACAGGTCCCGCATTTCAATGCGCTTGACAAATACAAGCGACAAGTACTCGTATGACTTTTTTGTTCGATTCCACAGGAAATTACGGAAATACCAAACATTGCAGAAACGAATTTCTTTCGACATCATTCACAACGCAGAA
This sequence comes from Aethes cnicana, assembly GCA_963971205.1. Lineage (NCBI taxonomy): Eukaryota > Metazoa > Arthropoda > Insecta > Lepidoptera > Tortricidae > Aethes > Aethes cnicana. Next base: position 10,877,790 of record OZ020286.1, read on the forward strand.
TAATAATGAATAATCAAACACACATAATTCACTTTTACTTCAAGCACTTTTACTTGTAGCTTTGCTTAGGTACAACTAGATGCGGCTTGGACGAAGAAGGACCAGTCGAGAAAAGAAAAAGAGAGTAGAGTTAGGAAATGGAATTTAATGATCTTGTCTGTCGCTCTAGGGACATTATCAACAACTCAATGATGAACCAAAAGAACACAAGATAGTTCTAGATCTGCGAAGAAGATATTACGAAGCCCTATATCGATGTAGCTGACGCCGTTCTATCGTCAGCCGAGACTCATCTATGAAATTACATTTTTGGCCCTCTAATATCTATGGCGGATAGCGTGAGAAAATTAAAGAAAAAAATGCAGAATGTGACAAATGTCGCACCTACCCACTTACTTCAACATAACCCTAACAAGACGGTCTCAGCCAAAAACACCGCAACGCATACTGAACGCATCAAACATCATCATCCATCTCCTTAAACAACGCTCCTTAAATCCTTAATCCCGTAAACCTCTCAACGCTGGCGTTTACGATGTCACTGACCACACACAAACCAGTGTTTGGATTTGCTATCACGTACGGTACGTCTAGACGGTTGCTCAGGCGTATGTAAAAATGTTGCCATTTTGGTGCACCCCACACGCTAATATTACTCGTAAATCTGCTAAGATTAGACCTGGTAAGGATCTCAGGAATACGGTGGATGCAAGTGGCACAATATACCGGTCTAAGTGGCGGGTCTTGAGGCACCTTCTATGTCCAGCAGTGGATTTCTTTCAGTTAATGTGATGATGACGACGCGCTAATATTTATATACCCTTACACAACCAATAAGTAAAAAGAAATTAACAATCGCCATTCTACTACTGCTGTAGTAGATAACAATGTCTTTTACTTGTTTAGATGTTAGATAAGTACCAATTTAAACACAAATTTTAAAGTGAATTTCGATCTTGCCGATTCAGATGCCGAAAAGACAAGAACCATTTTGTCGCTGTTGCAAATCTACTTACCTAAGACCTACAAACACAAACGATAGGTACCTTGTCATTGTCAAAAATGACAAAGTTTAATGTTTGCTCCTTGGATTAGGAATCTAGGAACCATCCTTATTAAATTCTTTCATAATTGCTTTAGAGAGTTTCCCCATAAACTAAAAGACTGATATAAACACAGAAGTACCAGCAGCACCAGTAAGTAGGAAGCGGCCGGCGTGTGTTTACTGATTTAGCTGTGACTAGAGATAGATAGCGGCCTATTATGCGTAATATTGCGCTGCGCGTGCGACGACGAACGTGCATAATGAGGATCTATGAGCCGACTAGACGATCATGAAGTGTTTTTGATTTAGACTTGAAGTAATTCTTCTTTTAGCGAGTCCCAATCGGAGATAAAGACTATTAAGAAGCACATTGAAATGCAAAAGCCAAAATTGATATTTAAAAACACACGTCCAACTAGCTGCGTTCATTGAGTCAAGCAAGTTGATCAGTGAGAACCTAAAACAATGATCGACGTGATTTAGTTATTAAAACATGACATGCTCATGTTTTAAAAACACTGTACGGAAGAAACTCCTGGAGCTCATTGCCGTTGCAGTAGTTGATGCACAGGTTCTGCTTATAATTAAGTATAAATACTTTATTTTGGGAAGAGGGTATTATAACCTGGCCACTGGGAGGAAATCTAGGCAGGCGTACCTTACGGTGGGCGAAGATGCGTCGAAGAAGAAGAGAGCGAAGAATTGGAAAGTACCCGAGGGAATAATGAGATTTTGATGTCTTCTTTGACTATTCTACTTTTTATGTTATAAACGCACTAATCACCACATTTATTTATTTATACAAGGAAACTCAAACGCCTCTGACGCTTTGGACGAAATTTGCAATATATAGGGGTATTCGAGGGCGACAAATCGATCTAGCTAGGTCTCATTTCCTTTGAAAACTCATTATTAACTATTTTCACCCGAGCAAAGCTCGGTTACCCATGTACCTACTTGGATATAGGCACCGATGTCACAACTGATTTCGCCTCCAATATCAGACATTACCGCTGTCGAAGTAACATTCGCTGTTTTGAAGGCACACCAGGCGTACGCGTCCCCTAGTCTCCCGTGCGTTCGGCGGCAGGTAATTTATGATTGTTACGCACCATTAAATAGCCCATTGGACCTACTTAAGGTACTGTTGACTTTCTAAACACAAACTGGAGCCATCTAAGAACAAAACGATTTCTAAGGAACATCTACTTGAACAACTTTGAGTTTTCTTCGACCTTGAGTCGATTGATTTATAGTTGTAATCGAATGCCCAGCTCGTAAACGGCCAGTAGTATTTGAATAAAGAATTACCGATTCATAACGATGAATTTGAATACAGAATGCATCCGTTCAGAAATTGAACCAGTTGAGATTTTGTAATATAAAATCGACTTTTTTTTAAAAGGTTACGCGGCTGGTCTTGGATTTATAAATAAGATTTAGGTTGCAGTTAATTAGATGCACAGTTATAATTTTATGATATGTGAAATGTAGCGTAAAGGTGAAAGTTTTTTTTATTGAAATTAGACAACTGTGTAATTATTTTCCTAGCATGCCAGCTTCAGAGTATGACTCTAAGAGTAGGCTTTACTCAAAATACTCCATCTAAAAACTTCCCCTTCTTTATGTTTTAGGAGGCTTTAGGTTTAGGTTATTGTATTCCTTAGATTAAATTTAATACTAAGTATATTATAAAATTGGAAAAAAGCAAGTAGCTTTGACTTTAAAAAAAATGAAAGGATCATTTTTTTTTCTTAATTTTTCATGCTTCATGAATAGTTTTAAATCAAGGCACAGGGAAAGTAAACGGTCGTAAAATGAATCAAATTAATAACATAAAATTGTGGGGTTCGCAGGGCAATTCGCAAACAATTTAAACATTTCGACAAATATTGCTCAAAGCATTTTTGTTGGTAATTTTTGCATACAATAAATCTTTTGTCGGCGTTGGTTTGCAACTTTATATCCTGCATTTGTAGTGGCCTTTGTGACTTTGTGATAGAGTTTATTGTGGGTGGTTTTGATTGTGGTTGGTGTGTGGTGGAGCGTAATCGGTTGTCAGACGCGGTGTGGTTAGCGCCTACGGGTGACGCGTGACTGACTTCTTTTGTTTTAAGCCTTCCCATAGAAGATAAACATTAATTGTATCTCATGTATTAGTAATAAATAAATAAAAATAATAAATAAGGGTTTCCTCATCATCATCATCATTTCAGCCGAAAGACGTCCACTGCTGGACATAGGCCTCCCCCAAGGCTCGCCACTCAGACCGGTCCTGTGCTTTGCTTCCGCCGAAAAAAGAGAAAAGGAAGGAAAGAAGGGTTTGTTAAGATAAAATTGAGGCACTAAACTGGTTATATGAGTGTGTGACACCAATAATGACAAAGATGGTCGATTATAGTTATGGTTATACTAGCTTCTGTCCGCGACTACGAATTTTATCTCAATCGGTCCAGCGGTTGAATCGTGAAGAGGTAACAGACCGACAGACAGAGTTACATTCGCATTTATGATATTAGTATGGATATGATAAATACGCGTATTTTCAAGAGATTGGACTTAAAAAAAAAAGATTTGAAGAAAATGCGAATAGACATTTGATTGGAGTTAAAACTATAACTATCAAAAGAATTAGATTTGTAAATCGGCGAATATTTCTATGTGTCCCTAGTCATGAGATTTCACTCCTTATTTACCATTAAAGGCTGTTGTGGTAAGAATCAGTACCGAACAAACTTTCCATGTAGAACTCGTTTGCTTCAAGCCAACTTCAAACATAATAAGTAACGTGACTGTCGAGGCGGTGCTTCTGTTTGTCTTTATATTTTGATCTCGATTATGAAAGAACAAGGACGCTACGTTTCGATATTTATGTTTTTTTTTAGGAGTTATTTAAGTGAAATATTTTAATTCTTTTCTCTTCATTGAGATGTTGTCATGAAGTATTTTTAAAATTAAAAAAACAGACGAATTGTTTGGAGTCTTTGAAAGGACAAAGGCACTTAATCTGTCAGTTAATGCTAATTAGATAGCTTGGAAATAAGGACGCGTCTTTCTAAACTTGTTTGTAATCCTAACGAGACTAAATGAAATGATAAGACTGGCTAATAAAAATGAAATAAAATACGCCACTATCTATCTATAAGGAACTCTAGGGTAACTTTATTATTTAATTATTAAAGCGACGCAATAGCTAAATATACGTAATAGATTACGTATATTTAGCTATTGCGTCGCTTTAATAACCTAACCTAACCTGTACCTAGAGGTACATAGAATTATTCCGGTAAGTCTGTATTTTTTAACGAATGATGCAAAAAAGGACGGTCTTGACGTATGTGAAGAAATTTAGTTCAGCGAATTAAAAATCATCGGCATATTAGCCTTATCCTGTAGAGATCTTTTTTAGGGTTCCGAAGTCCACAAGGAACCCTTATAGTTTCGCCATGTCCGTCCGTCCGTCCGTCCGTCCGTCCGTCCGTCCGTCTGTCCGCACTATTGCTCGGAGATGCTTAGGTCTAGAGAGCTGTAATTTGGCATGAATATGCATATTAGTTACGCTGACAAAGTGGTACAATAAAATTTTGAAATATATTTTTTTATAGGGTACCTCCCCTACTCGTAAAGTGGGGATGTATTTTTTTTTCTTGCGTACCCCATGGTGCGGCATGTCGTTGAATAGGTCTTAAAAAAATATTGTGGGTTTGTGAAAACCATTTTTTGATTAAGTGATGCGTTTGTTAAATATTAAGCTTTAAAGTCCTATTTTTTGTTAGAGTCACGTGTCCCCCCCCCCTGCCAGCTAAATGGTGGTATTTGGATGGCTGAAAAAAATCACGGATGTGGCATATATAACGTAGTTGAAAGGAAAACTATCAGAGCTAAGTAGGCTGTACAAACTTACGAGTAATAGTCGACCAACTTATAATGATGATTTTTCTCGAGCGGCAGGGGCGTCGGGCGGGCACGTCATACGGTATGACTCATACCACAGGCTAGTTAGATGCTAATAAGTCTTAGAAAGGTACTGTGGGCATCCTAAACTTCGGAACCCTATAATTTGCGCGTGGCCCGACACGCACTTGGGCGGTTTTTTAATTCATTTTATTGTTAAGTTAGTAGTATAAATAAATTAAAAAAAAAGTAATTACCTTAATAAAACTAAAATTTAACTGTACTAATAAATAATGTAATATTTAGGAATGGAAATATTTGAAATGGATTTTACTTGTGTTATCTTTAGACAAAATGTGTTTAGTTATATTTTCTCCGGTAAAAGAACAGTGTCTTAGCAGCTCGATGTTCAATCGCACTCGCAAATAATTGTTCTAGAAGGGTGCCATCTATATAGTATAATATTTTTTGCCCGAAACTGTTTATGCATAACAGGTTTCGCATAATTTATTTACGCCGAATCTTGACTATGCCGATTTTTTATTTGGCATAATTCTTAATTGGCCGAATGGGTGTTTACCCGAATACTGTGTTGGTATAATGTTGACTTCGCCGAATTTTATTATGTATAATATTGTTTGGCGTACTAGTAATTTAGCAGAATTTCTATAGGCCAAAATATTGTACGAAACAACTATTTATGTAGTAGAGTTCGGCCGTTCACGCTGTGCGGTAACACCAAAGTTTGGAGCAAAGCCGACTCGAATAGGTTATTTTTTTATATAACTAAACGAAATGATGAGTTAAATTTTTAGAATCATGGTATATGTAGTGCGACAGGATACTCATTTAATTAAATTGGCGAAATTAAAGGTATGCGAAAATAGTTTTCTGCGAAATGAATTTCCGCGAAAGTAATATTCTGCCTAAACAATATTCGGAATTCGAAAATTATGCCTAAAAACCATTCGGCGTAAATAGATTATGCGTAATAGATTTCGGCGAAAATTCGTTATGCGAGATTAGTTTCGGCGTAAACACTATTATGCTTATACTGATTATGCAAAGTCGAATTCCGCCAAAAAAAATGCGTAAACAAGGGGAACCGTTCCAGAACTATTAACAACAAAAGTACAACTGAAATAATAATATTTACATCACCCTTGGCCATAAAGTGGGATTATCTGCCCGCTACGCGGAGAGAAAATCTTACTTCTTGGCCAGCAAGATGTAAAACTTTTGACAAACCACGGTTGGTAATTCGTAAAGCCCCAGATCGCATATTTATGGCCCTCACCTTCGGTTCGGGCAACAGAAACCTGCGATCTGGGACATTTACGAATTCACCACCCTAGGTTTGTAATGTACTATTACATACTTACTAACTACAGTTAAATACCTACTCGTTGTAAGAGTAATCAGTTCTCATAATGTATTTCCTCAATAATTTCTATACTAAAAGTTAATCAACCAATATTAGTGCGTGGACATAAAGAGTGAATGATTCTAGGCCATAGACAATTTATTTTCATTCGTTCATTTCCTCAAGAATGCAGTTGTTTGGATGCGTGTGCGCCGGACGCCGGGAGGTAAGTAATGGTTAGCAAGTAAAACAAGTAATTGTTCGCTTCGCGCAAAATAAGATTTTTTCTTTTTTTATGTCATAGGCAAACAAGTACACAGGCCACCTGATGGTAAGCTTTCTAAAAATCGCTGTTTTGTGGTGTACCATACATCTTTAGACCCCCGTTCCTTTTTTTGAACTTTTCTTTCTATGTAGAGACAAGCCGGGTTCTGCTCTTTTTAACCGACTTCAAAAAAAGGAGAAGGTTCTCAATTTGTCGGAATCTTTTTTTTATGTATATTGACCAAAAATAAATAGTAAACGTTTCGATGATTCTTTTTTTGTTCGTAAGGTGGTACTTCCAAGTCGGTCCCATATTAATTTGGTTCAGTTATGATGATGGGATCCATGAGAAAATGAGGGAACTCCTCGAAATTTGCTAGCACGTAGATGGTTTTGGTGTCAATTTCGAGGACTTCAGAGTTACTTATGTAATTCTATAGTAATGTTTGGAAACTGTAGCCGAAAAAAAAATAAAAAAAAACCGCCTTCAAACTCCGACAGACTACGAAGTCGGTGTCAAGTGAACCGACCCAAAGAAATGATAATCACATAGTGAACTTGACATTGACATCGCAGTCTGTCGGAGTTTGAAGGCGGTTTTATTTTTTTATTTAATATTATAGTATAGATTTGGTATAATTATTTGCATTGATCATTTTCATAATCATTTTTGAGTTGAGCACTGGCCATGCAGCCATGGTCTTACCACAGCGCTTTTAAAGCCAGAGCTCCCTAATGTCGTCCAGTTTCTACCGTAGTAAAGCGCCTGTTCGAGCCAGGCCTTATAATTATCATGGCGTAAGTTTGTACTAAATGCATGCCCTTTTGCATTCACTAATTGGGTAGAAAGTGATAAATCTATCTATATCTGTATATGTAAAACAAGAAACTGGACTGACTGACTGACAGATCGATCAACGCAGAGCGGAAACTATACTGGTCGTAGAGAGCTGAAATTTGGCATGCAGGTTTCTTAGGGAACGCAGGGGAGCACTGAGAGAGAATTTTGCGAAATTCCCACGGGGAATATTGTTAAATATAAGAATGTAATGACTTGTAAATTTGCAATTTATAAATAAAGTTTTGATTGATTGATTGATTGATTGAACGAGATAAAAACGGGATTTTACATTTTAATATTTCTGCGCATACGAAGTTGCGGGAAAATATAGTGCTTTATAATCGACTAGCTGCTTTTCCCGTTTCTATGGGAATTTCGGATTCTCTAAGGACCTACATGCCAAATTTCAGCTTCAGATTTGCGTTGTCATCAGTCGTAGTTGATTAAGCAATCAGTCAGTAAATAACCACCACCACCACAACAGCCTATTTACGGCCCACTGCTGGGCACAGGCCTCCTCTCATCATGAGGGAGTTTAGGATATAGTCCCCACGCGGGCCCAGTCTGGATTGGGAACAAAACTGTCAATAAGGGAAGAGTTTTATTTATATCGATTATAAAAGCGTGCTAATAGGTAACTTCTGCTCTCCGATTTCCATTTGGAAATTTTCAATATTTTTTTGTTGGTGAAATCAAGTTCAGTGATTCAAGAAAGTTTTCTCTTCTGCTAAATAAATTAAATTAACTTTTTTATTATGCTTAAATAATGATTTTAATGTTTCAGTAAAGAAAAACTCATTGGAACTGTCAGTTTGTTGACCCAAATCTTACTCGCAAGTCTTGGATAATTAATAAGATGAGGAAACAAAAGAAAGTGTTCTCCAAAAAGATAAAATTCGAGCCGCCTTCAAACGACCACCAATCAGCATTTTTGCGGCGAATTTGACACTCTGACACGTGGATTATCGCGTCAAAACTGACGCGCGCAACCGAAATTAAGTGGCGGTGGTAAAAGAAATTAAGAGTATCAAAGAAACCGCTCACCGGGGCGTCAATCTTGCTGATTTTTCGTTCAGTTTCAAAATAAATGAAATGAAAAAAACAAGGGAGACTATTAATGCAGTGTTGCGCCGTCTCAGTGCGAGCTTACGACGCACGGCGCGCGCCCGCACCGCCTCGCGCCATTTCCCTTCGCGACACGCGTTCCATTTTCGAAATTTGAAAAGCCCGTAGACCAGTTTTCTTTTTTTTCGGCGCGTTCGTTGTGAGTGACGTGTACTTGAATAGTGCTGTGCTTGTGATGTATGAAGTGCGCGTAGTACAGTAAAATAGTACAATAGAAAAAAACTTATCATTCATTAACTCTTTCCCGATTTTTATTTGGCTTTTCGCTATTGATGGTTATTGTGAAAGCTATAAACGAGGAATGCTTCTTAAGGTAAGGTAACAGAAACGTTAGAGTACTTCGAGTAAGTATATTTCAATCAAGTTTAATAGGAAAATTCCTATGCAGCGCATATCTACAAAAAACGGCTGGTTAGTTATTTAAATAAAGGTTGTCGACACGTCGTCACTATCTGCCAAATTATACGCTCTATTTTAATCTAAACGCATGGTTGATAACGTCGCACGGTAATAGACATAACTTTGACAGTTGGCTTCGAGTCGACTCGATTACGATTAATTTTTACTCTTTTAAAACTAATAGCAACCGATTAGGCCCGACACTATGGTGCTCTTGATTTGTGTAAACTTTTTAATTTCAATTTGTGTTTTGAAATTGGAATGTTACTTAATTAATGGAATGGTGATGTGAATAAGGCTTCGATGGAACGAGATGAGATGGAAAGTTGTTATACATATACCTAAGAAGCTTATCTTGGAAGAAGGAAATGTACAGAATGAATATAGAATGTAGCTCCATTAATCGTGTAGCATTGAATGAACGCACTAACGCCTCACCTAGGTAATAACATAACTACGATCAGTCCACATGCGTTCGATCTTCGAGTTCTTAGTTACTTGAGATCAGTCTGTTAATATGATCACAATAGAAATACAAATTCGAGGAAGTCAAATGTGTCGAAAATGACGAAAAAATCAGACTTTTTTTCTGGTTGGCAATGGCTGAAAATGAATCGTCCATGTCATCATCTATCGCGATTTTATTTCCAGCCAGTTGCAGTACCTAGTAGCAACTAAAGCCACACCACAACCACCACCACAAATGCCTATCTATACGGCTGACTGCTGGGCACAAGCCTCCTCTCATCACGAGAGGGTTTTTTTTCGTCTCCACGCGGGTTTGGGGTTTCAAACACATCCTTGAATTACTTCACAGATGCGTGCAGGTTTCCTCACGATGTTTTCCTTCACCGAAAACTTCAGTGATAAATTCAAATTGAATTTCGCACGTAAATAATTTCAGAAGCGCGAGCCGGATTCGAACCCCCGACCCTCTGCATAAGAGGCAGCAGGTAAAACCACTAGGCTACCACAGCTTCCAAAGCCGTATCATTCGTCCCTTTTACATGAAATCGGATGGAAAGCGACAAAATATAAGTATAATTTCTAGTGTAGCCTGTAGATCTGATCAAGTAAATCAAACTCGTACAGGTTTACACAACTTAGAAGGCGCGTAGCTTAGCACTTAAGCCGTTGACGCTTAAGTCTATTTTTGCTCAACCCACGCGCCTTCTAACTTGTGTAAACCTGTACGAATATTTTCCCGTATCGAATGTCAGAGTTTTCCCGTAAAAAGGTTGACTTAACCTTAATTATTGTGCATAATAATGTTTACTTTAAAACGTAAAGCCCCGTGCAATTAGAAACAATGCAGCGCTGTTGTCGAGCGGCACCATTGAAAGTTTCTGACGTGCGCAACACTTGTGCGCAAAAGTGAATTTATATCTCAATAAATTGAGCAAATCGGAGAAAGGCGTTTGGAATATTTACAGTACGCTCACGATGTATTTATTAAGCGTGTTTAGAATGAATTTATACTATGTTTTATAACATTACAGAAATATTAAATTATCTACCTGGGTTTTAACTGCTAATTGTATATTCAAATTGATGTGTATGCTCATAAGTTTCAGGTACCTAATTGCTGTTGTAAAATGAGTATATGAAGTATTTATCGTTAGAAATGAAATTTATATTCATAAAAAAATTACTTTGGCTCGTATTTTAAATACTACTAGCTTCTGCCCGCGACTTCGTCCGCGTGGAATTCGGTTATAGCGTTCCCGCGAGGACTAAGCGTTTGTCCGGAATAAATTTCGATTTAGTCAGTAATATACTTTCTCGAAACCAGCAATGTACGTCTGACTACTACTCACTTGAATATTCTCCGTCATCTTGAACTATCATCTTCATATTTCATATATAGAAAACTATAATAAATTATATACTTAAACCTTCCTCAAGAACCACTATATCTACTAAACAAAACCGCATCAAAATTCGTTGCGTCGTTTTAAAGATCTAAGCATGCATAGGGACAGACAGACAGCGAAGCGACTTTGTTTTATACTATGTAGTGATATCTTAATTTAAATAGCGCCTTATTTGAACCGTTCAAGCTTTAACCAAATGGCAAGAAGTGTTAATAGTTTTCGCCTCGACTGTCCATTGAGAATTCAGTTAATAGCTGTTTGTTCGGAAATAGCAGAAAACAAAGGAGTACTGCTGGTGTTGCCAGTGGCACGGGACAAGTACTAACAATTAAAAAAAAATCTTTCTACATACGCTTGGGATATTCTGTGTATTTTTTTACTACTCTACTACTACTACAGCCTATTTGCGTCCCCTCTCATCACGAGAGGGTTTGGGCCATAGTCCCCACGCAGACCCAGTGCGGATTGGGGACTTCACACACATCTTTGAATTACATCGCAGTTGCGTGCAGGTTTCCTCACGATGTTTTCCTTCACCGAAAAGCTCAGTGGTAAATTCAAATTGAATTTTGCACACAAGGAAACTTAGTGGTGCGAGCCGGAATCGAACCCCCGACCCTCTGCATGAGCGGCGGTAGGTCGAACCACTAGGCCACCACGGCTTCTACTCTTAACCTAAATATTAAAAATTAATACTTTAAAAATAATGACAGTCTTATAGTGAACTTGACACCGACTTTGTAGGCTGTCGGAGTTTGAAGTCGTTTTTTTTTTCGAACAGCGATCCTGTAGAGACGCGGTAATCGTAGGCCGATCCGATAAGATGCAGAGAACCTTAGTCGACGGGCCTCATTCGAATTGGTAAATAGGGATATCGGATGTTTCATATTCCAAATAGCGATTTATGGTCTCCCTATTTAGCAAGATATTATAAACATACATACAAAGGAAATAAATAAATCAATCTCCTATCTCTTGTAAGGAATTTATTAAAATAATACCCCAAAGTACCCGTCAATAAATAAGGAGATTAAATTTGGCATGTAGGTTTCTTGGGGAGCTAAGGGGAGCAGTATTTCCTGTAATTACAACGGGAATAACGGCAAAAAATGGGATTATACGTGTTAATGATACTTACGAAGTAGCGCATAAAAATGCTTAATGACATATGATTCGGATAGAAAAAGGTATGGGTCCACTTTTCTAAAGTTGACTGGAAGATATTGCCGTTTAGCGATAAGTCTGCCTGTTGTTTAACTATTAATTGTATAGGTACATATTTAACAGCTAAAGTAAATATTACTGCGGAACAGAACAGAAAATGTTACAGTTTTCTTGGCATAGATACCATTGAATTACGTTTTTTTTAAGTTAAAATATTTGAAGAGTCATATTTCAGGCTAAAAATAAAAACTAACGGCGTTACAAGAGCTGGCCACATAAGGAAGCAATTTTTACCCACTGAAACTCATATTAATCCCTAGGGATCTATGCAGTGCGGGGGGCTCAAGTCTACAATGTTGCAACAGGCGTTAACCTAACCGTTATAACCTTAGTACTAAGGTTGGTATTTCTATTATAATGTACTTGATAAAGTTGGTAAAATACTTTTTATGACAATAGGGCATTGACTTTGTATTTGATGGGAGAATATTCTGAATTAATTTGACGCGTTGTAAATTCACGAAGATGATTGCATTTTGTGTGTGGCATGGTAAAGGGGTTAATGCAAAATTAACGAGGAAACTGACTTTTATATTTTTACCGTACATGTTCTTGTGGTGTGTAAGTAGAAAATTGTAGGTGATAACAAAAGACATGAATGTCTGCTTGACAGTTTCATAAGAAGACTTTGTTGTAATTAACAGTAGTGAGGTATCGTAGGTTGACGACATTTCAATGTTTTAGCAAGTTGACTTGTTGAGTATTTATTTCTACTGAGTTTGAAATTAGTTAATGGTTAATTTTAAAAAACAACGATGCATCTAGTTTATATAAAAATATTTTTTAATTATAATCGATTTTTGGATGATCAGACATTTTATAATTTTTCACATCGCAATGACAGTTAACACAAATATTAAACTTACCTATTTATTTTTTAATCATCCCACAGAACTTCACATTTAAGTATAATATTATTTTAGCAAGTGTTCAAGAAATCACGAGAGCTGTAAACGCATATTAACTATCCTGTGGCGAAGCGCGGTCGCAAATCATCCGGCAAATATGGCTTCGTTTGTAAACACTCGCCGAGAATTAATTGCGGGTTGTTAGTTCCTATTTTGGCCACTGGAGCACGTTGGCGGTAGTGACTATTTACGGACGGCGCTTAGACTGCACCGACTCGGGCTACGTTAGTACTATTACTTATTCTGTGCTCGGGCGTAAAGTTATGTCTGCATGTGGTAGGTAGTTGGAAAAGCATGACACAACTTAGAAGGCGCGTGGCGAAGCGCTTAAGCCGTTGACGCAGAGTCTATTATTGCTAAATCCACGCGCCTTCTAAGTTCTGTAAACCTGTATTGAAGAAGATTTTCTATAGGCCATGTCAGGATACGCTAAGTGAATATGCCCACAGCGAGTTTTGGCTTGTAATTTTTTTGCTGATGTGGCTTTTTATTATGCGAAAAAAACGATTAGTTTTAACGAGCGGGTAACGGGTGGGGGGATGTCATTGTTCTCCCATAGATAAAATTAAATAAATACATTATTTTTGTAGCTTATTAAAGAGACTAGCTTTGGTGAAAAACTTGTACTCGTAGTGGTCTCTGACGTGAAAGTACCTACTATTTAAAAAGTAATTTCATTTTTTGTACGATAATATATCCTTTAATTTCATGTCATATTTATAATCATCTTTACTATATGCACAATATACGTGACGCACGTCAAAATCGGCCGGGTGGAAAAAAAATATTGAAGAAAGATCATAGGTATTTCGTTTTTAATTTTTTAACAAAAAGCTACAAAGCTTGGGGGGCTGAAATTTTGCATACTTGTTACTAATAAAAAGCCACATCATCAAAAAAATAAAATAGAAATGTTAAGCTTTTGAAATGTGAAGGCGCGGGACTTTAGATAGTAGACGATCTCTACTAAATTTGAAGGATTTCTAAATTTCAAGGATAGGTCTAAGCTGGACTCCTCGTAAACCAAAGTGAACTGCCACCATAGAAGTAAGTCCTCTGTTTGTGGCAAATATAAGAAAGTATATGTGGAAAGTAGTGTAAGTCTTGTATACCTACGACAATTTGCGCAGGACGACTTTTCGTTGCCAAGCGCGACGCTGCTGGAGAGTTGTCACAGAGTTGGCACGAGTCCACTGTTTCAATGGATTGATGCTGACAACTTAAGTAACCGTCGTATTTGTATGAATGAGTCAACGATCGATTATGAGGATCAAACTCAAAATGTTGCCAGTGCGTCTAGACGCAATATATCAATGTCAACTTTATGATTTTTACGCGATACCACCCATTTTGGTAACGCGTGAGATAATTATTACATGATGGTTGTCCTCATAGACTCTTTTGAGGAGATCAAGAAATTCTATTAAGGCGATTATCACCAGAATACGTTAAATTTAGGAAGCCCTGTTTTATCATTAAGAGGAAATACTACCGGCCGTAACTCCATACAGGCGTAGTCCCGTGGTAGTCCCCTATTTCCTTCCTGGTTAATTACGTTAGAGCAATGATTTTTTTTACAAGTCAATCTTTACCTTTTTCATGCCGGTATGTTTTGTTTTTCGGAATAATTGTTGTATTTTAAGAATAACAGACCCTCGAAAAGTACGAAAATATCCACTTTTCAAGTGCCGTAAACAGACGCCCAGTAAAAAAAAAAAACAAAGAAAAAAAAGCAAAAATCAAAAAACAGAGGCATAGCCAAAACTATTCTTATAACATAACTATACGAAAGAAAAAATCAAATTGGTCCATTTTTGGAAGACGAAATAGGGGACTACGTAACCATGTTTTCGCCCATTTTGTAGGTTAAATTGTCCCGAGCTGCAGTTGTCGCTATCGCACTATTGCCGCCTGGAGCGAATGCAGAGCGACGGCAATAGATTTTTCAAATACCTATTTTTTGGGTAGCCTATCCTCTTAAGCCTAAAAAGTCCACTGCTGGACCACATTCATAGCATTCCCTCAATCTTTACCAGTAGGTACTAATCTTTAACAGTAATTTAGGGTGGTTTCGTAGACAATCCTCTGTTAATTTACTAATTGGTAGGTAGCTAGGAGAATTGCGTAAAGTCAATCAACCTGTCAAAATTATGCGCCCGAGCTGCATGAAATGCTACAAATGTAGTTACACTTAAGTTTTAACTCCAATCCCATTCGCGGACGGGTTATCTCATTGCATATTAATTAATTCGTATCAATTAAAGTTTCATTAAACCCGATGTAATAAAACTGGACCGCACAGTTCCCTACCAACAATGAAATAAGTATGGTGTTTATTTTGCATTGCAAATGGATTTTAAACTGATAACGGAACGAGAAGATGGGCTTTGTGAGTAAGATTCACAAAGCCTATCTTCTCGTTCCGTTATCAGCTTAAATAAGAATCCAGTAGGTATACAGAACGTAACATATTAGGTACATACAGAGAACATTAATTATAATGGCAGTACATTTTAGGGGTCAGTTTCGTGTTTTAAATACATAGTAAGTAAGTACGATGAGCAGTCAGTGCTCAGACGAGAGCTTAATATAAAGACTAGAGAGTTCAAAAGAAATCACTCATCATCATCATTTTAGCCGAAAGACCTCCCATAGGTTGGCATATAGTAGTCACCCAAGGTTTGCAAAGAAAACCAGTATTTTGGCTGTTAAAAAAAACAAATAATGGCTGAAAATACCACGATACCTACAAAATCTTGGGTGCAAGAGATTCTTCCAACTTATCCGGAACTACTATTTAACACGAAACAGATGCCTAAAAGCTCTATAGCCGGATTTTATCTTTACAAAACGTCGATTAGGTACCTACTCCAAACGTTAAATGACGCAAGGCATTTTAAATTAAATAACACCGTAGTGTAATGGCTCCAAAACCGCCAACATAACGTTATTAAACGTTTTCACACCGTTAGCATCCTCAATGGCATTTCGAAGCGGGCTTCATTAATCTGATATGGAAACGAGGTGTGCCGGTTTTCAGAATACATTATTTGATTTGTGGTGAGCGTGTGTATCCTCGGACCCTTAGGTTACTTCATGATGAAGATAAGAAAGTTGCCAGTAGACACTAAGCAACAGGGTAATAAAGAAGGACTGATATTTACTTAAAGAAAATACCTGCATCTGTAAATGCAGCTGTAATTTTATTTGAATATTTTTTCTGCCAATTTCATTTTGCGGCATAGTAAAAAACCTTGAAGCCCAACCCAAGATGGAATGCCTCCATAGGTATGCCTGTAATTTCACCGACTGCCCCATCTCCTACGAGCCGTGGTAGCCTAGTGGTTCGACCTACCGCCTCCCATGCAGAGGGTCGTGGGACTCGTGGGTTCGAATCCGGCTACATTACTAGAATCTCCTGCGCTGACTGTGTATCCCACCACAAGATCCTGTTTATGAGCCACTCCTGGGCACCAGACTCTTCTCACCAGGATACCTTTCCTTTCTCCTGTTTTGAAACAGTTTTTACATTCCAAGGCTTAATTATTAAAAAAAACATGACAAAACGCGAGAATGCATAAAAAGCCCGCCTTTGCTTATGCTCAGAATGTCAGAAAACATGAAAAATAACTTTCGCTGTCCAGAAACGGGGTTATTAACGTCAGTAAACAATTGTCAACTATTTGCGAGCAGTGTACAGTGTAAAGGTATAATTATGTTTACACTTTTGCAGCCTATTCCGTTGTATTAAGGCCCAGAAGTGTAAAATAATATTTCACGTCGACTGTACAATATAGCTATATATACCAGTTTGCGGAATGCCGTGCTGTCAAAATATGCCTTACGAGTGTTTGCGCGAGCGCAGTTATAATGCGACGGTCGTAATCACAAGGCCGTTACCGTTCTGGAACTTTAATTGATCAATGTGTTGCCATTGTGGACTACTTTTCAATAAAAACTCCCGCAGGGTAAAATACGAACAATCGGTACAGTCCATCTACCTAATATCGTCAAGTCAGCTGCATGAAAATTTTGTAGGGATAATGAAAAATTTGGGTCCGAATTTCATCAGCACTAGGGCAGAAAGCTAGTTTGTGAGAGCAATGGGCGATTGGCTCATGGATGTCGTGGTACTAGTTTCCATTGCGTCTACCTACTCATATAATTTTGTTTTTATTCTTCGCCACAAGTCTACCTAGGAACTATCTCTACTCTCTCTAGCTACAGTATATCTACTACTACTACTACAATAGCATATTCACGGCCCACTGCTGGGCACAGGCCTCCTCTCATCACGAGACACGGTAGGTATATCTAATAGGTACTATAGTATCAGTAGCGACACGTACCTCCCCGCACTAAAACAGGTTACCTCACACCGCCCGCGGCGAACGGCCCATCACCCACACACGCGCACGTATTTGTACACCATAATATTTTATGTTTGCAGTTTAGCTTTTGTATGGAGTGGCACGGGTGTGGTCTCACTGTAATGGAGTAACAGTACCTAATGTTCTTTTTGCCATTCTTCCGCGAATCACTCATAAAGCGTACTGCACCGAACTGTCTCTTGCTCGACATCGTATTTCAAGCCAACCCTTTACGACAAGTAATAGATTAACGCACACAATCGTTTTCCACTTTCTATCTGACGGCCGACGTATCGATACATAAAACTGTTTAGTTATTTCGATATTGCTATATGGGGAAAGTTCAATCATATTTATAGGGCATGGTATAAAATAACGCTAGTTTATCTAGGTGGTGTAGGTATTTGCTTATAGCTATAGGTAGGTACTGTGGAGACGGGCCGAGTATAATCGGTGAGTTGACACATTTTCTTTCGAATATAGGTATTTTTAAGCGTAGAATTGTGTTCTTCCTTCCACCGAGAACGCCTCCACCAAATGTAGCGGGAGGTTGGTGCTAGCTCGCGTACCTATATGCTGTAGGCACGGAGATCAGCAGTGGAACTTGAAGATACGGAGACTCGCTGGGCATCAGGATGATGTCTAGCTAATTAAGAAATCTATATCTCGCAGACTGGCCCTAACGCTTCCCTAATTAATAAATAAATAGACTGCGATTGGTATATCACGTGCTTTTAATATGTGATTTCTGAGCTGGGAAGGAGTAAAATGTAATTATGAACACGTATTGAAATAGAGCATGCTTTTAGATGATTTCATACAAATTCATCAACTAAGCAATTAATTTAATTTCTACTTAACCTAACATTTAGGTTATGTTTTTCTTTGCGCTTAATTAATTTAATTTAAAGGCATAGTTACGTCATTTTAACTTACGTTTCTCGTATTTCCTCAGTAGTGATACTGATCCGTCTAAATAAATGATTTAGTCTCGGAGCTTAGATAACAACGCCATAAACTATAAACCTATGATTTTATAGGTATACTAGCTTCTGCCCGCGACTTCGTCCGCGTGGAATCCGGTTATCGCGTTCCCCCGGGAACTATGCCTTTTCGGGGATAAATAGAAGCCTAACATTTAAGTTATGTTTTTCTTTGCGCTTAATTAATTTAATTTAAAGGCATAGTAACGTCATTTTAACTTACGTTTCTCGTATGTCCTCAGTAGTGATACTGATCCGTCTAAATAAATGATTTAGTCTCGGAGCTTAGATAACAACGCCATAAACCATAAACCTATGATTTTATAGGTATACTAGCTTCTGCCCGCGACTTCGTCCGCGTGGAATCCGGTTATCGCGTTCCCCCGGGAACTATGCCTTTTCGGGGATAAATAGAAGCCTATGTCCTTTCTCGGGACTCCTACTATCTTCATACCAAATTTCATCAAAATCGGTCCAGTAGTTTTCGCGTGATGCGCGGTCAAATAGACAGACAAAAATTCTAAAAACTGTTGGAATGTGTTCTGTTATCGATTATAGGTATCCCCAGCCAAGTTTTTTTTCGAATATCTTCCATGTACAGACTTTTGACCCTCTTTAGCTTTATTACAAATACAAAATACAAATTCATTTATTCTCCATAATAAGATGAAACATGTATTTATTAGCTTAACAAATCACACAGGCGCTCTGTAGTTTAACAAATAATAGGCATTTACTATGGAAAAAGGTCTGGCCGAAAGCGACTACTTATGCAGACCATCAAAAGACGGAAAGTTGCCTATCTGGGTCATATACTTAGGCACTCCAGATATGAGATCCTGCAGCTTATAATGATGGGCAAAGTTGCCGGCAAAAGATCAGTCGGCCGTAGAAAGAAGTCGTGGTTGCGGAACATACGCGAGTGGACTGGGATCACGAGTGCCGCAGAACTTTTCACTCTCGCCAAAGATCGGGCGAAGTATGCAGAGCTGACTGCCAACCTCCACTAGTTGGAGAGGCACCAGAAGAAGAAGAAGAAGATGGAAAAAGGGTATGGGCAAAGCTAATGCTGATTTTAAGCCCATCCGACGTCAATATTGATGGCAATATTATATGTATAGATAGATAGAAGATACCTAGATATAGATAGAAGATACTCGTACCTAAGTCAGTTCATATATCTCTGCGAGGAGACAGCGCTGTCTTGACGAATTGCAAGTTGTTTAGGTTTAGCATACAGTCAAAGAATACATTCTATTGTAAACGCTATATAAACTGAAGCCGTTTGCTTACGCATGCACAAACAGTTCGCCAAACAATGCGAATAGCAGGAAATAATCATTAACGAAATTATGTTTAGACGTCGTAACGAAGAAACGCATGTATTGTGACGGGCTCTAGGTAGGTATAAGAGTTATGATTTCTGTGCGTTCGTGTGTTTTCTATGAGCTGTTTTGTGTTTTGGAATGTCATGCCAAGCCGCGGAGGAACAGGATAGCATAATGTAGGAGCAGGACGGATAGCCGTTTGTTTGCAATGGTAATGAACAATTGAGCAAATACTGCGCCATACTTAATGATGAGAGGAAATGAAAAAATATACAACACTTGTTGAAAACTATTAAATGCACTTGTATCTCAAATAATTACTCGTACACACATCAGTGTAGTGTTTCGTTGTGTTTTTTTGTAAACATTGTTTGAGTCGCGATTTTTGGCACTTATTTGCGTCAGGTTTAGCAGCCCTAGTAAAAAAGTTAAAGCCCTTTGTAATTTAATTACATCTTATTTGTTTTGAATGTTCCAACATTATCCGATTCAATTGAAACATTTATTGAGTACAGGAATAATTATTATCATTATAGCTACAAAGCATTGCGTCAATCACTTGGGAGTAAAACTATAACAATACTCTCTATTAATTAACTCTCTATTAATTTAGCCCCTGTGTTTTGTACCTATAGGGAACAGGGAGATCCCTTTTTAAGCCTTCGAATTTAGGCCCTGTGTTTTGTTTACGGTGGTTAATAATTAACCACTATAGGATCGCTCACGCGTCAAGAACTTTATATCTAGCTGGGGCTATATTCGAAGTCGTAAATAGGGATCTCCCTGTTCCCTATAGAATCGCTCACGCGTCGAGTCGAACTTTAAATTTAGCTGCTTTAAGTTAGCGCGACGTGTGAGCGATCCTATAGGGAATAAGGAGATCCCAATTTTAAGACTTCGAATATAGCCCCAGAAAATACGTAACAGATCCACGTTTGTAGGAATTTCGATTTCGATCCGCATCACGCTCCACTGTTGGCTATTAGACACCTGTTACAGCAAGTGACTTGAACGCTCATCATTGGCCATAACCAACAATATCGTATGGATTGACGCGTTTTTAACAAGCTCATGCAATATTCATATCGCCTGGAAGGATGTCCGTAATCAAGTCCTCGGAGAAACCGGCGTGACTTGGCGTAGGGCTGCCTGAACATTTCTCATTCAAATATTAATTCACTAGGTAGCTCCTGCCCGCGTGGTATTCGGTTTCCGGGATAAAAAGTAGGCTATGTCCTTTCCCGGGACTTCCACTATCTCCGTACTAAATTTAATCTAAATCAGTCCAGTGGTTTACTCGTGAAGAGGTAACAGACAAACACAGTTATTTTCGCAATTATAATATTAGTACGGCTTCAGATGCCAACCCCGGATTTAGGATTTCTTGAACCGGTTTAAAAATAATGACAGTGGTACCCTTTTATTAGATAAATTCTTGTTTTTTCGGACATTTTTGGATTTTAACAGTTGAGACCCTAGTGTAAAGTGAGCAAAAATCTTGAAAGCGAGTGTATTTACTGTCATTTTATGCATATACTAGCTGTCTCTTACTGAATTACATGCGGACGAAATCGGGGCAGAAGCTGTACAGTTAAAGCTTGATATACCTTTGCGCTTTTTTGTCTGGTAATAATTATTGTAGAAGTGACGTCGCTAGAAAGTCAACAACAGATCAATCAACTTAAGGCGTATTGGAGTGTGGAATGTGTCTTGGTAAGGAGCGCAATCTTATATGGCAAAACAGTTGAAAACGTGTCCAGCGGATTTGATAAGCAACAAAACAAAACACACTCTCCTCACAACCGTTTTCGCCTCAGCGTTTTCGCCTTAGCAGCGCCATCTGAAGGCGCTACTGCAGACTATCCGCCTAGGTGGCTTGACTGGAGTGACGACCGCAGCGCCCCCAATCTACCCGATTTGGTGTCCACTTTTGGAACTATAAAGATTGCGCTCCTTTACTTCAACCCTCCATATTAAGGCGATCCGTTCCTATACCCAGCTCAGTGGAATATAAAAGTGCCGATAACTTTTCTTTCCGATAACCTATTTTAATCAAACATAGCTTATATGTAGCTCCGAAAGATGCTCTATCTAGGTACCCTTGAAAATCCGCACTCAAATTAGTCCAATAGTTCCGGAGATTAACTCTAACAAATAGACATAGAAAGAGATAGAAAAATTACATTTTTATTATAGTAAGAAGATAGATAGATAGATAGATTAGGTGTAAAGTACCGTTTTCCATTATGGGCCTGGGAAAATGGTTGTAAATGCATTCGATATTCCTAACCACGGCTTTACCACATTTCATATTAGTTCTTATACTCGTACTAAACCTCAATTTCTCATTGAAAACAACATCATTTAGGGCCGGTTCCTATATTCAACCATCCGTTACCGGTAACGGTAAGTGGCCTCTGGAAGCTACCAGCCGGTATCGGTTAAGCTGGTGTTTCTATATATTGTTTTCGTGACGGACCGTAAGCGATAGGACCCTACCGACCGAACTGTCAAAACCATGGAGGTAATAGTACATAAGTGATAGTTAATAGGTACCTCCATGTCCCCCATGTTACCTCCATGGTCAAAAACATTGTCGTCTGTTGGTAATCTGTATTTCCGTTCCGTTTAAAGCAAAATATGTTAAGTGATTTTCATTTAGTTTAATTATTAAATTCTGATCACATTACTTTTTGCAGTGAAATGATACGGTTTTAATATTAGGTACTATAATTTCATGTTACAATGTTGATTTTAATTACCTAGCAATAACTTTCTCGAAGTTGTAATCTTGTAATGTAACCTGATCAGAATCCAATCAGAGCCAGAGCCGCTGCAAAACTAGACTCGAAAATATAACATAAGTAAACAAAACAAGCATCGTTCGGCACGGCACACGTATCGGTTAGACTCAGCTGAACCACTCCATGAATAAAGCATTGGTGGAGACAATTATTGTCTTCATACACCAACAGTACCAACGCAGTTGCTATTGCTCCGCAACGCGAACGAACAGTGTCTCCGCCGTGAACTGGATAAAATCTAAAGGGATTCACCGTCATGAGTATCAATGCCGGCGACCCGGCGATATACCTTTTACGGGCACACATAGGCTGCATTCCGCCCAGGTAAAAAAACAGAAGCTCATATGGACTATCCAGAAAGCATGCTCCTGATCTCTTCAGACTAAAACCGAGAGAAAGGCCTCCAGGTATGGCTGAACAGTGAATAAACTGACAGAGGACAAATATTGGCAACTCATCGTACTACAGGAGTAAACAGGGCTGCAAGTGCCACCCGCACCCGCATCAAACTTATAACTACACCATATAGTTCTGGAATATCTATGATCCAAATATGATGGCCCCATGGAAGAATGACCTCCAACAGCTGATCAAGAGAGCAATATATTATTTTAAGGAATGCAAACTGAATTGTGAATTTTACTTGCAGTGACATCTTTGCCATATATGATAAATAAAATATTTCTATCTATTTTTGTAATCTGTTATTTTATATATAAACTAACTATACTAGGTGTACCTACCTACTAGATAAACCATCACATTTTTGCTTCCCTTCCCGTTCCCAACACAAGTGTATCTTATTCCTGGATAAAAAGTAACCTATGTCCTTTCCTGGGACGACCCCCATACCAAATTCCATCTAAAGCGGTCCAGCGGTTGAAGTGTGGGTAACAGCCAGACAAAGATACTTTTGCATTTATAATATTAGTATAAACAAACAAATTTATTCCTATTAGTATGGATTTAAATTAAAAATTTAAATCATTTTAGTAAAAGAAAGTATTTTTCACTAATATTTTCCTACCTATATGTATAATGAAAATTTCAAAAATATCTTTATTTAGGGCTGTAGGCACATGAATGCATTAGGTATCCCACTGTGGAGTGGATATTTATAGCCCAGTAGTGGGGAGAAATCCTGCAGTGATAATTATTATATACCACAGCCTTTAACAACTCTTAGAAATGTATTTTGCATCAATACATATTCTAGATTCAGTTAGAGAATATTAAATATCTGTCTCATTGAGAACATCTTATTGAATAATACATTTCTCAAGTCAAAGATTTTTTAAGCTACATTTAAATTTAAAGAAATGAGTTTCATTTTTGATGGTATCTGGAATTTAGTTATAGATATATAATAGTTTGTCTGTTAGTCTATGTTTGCTTCACAAACTGGTGACATATAGGTTGAATCAAAGTAATTTTGGTCAATCCCTGTGTTATAACCTTATGACCTCCCAAATGTACAGAATATTAAAACCCTCCTTTATAAGAATGACAAGTAACATTAATTTCTTTCATTCCATTCATGCCTACTTTTGTGAATCAATCTATTAATACTACTACTTACTACAACTATAGTCTATTTTTGTGTCCCACTGCTGGGCACAGGCCTCGGCCTATAGTCCCCACGCAGGCCCAGTGCGAGTTGGGGGACTTCACACAAATCTTTGAATTACTTTTCAGATGCATGCAGGTTTCCTCATGATATTTCCCTTCACCGAAAAGCTCATAAGTAAACTTAGAGGTGCGAGCTGGAATCAAACCCCCGACCCTCTGCATGAGAGGCAGTTGGTCGAACCACTAAGCCCCACCGCTTTGTGGATCAGTACATGATCTACCCATATTATAAAAAATCTACCTAAGGGTCACAAAGAAGATGAATATGAAACAGATAAAAAAAGACAAATATATATTTAATGATTATTTCAAAACAAATCTGCTTAATACACCTTTATCCATTGTATTGACTAAACTAGACTGTGTAAAATTTCTATCAGTCTGCATTCTTCTGTCTTCTGTTTAATTTAGTAGCTTCTTGACTAGGTATCTCAGGCTCAGGCATTGATAACATCAAGAGCCGGGTTATCGAGTCATTGGTAATATAAGGCCGCAGCTCATAGACATTTTATTCCTGTTTTCTTCAATAATTTCAGAATCTAAGGACAAAACACACAATGTATTATTCTCTCCTCACAGAACATAACAAGTCAACATAACAAGGCTTGGTTTCTTTTTATGTGTCATTTTATATAAATCTGCCAAAGATTTTATTGAATCTCATTTGTGTAATTTGTGTCATGCATTAGTTCAGATTATTTGATGTGTATTTCTCTTTAAAAAGTATACATGTATACTATTTCTTAGTAGGTAACCAGTGTAAAAACCGTTTCTGACTTTGGAATTAGGAAAATTTACAATATATCCTTAGATATTCAAGCATTTAAGAAGGAAATAAAAACTGGAAGAAAGAACTTTGCAGGGCATTCATTCAAGCCAAGTTTGTCATTAATTTGTCTTCATTTCAGACCGCTACCTCGACATATTGATTTTAAAAATAAAGATTACTAACCTGGCTGTTACTTCATGATTATTTGATCCAATTTCCAATTAAAATTCGCATTGGAATCGCGTGGGAATTGCGCGGCAGCGAGCGATGGTCTCTGTGCTCGTAATATGTAGGGTTTTGCAGGTCTCGTTATAGTGATAATGCATTTTTTTGGTGATTTGGCCTCACGGGATGCGATTATTTCGTCACTAACATCACATACAAATTGCATTTTTATATATTTTATTTTTAACACATCCGTCGGTATCTTCGTAACCGGCCGAAATCGGGCGGTTAAGGGCCGGTTCCTATATCCACATAACGCCTCGTTTTGCCTTACGAGGCGTAGCTTTTCCTACCATCCGTAGGCAAAAAGCGTTCCTATATACGCATCCGCTACCGATACCTTGCTACTAACGGATGATGGTAAAGTTGGTAACCGCTCGTTAGCGATTTGTATGAACTTTGACAGATTGACCGTTTCTATATTAAAAAAGAAAAACTGTCGGTTAAGCTGTCAGCCTGACGTTTTGGCAAATATATAAATCTTGGATAACGACCCGTAGGCGATGTTACCCCCCAAAATCGGGAGTTTACAAGGTTACCGACGGATGTGTTAAAAATAAAATATATAAAAATGCAATTTGTATCTGATGTTATTGACGAAATAATCGCATCCCGTGAGGCCAAATCACCAAAAAATTGCATTACCACTATAACGAGACCTGCAAAACCCTACATATTACGAGCACAGAGACCATCGCTCGCTGCCGCGCAGTTCCCACGGGATTCCAATGTGATTTTTTAATTGGAAATTGGATCAAATAATCATGAAGTAACAGCCAGGTTAGTAGTATTTATTTTCAAATCAATAAGTCGAGGTAGCGGTCTGAAATGAAGACAAATTAATGACAAACTTGGCTTGAATGAATGCCCTGCAAAGTTCTTTCTTCCAGTTTTTATTTCCTTCTTAAATGCTTGAATATCTTGGGATATATTGTAAATTTTCCTAATTCCAAAGTCAGAAACGGTTTTTACACTGGTTACCTACTAAGAAATAGTATACATGTATACTTTTTAAAGAGAAATACACATCAAATAATCTGAACTAATTACACAAATGAGATTTAATAAAATCTCAGATTTATATAAAATGACACATAAAAAGAAACCAAGCCTTGTTATGTTGGCTTGTTATGTTCTGTGAGGAGAGAATAATACATTGTGTGTTTTGTCCTTAGATTCTGAAATTATTGAAGAAAACAAGAATAAAATGTCTCTGAGCTGCGGCCTTATATTACCAATGACTCGATAACCCGGCTCTTGATGTTATCGTTGCCTGAGCCTGAGATACCTAGTCAAGAAGCTACAAAATAAAATAGAAGACAGAAGAATGCAGACTGATAGAAATTTAACACAGTCTAGTTTAGTCAATACAATGGATAAAGGTGTATAAAGCAGATTTGTTTTGAAATAATCATTAAATATATTTAGCCAAAGTTTGCCTTTTTTCATCTGTTTCATATTCATCTTCTTTGTGACCCTTAGCTAGATTTTTTAATATGAATACAAGTCATGTTGATTCACAAAAGTTGTCATGAATGGAATAAAAGAAATTAATGTTACTTGTCACTGTGTGTTTGAGGCTTAACATTCTGTAAATTTGGATGGTAACAGGGATTGTCCAAAATTATTTTGAAGCACACATCATCAACATCATTTCAGTGGAAAGACATCCACTGCTGGACATAGGCCTCCCCCAAGCCTGAAGCCTCCCATTCAGACCGGTCCTGTGCTACTCGCTTCAATCTTTATTTGTATTCAAGGCCTTTATGTAATGGACATGAGGCAATAAATAAAGTTTTATTAATATCATATGATTTATTTAATATCATTCTCTAATTGAATTACATATCATTCTCAATTTGTGCCAGTTTAAGAGTTGTATGTATTGATGCAAAATATGTACATTTCTGAGAGTTGTTAAAGGCTGTGGTATATAATAATGATCACTGCAGGATTTCTCCCCACTACCGGGCTATAAATATCCACTCCACAGTGGGATACCTAATGCATTCATGTGCCTACAGCCCTACATAAAGATATTTCTGAAATTTTCATTATATAGGTAGGAAAATATTAGTGAAAAATACTTTCTTTTACTAAAATGATTTAAATTTTTAATTTAAATCCATACTAATAGGAATAAATTTGTTTGTTTATACTAATATTATAAATGCAAAAGTATCTTTGTCTGGCTGTTACCCACACTTCAACCGCTGGACCGCTTTAGATGGAATTTGGTATGGGGGTCGTCCCAGGAAAGGACATAGGTTACTTTTTATCCAGGAATAAGATACACTTGTGTTGGGAACGGGAAGGGAAGCAAAAATGTGATGGTTTATCTAGTAGGTAGGTACACCTAGTATAGTTAGTTTATATATAAAATAACAGATTACAAAAATAGATAGAAATATTTTATTTATCATATATGGCAAAGATGTCACTGCAAGTAAAATTCACAATTTAGTTTGCATTCCTTAAAATAATATATTGCTCTCTTGATCAGCTGTTGGAGGTCATTCTTCCATGGGGCCATCATATTTGGATCATAGATATTCCAGAACTATATGGTGTAGTTATAAGTTTGATGCGGGTGCGGGTGGCACTTGCAGCCCTGTTTACTCCTGTAGTACGATGAGTTGCCAATATTTGTCCTGTCAGTTTACGAGGCACCATACCATTCACTGTTCAGCCATACCTGGAGGCCTTTCTCTCGGTTTTAGTCTGAAGAGATCAGGAGCATGCTTTCTGGATAGTCCATATGTCGTAGGGCATATGAGCTTCTGTTTTTTTACCTGGGCGGAATGCAGCCTATGTGTGCCCGTAAAAGGTATATCGCCGGGTCGCCGGCATTGATACTCATGACGGTGAATCCCTTTAGATTTTATCCAGTTCACGGCGGAGACACTGTTCGTTCGCGTCGCGGAGCAATAGCAACTGCGTTGGTAGGTACTGTTGGTTTATGAAGACAATAATTGTCTCCACCAATGCTTTATTCATGGAGTGGTTCAGCTGAGTCTAACCGATACGTGTGCCGTGCCGAACGATGCTTGTTTTGTTTACTTATGTTATATTTTCGAGTCTAGTTTTGCAGCGGCTCTGGCTCTGATTGGATTCTGATCAGGTTACATTACAAGATTACAACTTCGAGAAAGTTATTGCTAGGTAATTAAAATCAACATTGTAACATGAAATTATAGTACCTAATATTAAAACCGTATCATTTCACTGCAAAAAGTAATGTGATCAGAATTTAATAATTAAACTAAATGAAAATCACTTAACATATTTTGCTTTAAACGGAACGGAAATACAGATTACCAACAGACGACAATGTTTTTGACCATGGAGGTAATATGGGGGACATGGAGGTACCTATTAACTATCACTTATGTACTTATTACCTCCATGGTTTTGACAGTTCGGTCGGTAGGGTCCTATCGCTTACGGTCCGTCACGAAAACAATATATAGAAACACCAGCTTAACCGATACCGGCTGGTAGCTTCCAGAGGCCACTTACCGTTACCGGTAACGGATGGTTGAATATAGGAACCGGCCCTAAATCCACTAACGAGGCGTTATTGGAGATCATCTATTTGCCAAAACGTCAAGCTGACAGCTTAACCGACAGTTTTTCTTTTTAATATAGGAACGGTCAATCTGTCAAAGTTCATACAAATTGCTAACGAGCGGTTACCAACTTTACCATCATCCGTTAGTAGCAAGGTATCGGTAGCGGATGCGTATATAGGAACGCTTTTTGCCTACGGATGGTAGGAAAACCTACGCCTCGTAAGGCAAAACGAGGCGTTACGTGGATATAGGAACCGGCCCTTAAAGATTTAGCTTTCACCGACTCGGAAATATATTTTTTACTACTACCACTACTACTACTATTACAGCCTATATTACAGCGCATTCGGGTGAAAATAATCAGTGGCTTCGCTTTGAGATACTTTCAAAGTTTTTAAGAATTTTGCTACTTTTTTCGCGGTTTTCCTCGTCAAGCTTGACAGCCCTACGTAAAATATGATCGGGTCGTGAGACACCGATGATAATTGCGGCGATCGGGCGGTTTGTTTACAGACGCGTATCATTCCCGGCCACAAATATAAACGCAAGGTGTTTATAGCTTGGCACTTAATAAACTTAGTAAAAATGAAGCGGAAACTTCATAATCTTCAAAAGGTACTTTAAAAAAAATCAAAAGGATTTGTTGAAAAACAATAAAGTAGGTATCAATATACCTATACACAATCTACTATATAAAAATGAGTCGGGTGTTCCTTCCTGACGCTATAACTCCAGAACGCACGAACCGATTTCCACGGTTTTGCATTCGTTGGAAAGGTCTCGGGCTCCGTGAGGTTTATAAAAAAAAAATAAGGCGGTACGAAGTCCGCGGGGTCAGCTAGTTTAGTATAAAACTACATGAGAAAAAAAAATGCAAACCAATATTGAAACCATTTTGGACGTAGGGACAGACAAGTCTGATGAAATAGCGACGAACAAATTGCAAACGAGCAGCGACATGCGACCGACAAACAAAAGACGCACAAGACAATCCATGTCCAACACAGGGAAGACGTGAAACCCAGACAGACCGGCCAGATTAAACAGACCAACAACACCATAAGCATTCGATACTGTTCCTTCTTTTTCATTAGAAAATAGAGACGCGCGGGCGGTCCCACTATACCGGCCATTGTCTCAACAATAAAACACCTGGCGTGCCGCCAAATGAGACGGCAACACCACAAAAAATATCACACGATGTAATCTGCAAATAAACACAATATAAAGGCGGGGGGATTTCGATTTTCAGATTCTAGGAAACGTTTTAATTGTAAAAATAGTGACAGTTGACGATTGTGTGCTATTTGCAGTAGGTGGCAGAAATAAACGTTTGACGGCGGCCGCCGATTGTGTGACGGAACGGACTGTTCTGAATCGTATTTTTAGTATTAAAATGTCATCATTGTTTTAATCAAAAATCCGTCTACAACTAAAATTACTTGAAATTTTGTGCTTGAAAAAGAAACCGAGTTTCATAAAATTTCATGACAATTATTTCATTACTGCATCTAAAGGTAGAAGACCTTTTTCTTGCTTTCACATGTTAGCATCGTGCTGTGAGTCCATGGAAAATGTCAAAATCGATATCTATTCCATACAGAAAAAGGATTAATTCTAGAGGCAACATGAGTGATGAGATGACAAGAAAGACTACTGAATGAACTATGTATTTTTAATTTTGGTGAAATCACATGTATTAGGTAGTTACAATTAATTAGATTAACTTATCTGCTTCAATAATATATAGCAAAACATCTTTAAAGGTCAATATTCTTACAATTTTAGAGCGTTTAATTAAATATTTATTTCTCAAAATTGTTTGACCATTATTTTTATCTCAAATATTGAACGAATAATTGCCCAAAAAACTATTTGATACGTTTTCTTAAATTGAAGCAATTCTGTAAAGGCGACATTCTTAAGAAGATTCTGTATGGATGGCTGGCTAATTTATGGAACGTTTCCATCATTTAGAACGTCACGGTACTTTTTTTCATGCTCATATACTTACGTACAGTACTTCATCAAATAAATACCTACTTCATCCATGTAAAATACCTATATAATATTTTCTTGTAGATTTTTAGCGACTGTAAGCTAATTTTACTTTAGAGTAAGCGATTTTTTTCAATTATTTATTCTAAGTACCTAATTCGGCGTCGGGTTAGCCTTTCAACTCGGGTTTAATTGTATCCACTTACCTCGAGTTAGAGCCTTACATCCGAGGTTAACGTCGTTCGTGCAAGTCGACCTTAATATCATATTATAAAAAGTAAAGTAGGAGATTGTAGTGTCATGAACAAAATCATCACAATCCAACACTAGGCCACTTGTATAATATTTAGTATCAATCATCACGTGACGTCACCGTGTGGTATCGTGGAAACAACACGCACCTAATCCTTAATATAGCACGACACAACTTAGAAGGCGCGCGCATTAAGCAATAATAGTCTCCGCGTCAACGGCTAAAGTTCTTCGCCGCGCGCCTTCTAACCTGTGTCGTGCTATACTCAAATTCTCGGAATGTGTCGAACCTAATAAATCGAACATATCGGGCAACATTGTTCGAATTCGTGCATAAAGTTCGGTTTCTGACAAAATGCTTCGATAATCTACTTCAGAGACGATTTATTGAAATCGTCTGACAATTAATATTAATGGCTGTAATTAAAAAATCTTAAGGTTTTGTTATTTAGTTTTATTAGTATTTTAGAACCAAATTGATAATTGGATACTTTATAAAATTCAAAGTAGTTATTTGAATTTCCCGAATTACTTGAATATTTCATAACGATGCCCACACCACCATCACCACATCCGCCTATTTATGTCCCACTACTAGGCTCAAGCCTGCTCTCATCACAAGAGGGTTTGGGCTATAGTCCCCACGCGGGCCCAGTGCGGATTGGGGACTTCACATACATTATTGAATTACACATACTACGCAGTGTGTGCAGGTTTCCTCACGATGTTACCGAAAAGCTCTGTGGTAAATTCAAATTGAATTTCGCTCATAAGTAAACTTATTTATATTAAAATGCAAAAATATGGAAAAAATCGAGTTCCGAATCTAAAAGCCTTTACAATATATTGGGAGTAAACATACAATTATTGAGACTACAAAATTAACGTCATATAAACTGCATCGAAACCGGCTAATTCTACATCTCATTCAAACTCAACTGAGTAAGAGCCATAGTTCATAAACACCTCACTTTATTGCCGATAGAGGCCGTTAACTACGTTTTGGGTGAAAGTTTATTTGATACCAGCCGATAGGAAGAGTGTTAATGTCGTCGATAAAATGAAACATAGAATTCGAGCAACGGACGACTTCTTTGAGGCTAACGAACTTTGGCTACACTTTTAATTATGGAATAACTAGAATTTACCCTAGACTTCGTACGCGCGGAAGTTCATTCTAAACTTTACCCCTTATCGGATGATTCTCGGGTAAAGAAGTAATCTATATTTTAATCCAGGTAAAGAATTGTGTCAACTGGTGTCAACTACCTATGTGGCGCCGATTAACGAGATTGATAAAAAACATACAAACAGTTTATTAGTACATTACTACAGAGGCCGGGAAGGAGGAAGTTGCGGGCCGAGTATACACGGCCGAACGAAGTGAGGCCGGATAGTTACCAGGCCGACAACTTCCGTTCCCCGCCGATGTATGTATAGTGCTTTTCTCAAACATGCAATGCATCGTTATTTAACACTATCCGACGACTTGGTCTGCCTTGAATGTCATTCATACTGTAGGGGGGGGGGGGGGGGTTTGGTGTTAGCACGTAGAAGCTGTAGGCACGGAGATCAGCAGTGGAACTTGAAGACACGGAGACTCGCTGGGCATCAGGATGATGTCTAGCTGATTAAGAACTATATATCTCGCAGACTGGACTTAATACTGCCCTAATACTTCCCTAATTAATTAATAATAGATTTTATGTAAAATTTATATTATATTTCCAGAGATCATTACTTTACAAGAGCTATCAAAAGACTAAAAAGGAAACGCAACACAATTCTACGCTCAAAAAAAAATTTTTAAATAAAAAAATAAAAACCGCCTTCAAACTCCGACAGACTGCGATGTCAATGTCAAGTTCACTATATGATTATCATTTCTTTGGGTCGGTTCACTTGACACCGACTTCGCAGTCTGTCGGAGTTTGAAGGCGGTTTTTATTTTTTTATTTAAAAATTTTTTTTCGGCTACAGTTTCCAAACATTACTATAGAAGTACATAAGTAACTCTGAAGTCCTCGAAATTGACACCAAAATCATCTACGTGCTAGCAAATTTGGAGGAGTTCCCTCATTTTCTCATGGATCCCATCATCAAAACTGAACCAAATTAATATGGGACCAACTTGGAAGTACCACCTTTCGAACAAAAAAAGAATCATCGAAATCGGTTCACGTTTACTATTTATTTTTGGTGAACATACATAAAAAAAAAAAAAAAAAAAAAAAAGATTCCGACGAATTGAGAACCTCCTCCTTTTTTTGAAGTCGGTTAAAAATACCTATATTCAAAAGAAAATGTGTCAACTCACCAATTATACTCGGCCAGTCTCCACAATACTAAACATCTCATCATACATACAACCATATGGGTCAAACTGAGAACCTCCTTTTTTTAAATTGGTTAAAAATCCAAATATTAACTTCCGAGTTCTAAGGTAACTACTTCGACGTATATCCTACCGACTTCGCTGTCTTATTAACCCAAACATTTTACAGTAAGTGGCGTGAGACAGTTTTGTAATGCGACAGCCAAGTAGGTTAAGTAAATCAAACACGATTGTTTCGTAAGCAATATCATTTCCGCGACCGCCGTCCGTGTTTGCCGATTGTCTCTTGTTTTTGGTTCTCTACTTTCCACCGACTTCTTGGTAAACGTGGAGTAGTGCAGACCAATTCGTACCTAAGTAAGTTTTCAACAGGACGGTTTGTAAGAATTGTAAGTTGGCTGATCGGTGCTGACGACACTTTGACATCGTTTGTTTGGTATAGGTCAGTTCCATGTCGAAAAACAATTGAAAATTTTCTTTTTCTCAGTGTTTTTTTTTCTTTTCTCAGCGTCACGGCGTTGAAACCTAACTTCAAGTAGCTTACATTGTCTCAAACTTTCGCGATACACACTCGTATTAAACACACTATTATAGGTAAAAAACTTAGCTGAATGACCTCGTCTGTGTAGTAGTAACCTGTCTGTATACGAAAGTTGACGTTCCATATTTGAATTTTCCTCGAATTTTCATATCATTTTGGAACACAACTACATACAACAGGTGACTTACTCAAGTTTTTTACCTATAACGGAACTTAATCGCGTAAAATTCAAGTAGATTTTAAAGTTCAATATGAGCGCCGCCGTGTCGCTTTGACGTTAGCGATATGGAAGTTCCCTTTCCTTATGCCCCTGAGCCCCTGTAATTTTAAAACTGAATGCGTTGAACTGATTATTAAATGTAAGGATATTTTCTTTGAATTCTGAGCTTATAATTAGATACATACTATAATAAATGATTATGTGTTTAAGTTTTTTTTTCCATCTAAGTATATTGATCTGTTGTACCCTATGGTTGACTGGTAGAGAATGCCATTGGGCATTAAGTTCGCCATTTGTACATATTTGTTTTCTTTTGCATAAAAGTTTAAATAAATAAATAATTATTTACCACTAACATTATATTAACTTAGGTACCTTACAAGTTCTCAGTTTCGACAGTGAGCTGTCAGAAATCAAAAAGTAACCTACAAGTTTATTCTTCATTCTCAACATATTAGGCGAGCATGTACCTACATGATAAAAAGCTAAGCAAAGCAAGATAATGCATAACCTTTCTTTTTCTATTTATTAATAAAAAATAAAAAACACAATCTTGGTGCTCGGAAACCTATGTGGTTTGTATGAGCATTGCACAGTTCCTAAAACATACATTTATTAAATCTACCCGGACAAGTTATCACCATGATTGTGGGTAGATGTTAAAAACTGTTCGCTCGACAACACACGCGTCTTGTCAATACGGCTCGCGAAGAGGAACTCTACATAGGTATCATCATTTCAGCCGATAGACGTCCACTGCTGGACATAGGCCTCCCCCAAGGCGCGCCACTCAGACCGGTCCTGTGCCACTCGCATCCACCGCGTTCCCGCGACCTTTACAAGGTCGTCACTCCATCTTGTTGGAGGCCTACCGACAGCTCGTCTACCGGTTCGCGGACGCCACTCCAGGACTTTCTTGCCCCATCGGCCATCAGTCCTGCGAGCAATGTGCCCCGCCCACTGCCACTTAAGGTTCGCAATTCTTCGGGCTATGTCGGTGACCCCAGTTCTACTGCGGATATCCTCATTTCTGATTCTATCACGCAGAGAAACCCCGAGCACAGCCCATAGGTATATACGATTTAAATTGCCTATATTTTTAATGGAACGCTGCTTTAAGTTTTTTTTAATGCCTCTGAATTAGCATTTCAATAATCAAATATGATACGGATTTAAAATATAAATGTATAGATTTAAGTTGACTTGTTCGTACATGAGAGACATTAGCATTTGTTTCACATAAAATTTATTACTTTATTAGTTTAAGCTGCTCTGACATTAAGTTGAAGTTCCCGAATGACCTAATTTTAGACTCGAAGTTAGATAATTATCATAAGCTTAGTATTGCACAGTAAGAATAAGAAACAGTAAATAATATGTAATAATAATAATAATATAATATCTTGGGACATCTCACACATACTGACCTAGCCCCAAACTAAGCAAGGCTTGTATTATGGGTGCTAGACAAAGATATAAATACTTATATAGAGAAATAAATACATATAAAAATACTACACATCTATGACTCCAGTACAAACATTCGTGCTCATCACACAAAGTTTGCCCCGAGCGGGACTCGAACACGCGACCGTCGGAACTGAAGGCAGGGTCACTACCAGCTGGACCAATCCGGTCGTCAACTAATTTCACTCACCATCCATCAGCAGGATGGTGCTTTTTGATCTGCTGAAAAATACCGCTGCGGCGTGAGGGAAAAGTGGTCTCAATACTCAATCGTTTATTGCGTACCACTGTGTTACAGTTTTTAGGTATATACATTGTATAAGGATCAATGTGGACCCTGGTGGGCACAGCAATTTTGGAGAGGCTGCTAACTACATATTTATATAGTATTTCAATAAACAGTTGTATTATCTTAATTTTAGCTAAATCTTATCATCTAGGAATTCTTTTACAGTATAGTAACATTTTGAGTTCAAAATTTGCTTTATTTTTTTTTGTTGAAAGTTGTATTATTAGTTTCGTTTTTTAATCTTTCAGGTAATTTATTAAAGATTCTAATTGACATTGCGTATGGACTAGATGAATGCATGGACAGTTGTGAGGATGGTAACCTGAGCCTAGGTCCGGCCCTAGTTGCATTAAATTGCTCTATTACCGCTTATATTCGTCGCAAAACAAAGTGACAACCGTCACAATAGAAGTACTTATGTATGGCGTAGGTCGTCACTTTGGTTTACGGCGAGTATAGGAACCGTTCTACACCAACACTGTCAAAACTTGTATAATTTTGTTTATTTTGGGGTTCAAGGCAGCCGGTGAAATTTCTGCCACAGAGGCATTCCATCTTGGGCCTCAGGGTAGGCAACGCATTCGAGATCCTATGGTTTCTTAATGGGGGATCATAGGATTTCGGTGTCCATGGCCCACAGTGACCACTTACCATCAGGGGGGCTGTGTGCTCGTTTGCCTATAGGTACCAATGATATAAAAAAAAATTGTCGAACTCTAAGAATACGCGAACGCTCGAGTTCATTCTTCCATCAAAGCGTGATCAAAGCGGAAGTTATGGAAACAGTAAATGATACCTACCTTACAATCCAAGCTCATTAGGTGTTCACCGCTATCAAATTACAGATTGCCAATGACAACGCTAAATGGCTACGCGGGCGCCATTCGAAGCCAATGGAATAACGTCATTCGCGACAATCGTGACGCCATCGACTCACCACCAACTGATTGGCTGGCAGCCGACCCGATCCTTAACCTTCTCACTGCCACAGCCGGCTAAAGACGACAAAGCTTATAGCGTAAATTGTACTAAAGGTCGGCAACGTACAGTTGCAATTGGTCCTACGTTTGCAATGGCGCGAGAAAAGAACCTCCGATGCCCCACGTTCCAAAACATTACTATAGGTGGAGCCACCGAATAAATTAACATAAAATTATCGATATTTAGTAAGAAGAGAAAGTAAGGTAAACATTTGATCTGTCAACGTCTTATTGGGCTTAGTCACGGAAATTGAAATGTTTGGCTTGTCGTTTGTGTGTTTTGTGTTATTTTAAGAGTTTTGGTTTTAAAACATGTTAAAGTTGCTTACTGTTCAGTTGTCAAGCAACGAGTATGCTGATGCGGTGGTATTTTTATTGTATTATTTACTTGTCTTCACTCGTATTGTCATTTAGTAATTCAGTCAGTTTGTTGATCTATACTTGTTGACTGTCCGTACTATTAGTACCTACCTACAGCTTGGCTCTTCTTCTTCTCAGCTTATTTTTCTCCATTGCTGAACGAATATCTCTTGGATGGATTTCTATTTTGATTCTGATGCGGCTCCTGCAGTATTTTGAATGTCGTCCGACTAGCCATCTGGTATTACTTTTTAATACATACTTCGTCTTCCTGTAAGGGTCGCCATAACAGAGTCCTCTGGCTCCATCTATCGCCATAGGACCTGGTGCTGGGTCCGTCCGGGGTGGTACCACCGTCTTTCCCCGCTAACCTGCCGCCAAATAGCAGTGCTCGCACTGTTGTGTTCCGGTAGTGGGTTAAGGCAGCCGGTGAAATTTCGGGCACATAGGCCAGAAGATATTCCATCTTAGGCCTCAGGGTAGGCAACGCATTCGAGATCTTATGGTTTCTTAATGGGCGGATAATAGGATTTCGGCGTCCATGGGCCGCAGTGACCACTTACCATCAGGTGGGCTGTGCGCTCGTTTGCCTATACCACTGGTATAAAAAAAAACTCTGTGTGATTATGTTCAGCTCATTATAGCTTGAACAACAATGAGAAATTCACAGGACCTACCTTATATCTTGCACTTGAAATTCCCATAGGGTATGAATTTCCAAGAAATCTAATCATTGTGATAAATTTCATGTCTCTAGGCTCTTTCTTGTTTGTGGGTTGATGACTGATGAATGTCAGTCTGCTTTCCTACAGTTCCTACACGTCCCTTTAAAAGGTTAGAGTAAATCCTGCCTGGGGCCTTATTCGAGTTTATGAATACGAACATGGGATTTCCCATTTGCCTAAATTATAACCTCAATTAATACACTATCTCCATGTAAATTTTGCGCAGATTCTATTGGAATATTATCTCAATAGAGTCTTTAAAATTGGAATAGGAATATCATATCCCCGAATTGCTTATTAAATGATATAATACTTTCTGTTTGAATAGAGAGACAGTGAATCGTTATTTAGGAATATGAAAGATCCCATATCCCTAATTTTCGTACTTGAATGAGGCCCATGTTTGTATTCGCTTTGGCCATAAACTGGCGCCATGCACCGTACCGTACATAACGTCTATTAAATTTTATGTTCAGCAAATGTGAATGTATTTTGCTACATTTAACTGGTTATCTACAGGTACAGCGAGATTATCTTTAAAGGGAGACCTTTATAGGCTTTAAAATGTAGGTTTTCTCTCAAGAGTTTTGCATAGAAGTCTTTTCCGCTAGCATCATAAAACGTGCTATATTAGTCTCGTACACTTGTATATCTCTATCTAACCAGTTTAGGTTCTACTCGAGACAATGTAATTTTTGAATTTTTTTATTATTTATTTGTCTAAACACATTACAATTATAATTATAATTCATTACATGCGTGCCACTATTGGAAACCTTTTGCAGGTTTATGTAATAGTGACCGAGATCGCGCGGACACGGTATATATCATAATAAAAGTTTGACAAATGGAATCCCCTTTATATCCTTAATAACTAACGAGAATATCAAAATCCCACATATAAATCCAAAAACTCAAAAAATCCGATGTTCCATAACCATGATATTTGCATAGGCATGTCGATCATTATCTTAACTTGATGTCGCTTTATTTTTGCTACCTTCTAATATAATTTGACCAGGAATTTGATATAAGTTATCTTTATTATTTCTTAGAACTAAATATTTTTTATGGCGGCAGCTTGGTAATCATTACATCATTTCCTTAAACTGAATCATTTTTATTCAACAGGCTGGTTTAAAAAATATATAAACGACATCTATGAATGTTATAGGCACAAGTTCAATAATATTTCTGTAGTTACAGGCCACATACAACATACGATAAAAAAAAACGTTCATAGGAACTGAAATTATGAATAAAGGCAATGTCTCTTTTTCGTTTGATTTGAGGATATACTTAGTGGTTTCGATTCATATTGAAATGTAACTTCGTTACCATTTCTGTTGTAATAATTTTCACTTTTATTTGGCATTTAAATTGAAGAGGCATTATGGTAATGGCAACAATCGATTGAGTCGTCGGTGTCCAATTACAATGGCGGATGTCGTTGGCATTTTCGTGTTTTGTGATCTGAATATGTTTATTTTTATTGTTCTTTTATGTTTGTTAATCGCATGTTTAACAGACTGTGAAATGTGTTCCGTTTAATTCCCATTGTTGCAATCGTAATTGGTGATTACTTTCAGATTAATATTTAAGAAGGCAGAACCTTTGAAGTTGCTGTGTCATCAGGCTGTATTGTGAACCTCGGGCTTTTTTTATAGCATCGGTAGGCAAAAGAGCACACAGGCCACCTGATGGAAAGTGGTCACTGACGTCACTGGTCTTCATGGGCCAGGTGAACAAGGAAACATAAGTTAGCGAGTGCATTGCCAATCCTGAGGGTTGAATGTCTCTGTGCTGGTAATTTCACTGGCTCTCTTACCACTTTACAGTCGATATACATACATACATAATATCACGCCTTTTTTCCATAGGGGTCGGCAGGGACCACTTCCTTCCATTTGTACTTCTCTCGCTTCTTTAACTTTCATCCCGTTCCGCATACATGCTCGTCGGTTTAGAGTAAAGTACTTTGACCTGGCCTTTAATCAGATTGTCCTGAACTTCATCGTCATCATTTTAGCCGAAAGATGTCCTGCTGGACATAGGCCTCCCCCAAGGTGCGCCATTCAGACAGGTTCTGTGCCACTCACATCCACCGCCAACCGAACTTGAACTTAGTTCCAGAAAATTCGCCTCGGTCTTTCTCTTCCGACAACTCCACACACTACTACTACTACTACTACTACAACAGCCTATTTACGGCCCACTGCTGGGCACAGGCCTCCTCTTATCACGAGAGGGTTGGGCTATAGTCCCCACGCGGGCCCAGTGCGGATTGGGGACTTCACACACAACCTTGAATTACTTCGCAGATGCGTGCAGGTTTCCTCACGATGTTTTCCTTCACCGAAAAGCACAGTGGTTAATTCATATTGAATTTCGCACATAAATAATTTCAGAGGTGCGAGCCGGATATATATATATATATATATAGTGTGTGGAGTTGTCGGCGTGAATTTTAGTTCGTTCGTGGTGAGGGTTCCCACCGAACATCTGTCAACCTTCACGAGAGAGGAATTTTGGCCGAAGGGAGTCGTGTTCCGTCGCTTCCGTGGAAGACTGAACAGCGATTCCAGAGTGCGCCTCACGACGAAGAAGCAATCGTGTTAGTTTTTAAGATTCATTTTAATATGTATGTTAGTCTTTAAGGTATATGTAATATGGGCCTAGATGCCTGAAATAAAATTTATTATTATTATTATTATTTTTATTATTATTATATATACCTAAATACTTTTTGTCAGCTTTCTCCCATTCATCTTTTCGTCGATATATACGCCTATTAAGAGAATTGTAGAGTGCAGATAGAGCACCTAGCGGTCAAAAGGTGCTACAAGATGAAAACCACCACTCGTGTTAGCTAGTACATACCCGGGTGAATTTTCAACACGAGTTTTTTGTATGTCCCATGCTTGCAAGAAAAAAAAATGGTTGTATTCTTTGCCATCATTTATGGTGAGGCAAAGCCTTTAATTAATGATAATGAGCTATTAATGCGCAAAAAAAAATTGAAAGTCCGAAAATGCACGATTAGCATAGCAGTGAGGTATGTCACACGCGTAGTTTCGTTCAGACAAATGAATACAACTTTTTCTGTGATTGTCGTAATACATTTCCGTAAAAAGGATTTAAAAGGGCTTTCCTGGCCTATAATATATAGCAGAAAACCATGCAGACATCTCATAATTTAAAAATACAGAGATCGGAGTGTGTTTGTCCCGCGCGCGAACGACTTTTAATGACTCGCAAATACCTGCTGGTTACTGATTGATTGAACTATTTAACTCCATTTTTAAATTACTACGTTGAAGACATACTAGTTCGCGTTTGATTACCGATCGCAGTGGACCCGTAGTCTTTGCTGTAATTTAGAAAAATAGGATAGTTCGTGACACGAAGTTTTTGGTCAGCCTTCAAGGTAATTTGTGTGGCCAGTAAATATTGCGTACCTATTCAACTCTTTTACAATGATGTCTATTTAAGTGTTTTATAGTTAAGATTATCGAGAATCAATATTCCTACCGTCATTTACCTAAAGCTAATGGTTTCGACAGAAAAAAATTAAATGCACTTTTGCTGTAATTTGGGTGGCGTAATTTGTGTGCCACTTTAGTCCACACCAATTACAGTCGCGCCACACAAATTACATTTTAGGTTTTATTTCGACAATATGAGCATTGTATATGCTTAATTATACTTGTTAAAAAAACAACATAAATACAATAACAGTACGTTCTATTGTATACTCTATTGAATTTGTCTGTAGAAACGCATTTAGATGTTTAATGTTTTTTTCATTTACACCATATGACCGATTTTTTCAAGAAATATCGTGTGCTGTTTT
This sequence comes from Aethes cnicana, assembly GCA_963971205.1. Lineage (NCBI taxonomy): Eukaryota > Metazoa > Arthropoda > Insecta > Lepidoptera > Tortricidae > Aethes > Aethes cnicana. Next base: position 10,919,427 of record OZ020286.1, read on the forward strand.
TATGAATGCAAACAAATCGAAAAATCAAAAAAAAAGTTAGATTTATTGAGCAAATTTACGTTACTAAAGTTAAAAATGTAATTTGTGTGGTACGTTTGTAATTTGTGTGCAATGAAAATTTTCGGCACCGAATTGTAGCTAAACTATTCATCACAAAAGTGTGCCTCTTTTTGCATTTTGTTCATACTTACAATTTCTACTTTAATCCGTTATCAGAATTATAAAATAAGAGAAAAAAAATGCGCCACGAAAATTACCAAAATACGTGAAAAAGTAAAAAAATGCACCCACCCACAACAATATAATCAATATAAAATATCGCAAATAATGAAGTTTCGCGTTATTTAAAGTACATTTCGCTTCTATATTTTATAGGGCCCGGTTTTGGACTAATGGAAAAATATAAAAACGGACAAAGTTTCATAGAAAACTTGAGGTAAGGCTCGACTGAGTTAAAACAATGGGTAATTTTACCGGTCGCTTTCTTAACCTTGAACGAATTGCGTAGTTTTTTTTTTCAAGAGAACATGTTTTTTTATTCAACGACAATTTATTTGCGGGGTTTGCAAGTAATAAAATAAATGCTCCCTAAAACGTAGACAGTGTTCGAAGAAGCTGTGACATTAATAAACTTCGTAAGACGAATGAAATGATCTCTGGCTTCCCCTGTAGGAGAAAGGTGTGATTTTAAGTACATAGGTATGCATAGGCATGTAATGTAGTAGACGAATGTCTATGTCTGCAGAAGCAGCTCTAGAAGACACACCAGTGCGTTGCCAACCTTTCAATTCACGCTATACTTGCATATTAAAGCCACCTCACTCGTATCTTGCAGGAAAATCCCAGCAGGAAGTTCATTCCACAGTTTGCATTTCGATTTCAATATATTTTTTTGCATGAACCTTGCACTCTGAACAAGTGAGAGAAACATAGTAACAGCGCATAATAGCCTATGCGATATGAGTTTGCGAATAAAATTTAATCAATACATTTATGGAGTGCGATAATAAATCTCTTGGAGTTATGGGTTCCGTAGGTCCTGGGAACACCATGTGAGGCCTGATTTGTGTTGCCAATGCACGCAATGCTTTTATCTTTGGAGTATTCTTTTTTCTTCTTTCTTAGACGAGTTCATGTTTGTACCTACATTGTTTATAATATTAACTATAGCTTCTGCCCGCGACTTCGTCCGCGTGGAATTCGGTTATAGCGTTCCCGCGGGAATGGAGCGTTAAACTATGAAAACATTCCTCTTGAAACAATTGATTGAAACAAAAAAACAACAAAAACTATTTTTAAAAAAACGCATCAAAATCCGTTGCGTAGTTTTAAAGATTTAAGCATACATAGGGACAGACAGACAACGAAGCGACTTTGTATTGTACTGTGTTGTGATGATATCCATATAAAAAAAATCAAGTAGATAGGTAGGTACGTTTGTAAGTCCGTTATGCTTTCACGGGTAAACGGCTTAACCGATTTTGATGAAATTTTGTAAAATTATGGTATGCACTACGGGGAAGGACAAAGACTAACTTCTTATCCCGCAAAAAAACACGGGAATCAACCGAAAGTCAGACGGACGATGCATGTCGTCGGCTAAATTTGGTATTTTCTGAAGTTTCACAATGTTGTTGTAAGTATACTATGTTTTGTATATTGCATGAGTAGAATGAATAGTGTATTTGATCGGACAAAGTAATAACAAATATCCTCAGAACTGACCTGATTGATCCTCAGTCTAGACGCTCGCATATATCAAGCTTAGATCCCAATAAAAAGGATAAAATCTCAATTTATTGCAAACATTAAGAACATGTTATGACAACTTTTATATTATAAAAGATTACTATCAATCTGTTTTCCATTTTTTTTAATATAGCCCATCTAACATTTTCGCGTAGCACTCATCCGTTTCGTGGTCATCCATTTCATTGAAAGAACTCGGGCGCCAATAGTTGCTAAGTCACTGTTACATCAGCATATTTAGGCCGTTAAGTTAGGCCCCTTTGCTGGAAACAGGCCCCTTCTAATCACACGGGGGCTTGGTATCTAGTCTCCATTGGGGCCTAGCGCGGATTAGCTACTTCGCACAATCACTTTTTCTCTTTGCTAAGCGTGCCTCTTCAGGTGTCTAAAGTCTTAACCTTTAAAGGTTGGAAGCTAGCTCCAGTACGCCTCACGGGTCATTGTGCCACGAAACAAAATCGCACACATCTTAAAATTGCCTACTCTGCATTCCCACATGCAGATTTTCTCACCGTATTTTCCTTCACAAGACTTAGATTCACAAGGCTTTTTACTGTTTGCTAAGTTGGAACGGCTTTCCTTGAGAAGGCCTAAAATTTAACCTTTGTAATATTTTTTTAAATTCACCTACTTTTCATCTGGATCTACCTACTGTAGAACGTTATAACTGTTGATGTGAAAATGAATTCAAAAGTAAAGAAAGAAAAAACCGACTTATAAAAGTGGCCGCGTTTATGTTATCTTTGATCTTGAATAGTCGTCTAGCCACAGATTAGTCTAGCCTGTGCGATCTAGACGCGGTAATGACGTCGTAAAGTGTCTGGCCGCGGCTTTGCCAAAACGTGACGCGCGATGTTGAGATCCGTGTAGGTCACGGATTTTTTAGAGTTTATCGAATGTGTATACTTTCTGGCTATTTGGACATATAATTTGGTGCGCTAAAGATTAGACAAATACTTATTTATAAAGCTATAGGAAGTGCAGACGTGCACTTGGCCCTTTAGAATAGGATGCGAGAGCGTGAGAGTGAAGAAGATAAGAGTGATTCCGCGGTAGGCCTTGAGAGCCACTATTTGTTTATTATATAAGGTGGTACACACGTTGTACATAATCATAACTTTTCACGAAAAACCGTTACCTAAGTACCTAGTTTAATTTTCCGCGCTGCTCGAATGACCACTTCCCATTAAAATAAGGAAAATATGCTGTTCGCATGCGGTGGCAAATATACAATTGCCAGACGTATGAAGTTGTCAACACGACACGGTATTATAGTGAAATATAATTTTCTTACACCCGTTTCTACTGTCTAGAGATCTTTCATATGATAAATTAAAGGCTATTAACTTTTTTCACGGATTATTATTTGTACTACAAAGTGTCACATCACTCATTGCTGTCTAGTCGGAATACTGGCCAGTGTTTTACCACGTACAACTATTCCAAAATTAAAACAACTAAAGGTAGGGTAACTAGATAATGCATGCATTTTAGGCATGAATTCTGCCAACTGTTTGTTATTTTACAATAAAAGTATTTGCTCTTTCCTAAAAAGTCAATAACGACATATGGGTACAGGTTTTCTTAGCACAGTTTTTTTTTTTTTTTTTTAGATTAGTCACACACTATTAACATTCAGGTCGGGCATTAACTCACGCGATATCAACTGTCAAATTACAATAATTGCTTCTAAATTTAAGCTCTTATTCTGATTTCAAGTAATTTATTGATTTTCATTTCAAATGTAAAACTGGCTAAGTAATCTTTCGGTTCATTAAAAAAGCGACAGCATTCGAGATACATAGAAAATAGAACTTCTCACTTCTAACGAATGGTAGGAAAGATAGGATGATGTGGCAATGGTATGGTGGAATGGTTGGCACAACTGATTGGTTAGTGTGTTGCGAGCGTTGATCTATTATAAGTAAGGATTCACAATCAGCCGGAGAAAAATGGCCCGTCAAAACGGGTGCCCGAACAACTCAGGCATACGTTTGGCGCTCAGTAAATTTGACACTTTAGTCTTATAGTGTTAGGTTTACTTTTGTATAAATCTTGACACATATTATAAAGAAGCGTTATTAGCATATTGGACCGTATGTTCTAATATTAGTTTGCTCCATATATTTTGACATATTCTGTTAGGCGCTGTTCGTCCATATGTTATATAGGTCAATGGTTGCGAGCGATCATAATGTAATGTACTGTGTAAACAATTTTTTTGCCTCTAAATGTTACTGGCCAGCAACACCAACACTTTATGGAGCCATTTGTTCAGAAAAAGAAACATTGAAGCGTTTAGATCGTGTTCGAAAAACGAAAATAGCCCAAAGTAAGAGGTGTATTTTCTTCGACAAATCGGTTTTGGCACTTGTTTGGCACTTTCGCCCGTCTCGTATCTGTTGGCCGACCTCTGTTGGCGCCACTGAGTTGTTGTATGACCACACACGCTGGTGTGATTTATTGCTTCACACATAATAATAATAAAACGCTTTCATGGTAAATGTATGTAAAGTATTGTAGTGTAAAGGTTGTGTGAAGAGTTTTAAAGTAAAGTTAGCAACACAGCAATATTTAGTGGTTATATTGCTACTGTTCTTTAATAAGTAGGTAGGCTAAAGAACAGTTGGACGTTTATGTAATGAACATGACGCAATAAAGATTTTTGATTTAAAAATTGTGATTTCCCGAAAAAATGGTTAAGATCTTCGGAGAAATACTTACGAGGCAGAGTAATTGGCACATTAATATGAATTATAGTCACCGAAATGTGACCGGATATTTGCGAAAAGAAAAAAATCAAAGGATTTACACGACGATCTGTCTCAATGAATTCAAAAATATATCAATTTATCACCACAGAGTGTAAAATATGGCTTTTCTTATGTAATTATCACGCAATTTATCAAATCTGATTCGCTGCTTCGTTTTAAATTAGAAATGTTTTTTTCTGAAAATTGTCTTGCATCGTTCCATATTTGTGCTGTGTACCAGAGGAAAATTCTTTTTAGTTTTGTATATGCATAGGTATGTAACACATAAATAGTTGATAATCGCATGGCGCTGAACTTAAAAAGCTTTTGCCGTTGTATGCTATGGTTAAGATTTACCTACTACGTTACCCAAGTAACACATGCCATTCTAGCACTAAGTGCGTTAGTACCGGTACTTTGCCACTTTAACCTTTAATTATGGAGTATTATATCGCTTTAGGTGCTAGTAACCACAATTGTAGCGTTTTAAGACTTAGTGGTTGCTATCGTAGCGTCATTGTAGCACTTTAAGTGTTAGTGACCGCTATTGTAGCGCTTCATAGTGGCCACTTACACTGTTGTAGCCCTATTATAGCACTTTAGGCGCTAAAAAGTTATGCCAAAATGGCGCTAAATTGGTGCTATATCAGCTTATAGCGCCGATATACCAGTACCACCTATTCTAGCGCTCTTCTAACACTGTTAGAGTTATTGACCGCCATAGTACTACCCTTATGGCGCTCAAAATTAACTCAGTGTTACTTGGGTATCTTCTAAGCAATGAGTATAGACTTAATGGACTAATATCCATTGCTATCACTCATGTCGGCTACACAAAATTCCATAAAACTTATTAGATAATCGTATTATAGTTTTTCTTATCTCCAATTAAAAGGAACCCTAAAAAATTCCCAGACGGCGCTTGCGCCGGAATGATTCATAAGTTTCGTCTCCCACTCCGCACATAAAGACCGGCTTTTCAGACTTCAGACTAATTGAAATAAACTGTACCGGAAAATCATTGGACAACTCTAGGAAAATGCACACGAGCGGCTTAGACACAGATTGGATTATTTTAATTTTATTGAAAAATGTGAACTCAGCATTGGACAGCGTTTTTGCAATTGTTAAGTACTAATATAAATAAGTACGATTTGGTGGTGGCAGGACAGGTCCAACCCGATGGCTGGCATCACTATCTTACCCACTAACCTGCCGCCGCATATCAGTGTTCGCACATTTGTGTTACGGCAAGTTACCCCTACAGTCGGTCAAATTACAATCATTCAAATCATGAGTTATTGAGAACACCTAAAATAAATGCCCGTAATAAATAAAAGTATCTTTTTATTATTCACTAGGGAAGTGTTAGGGACAGTCTGCGACCTTTAGCTTTCTATAAACAGTTAGTCATATTATTTATCTTGACGCGCTCTTCAGCTTCCACTTTGATCTTCGTGCCTACAGCATCTCCACGAGCTAGCCACAACACCCTTCTACAATATAGTGTATGTAATAGGTACTACATACTAGTAGCGACACGTACCCCCCGCACCAAAGCCAGGTTACCCCACATCGCCCGCGGCGAATGTGCGCCGGGAACGTGCACTCACTCATGGTCGTCGCTCGCAGCGCGTACCAAGCGCTTGCATTTATAACTTTATAATACGGTTAGGTAGCTCGCGCGTGCTCGTCCGCCAACCCTAAACAGGTTGACGACGACACGCGCAAGTATTTGTGTGTAAATTCGGTTCCATTTGCCTGTGCCTTAACTACATAGAATCGTAAATAGAAAGCTAAAGCTACCGGTCACTGGGTTATATGACCTATTCTTGGCCTCGTCATTGTCACAAGTATCGTTAAAATTATATGGCTATGTGCGGAAACTGTTACGGTGAAATGGGTATCATTGGTTTAGACAGCTTTCTCTGGAGCTAGACCTGTTACTGATTCTAATAAAAGCATAGGTAATCTATCATAATATTCATACTTATTTGAAGAAAAACAATCAAAGCTTGTTGTTTGCAACGAATGCCATAAGGTAAATTAATAAGTTAACTGTCTATTATCTGTATCATACAATACAATACAAATACACTTTATTGAACACCAAAAAACAATTACACAAGTAAATACAATAAACAAAGAAGAAGGGTGACATCATACATATTATGATACAACACACTATATCCCATATAAGACGAACGTAAAAACTGCAACCAAGTTGTATATATATTGCAAAACTTACCAACCCGGAAATCTGGAAGCCACAATCAAACATTTTGACAGGTAACGACTCTCTGACAGCTACACCTATAACCTATTTCCTTTGATCTTTTGACGAGTTCCCTGACATTTTTATATGCAACACTTATACAAAACACTTCAAAAGGAGATTGGGTTAGTATCATAAATAAGAGTGGGTCAGTTACGCGTTTATTCTCAGAAACTTGGTGAAGATGAAGTAATCTTCACCAAGTTTCTGAGTAATTTAATTCGTTTCATAGAGTCATATGTTAAATGTACCTAACATTAATTTTAATGCAAACGCATAAGACTATTCTGTGCCTACTAATGAAATAAGAAGATATTATAACCTCATAAGCAATAGGGATGGCGTCAACTTTTTTTTCCTCAGTCTATCAGGAAGATTATTGAAAAGTATTGGACACGTATTTTTTCTTTTTTCACGTAATCAAACTTATACGGAGATATATTGAGTTGAAACGTCGCGTGAAGTCACGGTTAGGTACGATTTATACCTAACGGTGACGTAGTTAGCCCCCACTCTCCGACTTTAATGCGTTTTAACTTAGTCATTCTTTGTTATTTTTTTATTACCAGACTAACGGACTAATTAGAATTTCGATTTCTTTACCCTGTCCACATCCCTATTTATTTATTTATTTATTTAAGTATTGACATTTTAGCAGGAATGTCGATATGATTGTTTTTTTGAGCTAAACTCTTACAAATGAACATTTAAACACTGATGCTGAAAGTAGAAGCCACCATCTCTAAAACTGTTTATTTGCATACGAATGTTGGGCACAGGCCTCCTCTTATCGCGAGAGGGTTTGGGCTACAGTGCCCACGTGGGTTCAGTGCGGATTAGAGACTTCACACACAACCATGAATTACTTCGCAGATGCGTACAGGTTTTCTCATGAAAAACTCATTGGTAAATTCAAACTGAAATTCACACATAATTTAACTCAGAATCTAAGCTAGGTTTGAACCGCCGAACTTAATCAGCAGTGAGAAAAGTTTTTTGATGTTTATGCAAGAGGACGAATTGTTATAGAGAGACTAGCCGACGCCCGCGAACTTCGTCCCGCGTAGACTTAGAATTTGCGTATCCGACCGATGATACTATTATACATAGACAGTTAGGTGTTATAGAAGTATTGAAAAATTGGTTTGACCCATGGAAAACCCGTTCCCGTGGAAATATCGGGATAAAAATATCCTGTTATTGCCCGGGTCTCACACTATCTCCATACTAAATTTCATCCAAATCGGTGTACTCGTTGCGACGTGAAGGAAGGACAAACAAACAAACACACTTTCACATTTATAATATTAGTATGGATTACCACGAAATTCCATAAAGAAGTCGAGGCAGGTACATACAAATAGTACTGCAACTAATCACCAGGTCCAGTCAACAAAACCATCCCAAATAAGACGGCTCCGAAATAGACTCCGATTGCGGGGCGTAAATATATAGCCGACGGAGTGATAGAAGCGGGGATCACTGCGCGGGAGTTCGAGACGATACTTCGCCGCAGACGCGACATTCTTTACATTTACCTTACTACTACTACTACAGCCTATTTGCGTCCCACCACAGGCCTCCTCTCATCACGAGAGGGTTTGGGCTATAGTTCCCACGCCGCGGGAAAAGCTCAATGGTAAATTCAAATTGAATTTCGCACATAAGTAAACTTAGAGGTAGAACCCCCGACCCTCTAAAACACCGGAACACACATTACACATTTTACATTTACCTATTTGAATACAAAATTGAAAAGAATATCATCTATACGTAGTCACATTACCGTACGTATCTATGTATGTGACGTCCACTACTGGATATAGGCCTCCTCCAAGGCTTGTCACTCAGACCGGTCCTGTGCTACTCGCTTCCACCGGTTTCCCGCGATCTTCATAATGGTTCACTCCATCTTGTTGGAGGCCTACCGACAGCTCGTCTCCCGGTTCGCGGACGCCACTCGAGAACTTTGGCGCCATCGGCCAGTATCTATACTTATGTCCGAGTTTTTAGAGACTCGAGAACTACTTTGCCACAAAATGTAGTATGGGGAGTAGATTATAACACGGGTCAACATATATGCTACTTTTTATACCGTAAAAACGCATTGTTCCCGCGGGGACGCTGTTACTGAATTCAACGCGGGCAAAGTCGCAGGCTGAAAGCTAGCTTTGTATAAGTCTGACAGTGCTAGAGCTACGCGTATGAATTTCTGATTACCCACTGGTAAAATTTTTGCTGGCTCGTTCACGCAACTACCACGCTCTCACATAATAATCGACGTGAAGTAATAACCTGATTTCGTACGATGAGTAAGAGTTCCAGAGCCCATATCCCTCCTCCCGAGCCTTTCATCCGCATCCCTATTTCTCCTATTACTCCCAACTCACTGGTAAATCCATTGGAGCTGCCGGTGTTTATGGGCGGCGTTGATTACTTACCTGCTTACCATCAGGCTAGACGCCTGCTCGTTTGCCCACCTATACATGAACATGAACATAGGTATAGCCCCCGGCAGACAATTCCAGTTTAGAATTTTCGTCTGATACGGCAAGCGTATTATCATTCGTAGCAATAGACTTGGTAGTCGATCTCGAGCATGAACTCTCACATAAAAAGATGAAAACGTTTGTACACTCTAGTTTTATGTTAATCTTAGTTTTCAAACTATTTAGTACGAGGATTGACTGCTAGTCGATTCCATGCGGCCGATTTAAATTGATTCCTTTGGTTTTGATTTTATTCTACGATGCAGTGTATTTGCAGGAAATAAACTTGTGTTGAAGCCATGGTGGCCTAGTGGTTCGACCTACCGCCTCTCGTGCAGAGGGTCGGGGGTTCGATTCCGGCTCGCATCTCTAAGTTTGCTTATGTGGGAAATTCAATTTGAATTAACCACTGTGCTTACCGGTGAAGGAAAACATCGTGAGGAAACCTGCACGCTTCTGCGAAGTAATTCAAAGATGTGTGTGAAGTCCCCAATCCGCACTGGGCCCGCGTGGGGACTATAGCCCAAACGCTCTTGTGATGAGAGGAGGCCTGTGCCCAGCAGTGGGACGCAAATAGGCTGTAGTAGTAGTAGTAGTAGTAAACTTGTGTGTTTGAAGAACTTTTGTTTTTGATGATTTTGATGACAAACATGAATATTATAATGCTCATGAGACATCAGATACAATATTCATTTGATATTTCAATTATTGGAACTTTAAACCCTCTTTGTGTCGTGATTTTCTTGTTTAGAAATTCGATTGTGACCATGTGTTTCCTAAGTAAATTAAAAGACAATCCTCTAATACAATAGCTATATTAAAGCCTTAAATAGAAGACACATTTTTTTGTCTTTTAAGGGATACGAATAGATTTGATCTTCGAAATACCGCTACAGTTTAATCGGTGTCTGAGTCTTGCAAGCAGCTTTTGGATGTCTTTTGGCTGAAATAATTATGAAACGGGCATAAAGAAAGAACCCAACTTCCTAGCTTACCTTTCTAGAGCTTTGCAGCCAATTCAGGAGTGCAGCAGTTGCATTCCGGCAAGGGGGTAGCTACGAGCAAGTTTATCAACAAATGCCATAAAATAGGAAACGAAAAAATGGAAAAAAATACATAGCCGAACCCTTTTGTATTCTGGCGATCACGCAATCCCGAAATATTCATTACTTCCTGTTAACATTACGACATCTATTGGAACTTTATCTTATATCCCAGATTGCCCCGTGAACCGTATAATAGAGCATCTAAGTTCATAATCGCTTCTTGCCTAACGTGGGTACATAAAACTTTAACGGTTACATATTGACCCTTTATCGCTTAATGAAGACGAACTTGGCTTTGTCATGTCTGTGTACCTTACTATTTATCTTTTGGATAATCTTTACTGATGTACGAACTTAGTTATACAGTCGATGAAATGAGGAAGTTACTTTATTGAATGGAGTTAAAGGTCGTTCTTCAGTGTATTATGATATGTGATCGTTATGCGATGTTTGAGGCAATAAAAGTTTGGTGGCTCAGCAAACGTTCCAAGATTTGCCGATGTGTGGATTACCTTTCGTGTAGTTAAGTGCTATTGAGTAATAGTTTGATTCCGTTTCCGATTGAAATAAAAAATTTCATTTTCTGCGTTACCTTTTCACTTGCCATTTGGTTTCTAGAATACATATAGATAGAGGTACCTATACTATATTGAAAGTGTTAGTATTGAATGTTATAGGTAATTCGCCTCCAAGAAGAGAAGATTAATCTAGAGTTAGAGCACTTTGTAAATTTGCAAAATACCTACGACTGGATTGGCGCAGCGATGTCACCTTGCCTACTGTTCCGGAGTTGGCAGGTTCTAATTCCGCTATAGGGGTAAACTTTGCGAGATGAATAGGTACGAATGTTTGTCATCGTGTCATGGATATTTAGTATTTATATCTTTGTTTAGTAGCATCTATTAGTACAAGCTTTGCTTTATTTGTGGGCTAGGTCTAATAGGGATGACGACAGGGTGAAGAAATCGAAATTCTAATTAGTCCGTCAGTCAGGTAATAAAAAAATATTAGACACGTATTTTTTGTTTTATCAAATTAGCAAAGAATGACTAAGTTAAACCGCATTAAAGTTGGAGAGTGGGGGCTAACTACGTCACCGTTAGGTATAAATCGTACCTAACCGTGACGTTACGCGACATTTCAACTCAATATATCTCCGTATAAGTTTGATTACGTGAAAAAAGAAAAAATACGTGTCCAATACTTTTCAATAATCTTCCTGATAGACTAAGGAAAAAAAAGTTATCGTCATCCCTATTGTGTTCCATATGGAAAGATATTTCTTATTGATTATTTACTTAATAGCTATAGCATGATGATGGTCACGGGAAACCGGTGGAAGCGGGTGGCACAGGATAGGCACCGGTCTGAGTGGCGAGCCTTGGGGGAGGCCTTTGTTCAGCAGTGGACGTCTTTCGGCTTAAACATGAAGATGAGCTCTAGCATATTGTCAAATCAAATGTGTTCAAGTCATTACATTTTCTGCTGCAGATGCTGCAGCTGCTGAAGATGGCAACTGGTTGGATGCAAATAGGGAAGGATCGGTCTATTCAATGAACTTTGGAGACGAAACGACAAGTTATCGGATCCTACTCGAAAAGTTCAGAAATTCCTATAGAAATCGAGGATCAAATGTCTATGGATAGTATACTGACAAATACGCAGTAATAACATATTTAGTGCTGCGTGCAAACACGCTCGGCTTTAACTCGTATGGGTTGGCAAAGTTCAACGATACGATTTGCCAGTATTTGAATAGCTACTTATACTTATTGACTAGCTATTCACTTTTTTTACGTATGGCCCCAGAATATGCATTCAACTTATTCATATCGTCAATCGTGGGTCTAATGCCAGATTTACATGATTGACGAACCTTAATAGGCGTGCGTCCTGTAGGCTTTAATAAGCCTACAGGACGCAGTAATATGTACATACATTGAGGTCACTCTGGCATGCCGAGATTAGCCGATCTAATTATGTAGCATAATCATTAACGCAATATTGAAAGATGACAAATCATTTGCGAGCCTCACACACAATGATATCACTCATGTATCCATCGGGTGGTCAGTAGTTTGACCAGACGTAAAGTGACGCTTCGGTGTACATTACAATCCAGCAAATGGCTTTGCGGAACTGAATCGTCGCAACAATGCGCGGTGCACGGTCTTAGGTTGTGTAAAATAAGTAACTTGTTGGATGACTTAGTTCCCGTTATATACACTTAACTACATCTACCTGAGGAGAGTTTACTTAAGAAAAGATTTATGTATTTGTGGTAATTCTATGTCTACAGTTGCACATAAATTCATTATCCCGACGTGAACCGTACGGTAAAGGCTATAGGTAACAAATCTTGAAACTTACAAGCTAGCATCCCCTGACGCCATGATTAAAAAAGATACAAATACGGATTCATTTAAAAGGCTTAGTTTTTCAATCCTTTTATATCTTTCATCTTTTTCAACGTCTTCATTTCTGGCCAAGTTTTACCTATATGGCCTCGAACAATCCTTGACAATATAAACCAACCGACTGGCCGGAAGCGACTACTTATGCAGACTATCAAAAGACGGAAAGTTGCCTATTTGGGTCATGTAGGTACTTAGGCACTCCAGATATGAGATCCTGCAGCTTATAAAGATAGGCAAAAGATCAGTCGGCCGTAGGAAGAAGTCGTGGTTGGGCAGCATACGCGAGTGGACTGGCATCACGAGTGCCGCGAAACTTTTTACTCTCGCCAAGGATCGGGCGACTGTCAACCAAACCATTACTAGTTGGAGACACACCAGAAGAAGAATATTGTTTTTTTTCATTGTATTGGAGTATTAAGCGGTTTATCCCAATCCAGTGGGAAGGGATTATCTCTTACAATATATTCGTAGACATTGTGACCACTTACAATGTCGTAAAACGTTCTTTTTGGACATAATAACGTACCTAATCAATAAACACCGAGCCGCAAAATGAGGATTAACAAAATCGGGGCACCTTCACAAGGGAACAAACACATTGAACTTTAAATCTGAGCCGCTAAGGGGCATAATTATGCAAATATGTGATTGGTGCACCAAAAGAAGTTAATCATACAAGTTATTGGTGACATATGCCGTTTTAGGCTGATCGCTTCCCACGGAACGAGCTAAAACCTGAACTGGCCTCATTAAAGGCCATAAATACTTAGTAATCCTAGTTACAAGGCCGGATGACCGATAAGGCGAATTTAGTGTTTTTAGTTAGGGATAATTGAATTTACAAGATTTATTGGTCCTCAATTATAACTTTTAAAGCTATATTTGACTTGGTTTGATTAAATTATATCTACCTAAAAGGGTCAATCAGAGTTACCTATCATTTGTGTATTAAATTTTAAAGCATTCATAAATAATCTTATGATATTTAACTGACATTGAATCTGATAATTGAGGAATGGGTTAATACACACGAAGAAACTTTTAATAGCAACACCAGTTGGCCCGGTGAACTTCGTATCACCACGGATTTTCATTTCATTTTGCCAGATTTTTTTCTTTCTTAACCTTCCCTGAATCACGGGGAATAAAACAAAAAAAGAATCAGCCAAATCGGTCCAGCGGTTCTCGAGCGTTAGACAGACTAACACACGGCAATCCATTTTTATATATGATGATGATGATGATGATGATGATGATGATGAAGAGACATTGACAATTTTGACGCACGGTTAATGGGAAGCCGTGGTGGCCTAGTGGTTCGACCTACCGCCTCTCATGCAGAGGGTCGGGGGTTCGATTCCGGCTCGCACCTCTAAGTTTACTTATGTGCGAAATTCAATTTGAATTAACCACTGTGCTTTTCGGCGAAGGAAATCATCGTGAGGAAATCTGCACGCATTTGCGAATTAATTAAAAGATGTGTGTGAAGTCCCCAATCCGCACTGGGCCCGCGTGGGGACTATAGCCCAAACCCTCTCGTGTTGAGAGGAGGCCTGTGCCCAGCAGTGGGACGCAAATAGGCTGTAGTAATAGTAGTAGTAATGGGAGAGTTAGGCTTAGGACCCACTAGCTTACAACAAATGATCAAACTATATATAAATCCATCGCATGCGCTACATTACTTAAGCTGCCACCACACGTCCGAGAACGATTTGCAAAACGCACTGAATCGTTGCATCCCGTAGTAAACCACAGACGAGACTGAATGACGAATGGAAAAAGGAAAGGCATCGTTTAAACGAAGCCTAATAAGCAATTCGTATGAGAGGAGGCTCCGAAATGAGCCAATAGATTGCAACTGTTGGCGTTCAAAGTCGACTCGCGTATTACTTACCCAATTTATCTTTACCGTCGACAAATGCATTTGCTAAGTCACTTTGAAACGTATCGCCGTTGCATAAGAATCTTGCGACTGTTTTTTTTTGGTTTTTGCTTGTCATTTTATTATAGTTTTATGTCGAAGGTGCTGGCGCCAGGGCTGAACAAGACAAGTGGAACTTACACACTTGGTCGCGATTCAGAAGTTACACACGCTAAGGGACACACGGATGTGAGTTGTGTGATGTGACAGACGTATTGGCAATAATTTCATCAATAAGGCAGGGGATTTATTTGCTTGTATGCCGAGTAAACCGATTGCATACAATATGCTTTTATTTTATTTTAAATATTCATTATCACGCCAGCCAAAAGAAGTGGACTGCTGCACATTGGCCTCTCTAAAAAATCACCAATAAGCCATTCGTATCAACTCCATTCCCGCGATTTAACCATTTTCTTCGAGGGGTATACCGTCGGCCTTTTCAAGCAAAAGAAACGAATTAATTTGGTAGATACAACAACCAAACCTGAAAATTTGGAGACTCAATCTCCAAACTTTCAGTAAAAGCTTTTACCTTATTAAGCACTAACGGTAACGGTCAAACTGGAGCGTGCCACGCAGCGGTGGTCCGCCATCGTAATGACCTGTCGCATATTATTAGGTATACGATTATGGTATGGCAGACTCTAGTGCCGACGCGACGTTAACGTTCTGTCTGGCCGTGTGGTGAATACTTTATAGTGGAACATGCAAGTTCCAATTTCGAACTGGCTGAAAATGAAACTGGCAGTTTTTATGTCGAACCGATAGGTAACTAATAATGTTCATAAAAAAGTTGTAAAAGTGCAATGGTCTAGACGATTCCGCGGGTAAGAAAAAGTAAAAGAAAACATTATTGCCGAACTGACTCTCATTTTTAAAGATTATTGCTTGAGAATAAATTGAGTAGACTTTGAAGCGAAATTTGTTTTTGCTTTGAACTCTAGTACCTTAAATAGAAGAATGAAGGTTCTTTTCAAATCCCATGTAAGAGTCGGTTAACTTCAAACTCAGATAAATCCACTCTAACCACTTGGGAGATTATTGAAAAAAAAGTGATAATTCGGTGATTTGAAAGGCAGATTATTTTTATTATGGCTAAAGCATTAAAAATCGATCCTGTTCGACAAACTCAGCTTAAAAACCATCTAAACTAGTGTACTTATTCTTTAAAAAAAAATTTTTGATTGGATTTACCTTCATTTGATATAATCGATTGCAATTTATCTATCTTTGAAAAAGCTCATTGTGGATTTGTATAATTTTGATTTAACAGACCTGGATTTATCTACATTTGAAAAAAATACGATTGGTACTAGGGATGTGATAGTAGCGAAATCATATCGCTAAAAAAGATTGAAATTAATACTTTTTACACGTTTGGTATTAGGTATTAATTTGGAACTGGCTGAAACACAAAAACAACAACAAAACAACCACACTTGCAAAAAAAAACACGGAAAATCAAGCCAGGCAAACCATTAGAATAGAATAAACTTATTTATAAGAGAAAACTCTTGTGCTTATTTATAGGACAAATCTCTGATGCAAGTGATACTGTATTAAAAAACAAACTCAGTAATATTTGCTGTAGGTTAAACATTCGAAATAATAAACAGCTGTTAGTACTATATTTTACACAATTATATTATTTATCAGATATTTTGCAGCAAAATTGCATAACATATTCAGACTTACGCAGACTTACATTTTGTTCCTCCTGTATAACTACACAAACCTTATCGGAAAGTAAAGTTTGTGAAATACATAATAGTATGATATTCTTCCATCGATAATGGCTAGCCCAACACTAGTGTCAACTCATCATTTATCAAACGACGCAACCCAACCAGCCTAATAATAGGTATTAAAAATTTCCAGATTTTTCTGGCGTACTTTTATATTAGGCCGTTTTCGGGCTTTGCCTGGCGGCACAATTTTAATGGAATTTCCCATTGGAACTATTTATTTTTAATGAAAATGCACAACAAACGTATAAACTGCAGATTTATTGACGCAGAGTTTACGTCAACCGACAACCATATTGAACAAACTTCTTTCGCTGATTGGCTTTGATGGACTTGCCTTCATTTGAAATAAACTGTCATATGGATTTACCTGATTTTGATAAAATATTGTGATCTTAACTTTTTTCTCAAAAACTACACGAAATTATACTTAACCCATGAAATAGAAACAAAACCAATTTCTTGACCTTTTATTATATACAAAAATCTTAAAGAATTACAGAAATGGATTTACCAGAGTTTGAAGTTAACCGACTCTTAAGTACTATACGATAATACAGATAATAATTATAAGAAACTATACGAGCATAATATTAATAAACGGTACATACTTTTGACACAATATCCCATTAAGACAATTCAGTCTAGGAAACTTTAATTTTAAATAGGTACATAGACTTCTAATGATGGCTGCAAGTCATAAATTCTATTTATTAGTATACCATGAATGGATTGACTTGTAATGATGCTTCAAAATAGGTGCAATTGATGTCTCATTGTGGAGGTCTAGCCGAGCGTTATATGATACAATTGATAATGGCGCCCGATTAAACATTATAAACTCTATGTCAAGGGTCTAAATGCTATATGAAACCAAGGCGTGCCCTGAGCGACCTGTGAGGTGTGCCCTAAGCAATGGGGATCATAATTTGTGCATTTTACGATTATTTTTGCTTAATGGTTGATTGGATGTAGAGAAAAGGCTACGTAGATAAGCAAAGACTTCTAGCATAAATTAAGGTATGATCGTTGCTCAAAAGATGATCCATTCGCTCGAAGTGACGATGATGGAGATTGTGGTGATAATAAAATTGTGTGAAATAATCATGCTGTTAAAATACCGCTGAACAATCATTTTGAACCTTTATTGGACGGATAGAGCCCTTACTAGGGTACTTACTTATTTAATTAATTTCATTTTTTGTTTCAGATCAAATTTATGCTGAGATGAAGGAATTACTATGTAAGTGAACCAAACCCTTAAAAGTAGCAAACGATGTTGTTTATAATTCTGAAGTTTAACAACGACTAAGACAGAAAGCATTCCTTTACCATTCCACAGTTTACGACTATTCAATGGTTTGTCTGAAAAACACATTCTTAAAATGTCTAGGCTTAAGATCGATGGTGCTTTCAAATCAGTTAGTCAGCTATTTCGATCTCTTCCACTATTAAATAAAGATCTAAAATAGCCTGTAAGATTCCCTGTTTGTAAGGAATTCGATCTTTTGCGTAAGAATTGTGTCAAAGGATCACTGCCATTGTTTATCTTGGGCTAATTTTGGATTTTGATTGTCTTTGATGGAAATCGACTGACAGGAAGCGGCGTAAGTTCCCGATCTAAAGCACCGTGTCTTACCGTAGGAATTCATTAAAGTTCCTTTCATCTACCGTTCTAACTATAGTAATGACTTGATATACTTCTTGTTTATCCCCCTTTAAATTGTTATTAGATTCAAAATAGCTTGACTGCACCAGCTTATTCATTTTACTTTTAAATTTATTATTATAATCTTCTACGGCTATGTTGATATTCGACTTGATTCAAAGTCAAACTTGTCTTGAACCTCTAATCAAGTAGTTTTAGACAAATGGCCTACTAAGAAAAATTAAATAGGTATTTAGATCTGATGGGACCGCTGTTTTGATCCTGTTTAGAGTAGCAACAGGTCATAAAAGATTCACGTTGGCTCCTCGGCCCATTCACTGTCGGCACTGGCGCCAACTTTATTTTTTAATTTCCACGATGCCTTTATGCAAAGGATTATCGCAATTAAGACTGAGTTACAATATTATCACCGGTTTCATTATCGATTCCAAACTAGTTTTTGCAGCATTTTTATTAAGAATGAATATTTTTATAGTGACTGTCTATGTCTGGAGTAGTAGTAATTATAAAATCAAAAATTTTGATCGCCTCATATATTTTTTAGTTTGCTATTTGGTATGACTTGGCTGCATTTTACTCAAAATGTCTGGAACATTTCCAAGATAAATAGAAATTATTAATCACTGTGAGAGACAGGCTGGATATCAGAAGCATCAAGTTTTTTGTTGTACTTGTTTATTTTTATATTAACTATGCACTATTAACTACAAGCTACAGCGAACTTTTTCATCGACATTTTGTTACACAGTATTATTGACTTTATGTTTTTAATTTGAATGAAAATGTCTTAATCTTTATCATCTTTAGCCTTTAATCATTGATCATATTATACGCTGTGTGGACGAGTTACATTAATAACATACATAAACATAGCTCCTGCGCCCTCGTCATCGTCAAGGTGCAAATCATTACGTATGCCAACTTAATTAACACTTATCATATCATCTTGTAGTTAACTTGTTTTATCTGTTGCAATATCACGTGTTCGATTTTTATCACTTTCTTTCTAATAGATACTGCAAAGGGGATGCAATGAATGTGAAGATTAACCTTTTTTCGTGAAGTGAAAATCCTCATGGTCAACCCGTAGGCCTCTAATCTAAACGCCTACATGTGGCAGAGTAGTGGGTACGCATGGTACTCTACCGCTATGGTATTCTATAGTTATATTGAAATTGAATGGAACTAAATTTGAGCCCTAAAGTGGATTTCACTCGTTAGCAACTCCATTAATTTATCACACAACTTAAAGGCCAGATATTAAAATTTAATTTCAACTCTACCATAGAAACAAAAAGATTTTCATACAAATGTTCTTTTTGTCCTTGTTTTGATCTAAACGCTATCAAAACTTATACTTTATTGAGTCGTTTTATGCATTTTAATCATCATATTGTCAGTCAATAATATCCTTAATTGATACATATCGATATGTTTTGAATGAATCCATAAAAGCTGTTAATACTCGTAGATATTGCCAATTTAGTGTACAACGTGTGTTGATAACTCTAGATTAACAATAGGCAACATTTATTATAATAACTACTGTTAGTTTATACCTACTTTTATTGTATTAAATTTCAATTCCTGTCACGTGGACTGTGGGTAGGTACAGTCAGCAGCAGAAGTAGATAAGCTGTCCAGGTGTTCAAAATGACATACACACGACCTTATTCTTAAGACGTTAAGGGCGTGTGTAGGTCATTTTGAACACCTGGACAGCTTATCTACTTCTGCTGCTGACTGTACTTACTTCACTAGTTCATTTTTTACGCGACACGTCAGCGATCACCTCTCTAATCTGCCGTAAAGTATGATTTATTAAAATTATTCCAAAGTTAATTGGAAATAATTTAGTAGTAGTAACAGTATTAATGTTGAGCGGTTACTTTAGCGCGGGCGCACTCTAAGATCCTATATAATTAATGGACTCGTTTGCACTCGCGATATCGCCACTTACTTCGCCAGTAAGTATGTCCTGCTTCTCGGCTTTTAATCTATGCTAATATTACAAATACGAAGCTTCTTCTTATTTTTTATTTTTGTTTCAGCTAATATTTGATTCAATTGTCTAGGTTTAAATTTCCATTTTCTGTTTTATTTTCCATGTAAATATTATTGCTCTAAAATGCTATAAATCTGATAAGTGATTCTATTTGTGTGATTGCACAAGATATGAAGCAGAATTGCTTGACTAAAGACCTGCAGGCACTAACAAACAAAAATTTATTTGACAAGGGCTGAAATAAGATAAAAACTTACTTAAATGAAATAATTGGATCTAAAATGATGATTCATTACAAAGTTTCTAATAAAAGGAGTCAAAATTATAACAAACACTGATCTCAGCAATCTCATGGTCGTAAATCCATAAAAATAATCGTAACCAATTGAGTTATCAATTTCAAGATTGCCAATTCTCAAAACGGCTACAAACAATTTGAACTTTAAATGCTGGTTCATCTGTATCAAATAAGCTTGAGGGTTTTGATCTATATTGCCAGTATTTGAGTGTTGCACCATTGAAAAAAAATTCAAATCCTCTTCAAGCTGAATGAAATTTTAAAACAATGTGAGAGACGTTTCAATATCGATTGGTGTATCATTTGTTAAATCGGGAGGCGGTCTCACACGTTACTCCCTAGGGAATTCAGTTGCCATAAATTGAGGTGCCGTGTCGTAATAGTAACTTTGCTGGTAGCCTGAGGGTGCAAAGAGTCAATGACTTCCCAAAGTCGGCTCTCCCATATTTTGTGTCTGCTTTTATATTTCTTTGAACATTCACTTTCTTTGGTTAAACGGTGAGTAATTTTGGTGATTTATTTCTGTAAAGCGACGTTTTGGGGAAATGTATAACTTTTTAATGTCCAATTTATTTTAATTTAAATTGCCTTGCCAATTAAGGCATTAAAGGCAGTTTTGATGATAAATTACGAATCTGCCAAGGAACTTGGCTGAATTCAAACTGCTTCTTTTGTTTTTGACTGAAAGAGTATTGGGATACAAATATCATAGGTACTAAAGTGGTACTGAATTATGTACTTACTTCATTAGTTTTTAATTATATTATGATATAATATGATAGCTAGTTTGTAGGAACATATTGGTAAAAAAACAACAACAAAATATATTCAAATCTCAAATCGTAGAAACGACATTATCGATTATCTAACTAGATCATTTGGTGGCCATTAGTTTAACACAGCTTTCGCCGCCGCGAGCCCTCTAAACGGTATCATTTTGTATGAAAGATGGAGACATTGGCACTGAGAGTGTCAACCAACGAAGCTCTAATTTGTACGAGGAGTTTTATCATGGTCGTAAAATGGTAGTAAAACCCGACACCGGACCTGACACGTGGAGTATTATATAGTAATTTAGCGATAAACGGGCACATTTAAATTATAATTATATCTGGACCATGAATAATACATTGATTTAGTCGATTTTATTTGTTGTGTTTACGTATCAGTCGCTTATCTTTATGATTAACTATTTAAAATGGAGCGGAAACAATACAATACATGAATTTTAGGTAAACAGGCGGTGTTGATGATGTTGCTAATAGAGGAATCTTTTTCCGACAACCTTCATTCATCATCATCATCATCATTTCAACCGAAAGACGTCCACTGCTGACCAGTTTTCTGCCACACGCATCCACCGTTTTTCTTCGACCTTCACCAGCTCTTAGCTCCGTCTTGTTGGAGACCTACCGACAGCTCGTCTCGTCTCCCGGTTCGCGGACGCCACTCGAGAACTTTCCGGCCCCATCGGCCATCAGTCCTGCGAGCAATGTGTACCTACTCAAGAGAAATATTGCAGCCGTCTTATTAAAACCATTTCAAATAGGTATTATCTTTTAGTTATAATAATTTCATATATATTCTTTGTTTTCATATTATAGAGTGACATAGCTCAGCGGGTGCATTTGACGGGTCCTTCAAATATCAGCCATAAAGTTATTCATGCTATAAATTAAGCAAATATCCAAAATAATGTCAAAGCTGTGAATGAACGCATTTCGGAAATGGTTTAAAAAGTCGTAAAGTTTCCTAGTTTCCCACAGTCATAGCGCCGTTAGTGACACGTCGTTAAAAATGCCCTTTGTCGTAAAAAACGAAATATACGACATTTCGCTACTTAAGGACTTACTGTCTAAATATTTACACCATTTTAAGTTTTTCTATGTCAATCTGAGACTAAAGATGATAGATTTACGGTTCAATAAATATATGAATCATCGCAAGCTTAAAATCAAAGTATATGCAAAGTATACTTTCGGGATTACCCGGCTAGGCTGCTTGCTTCCATTGCTAAAAAATGACTTGGATTCAATATATCTAAAGACTAGAACTTTCATATCTATTTTCTTATCTTTATTTTCTAGAAGAAAATAGTTTCAAAGGGCTTGTAGAGGCTGTTAGTCCCCCGCGACATGAGAATAAATTTATTCATTCGCCAACGTTTGTTCAACATTTGTTCCTTGGGGATACTGTACCGTACTTATAGGTTATTATAGTTATACTAGCTTCTGCCCGCGACTTCGCCCGCATGGAATAGGTTATCGCGTTCCCGCGGGAACTATGCGTTTAAGGTCTGTCGTGTGTTATGTTATTTATATTTATTTCTATGTTTTTGACGAAGTATGTTACGGATTCGTGACTTGTGATTGAAATGCTTATTCAACGAAGCGTGTTGTGGGTTAACTATGGGTGTTTTCTTTTTGATGAAGCATGTTGTGGATTTTTTCTGATATTTTCGTGTTTTTTTTTCTTTTATTTAAGGTTCACCAACGATTATCTATACGTGTTCTTAAAAATATAACGAACACCATATAAAATAGTTACTAAATCTCTTATAGGTAATACAAACAATGCATGTAATACAATAAATACTAGGTAACTTCGTAATGGAAAAGCTAACTTACAACAAAAGATAAGGTGTTCTTTTAATAAATGATATCATCCAGCTTATATTATGATATATAGCGGATCTTACTCCTATTTTTCTTCAGGTTCACTCAAGGATTACTCCACAGCTCCCCGGAGACCAAAACATAAATCATTCCGATCGTAAAATCTTAAGTGTGTAAGTCATTAAAAAAAACAATTTGTACGAGACAACTGTTTCAACGTTGATTTTACGAGTGTCGAAATCGCCACCGGTTCGGACTTCCGCTGTTGATTCAGTTTTTTTCATTATAAATCAAAACAAAAGGCTTTTATGTCTCCATCATTAGCGTAAATTGATGTAAGAAATACATGTTAACATTTCTTTTGAATATTGGTAACTTTTTTGGGTAACTAATTATATACCTAGTGACTAGTCTAGGCCCCATATACTTATATGTATCTACATGTAGAAAGAAAAAAACAACGACATGGCAATATTTTTTGCTCATCTCATCAATCTCTTAACGTATTTTGGATTTGAACCCATATATTATTCGGTATAGCGGGGAGTGGGATGATGATCACTGGCAGTATAAAAATTACTTGAAATTGTAGTGAATTGATAATTTCATCATAACACAGACAATGTTTTGATCGCTCTTTCTTTCTACTTACTTGAATCGTAGTGAATTAATAATTTGATCATTACGTCATATGGTATCTTCTACCTCAGATCAATATGGTTTTAACTACTCATATTGCTTTATACCGAAACTAGGTTGTAGACTTTCAGACGTAAGTGTTATAATAGCGTGTACATTGTACGAGTATGTGTTCTGACTGTAAAGCAGTTTTACCCCGCACGCGCTCCCATAAACCCACAAGTGATAAGCTCTGATAAGCTTATGGGAGAAAATAAAAAGGCATTTTATGGCTTTCAAATGAGGTGCGCCTGCACCATAAACAGAACATTGATTAATACTAAAATGGTACTTTATTTTTATACAGTGTTGGTTAGTAATGAAGTGAAGATTTGATGATATTACATAATTTTTGTAAGTAGTAAGAATCCGTTAGAGAGTGTTGATTTCTTACTTTCAAAGTACTTTTATTTGAAAGTACGAAATCAAACGTTTTACACTGTCTCAAACTTTCGCGATACACACTCATATTATAAAGTTTTATATGAAGATGAAAATAAATCATTTTTTTTTATATTTTTTAGAGTAGAAAACGAAGAGTTAGCATTTATATAAAACATTTATTATGGACTTGTTTATATATGAAATTAAATAAATCTTATTCATTAAATACGATTTCTTTTTACGAGGCGTTTATGGATCATAAACGAGAAAAAAGATACGACAAGTGTATAGTGTGAACACAATAAAACTCAAAATAAAAGTAGGTATTATGAAACTGACAAAATAAACAGAAAAAATATTTGATAAATGATGATAAAGCTTATTGAATTCTATTAAATGTTAATGAATATTTGAAAATTTAAGTACCTACTTATGGTACAAACCTAGTTAAAATATAAAATGACTGTAGATAGCTGTTAGATCTCAACTAATCAAGCATTTGAATGAATTGTAGGAAAGGAAGCCAATAAAGACAACCCCTCATTATAATATACATATAATAAGTAAGTACTCAATTTATAAAAACGATATACCTAGAAAAAAGTTTTCCCATATTCAAATACAATAAGCAGACATAAGTCTCGACCAAACTGAGCCAATCCGTCCATCAAAATGACCTAAATGTCAAATATTATCAGCATCTTAAAAATGATCTAGGTTGAGATTTTATTAGGATTGAAATATGAAATTTATCGATACTTAAACCATATATGATCTGGATGATTTATTGAAATTTGATTCGTCTTTAATATTCAGCTGTATAAGCTTTCCCACTATTATGGGGTTCGTCGCTATTTTCTGCTATAAACTCTGCCTTCACCCATAAATATCAAGGTAACGTTGAGCGCATGACCCGGCATTGTGGAAATTTTATTATCAATAACTAGGTTACTGGAAATCAGTTTCAGGAAGTACTTAACACATTCAATCTTGTAAATGAATAAGTATTACTTCTTTTTACGATGTAGGTACTTAGGTAGGTACTGTTTCTTCGATACATCACGTAGTGAGCTGCTTTTAGTACTTTATAATTATAACTTGAAAAAAAAAACTGAAAATCCTTACCGATAATTATCATAGACATAGACATCGACATAGACATTTATTTCTCAATATCAAATTACAGCATATTTTACATGTCAAAATAAGATAATTTCACATTGAGATCGTCAGAAAGACTACAAAATAAAAATAAAATGAAAATCAGGAATAAAATGTTTCACCATAAGGATCGTCTTTTCATACCAAAATAAGAAATCACTACCTATCAAATTTGCGTCACGTATTTCATCATGATAGCATTCATGACACGGAATCATTAATTATTAAGCCTATGCAGTTGTTGGTTCTAGCTTTTTTTACATTCAGTAACTAATCTGTAGTGGATTAACAACATTGCCAAAATGCAATGTTTAAGTTCTATGATATAGTTTCTAAAAACAATCATAATTATTACATTTACCCTACTAACATTGCACTGGCGTTCCGCTCGTTAAAGAAAGTTTATTGCAATAAGATGGAAATACTGCACCGACTAAACGACATACAATCTATTAAACGCAACAAAGCATTAGATTCGGCTCATTGTAACGTCGGATTTAGCACCAATTAACGTCCCATTTGTCTGTTAACGATCACAGTTTAGGAGTGAGCGACAGATGAATAAGTAGATGTATACAATCGCGAATGATATAGATGCTAATAGCCGGTCGGATTTATCATCTGCGTCTGCGTCGCTCTAGAGAGCGTCATAAAATAGAGATAAAGAAAATGCTTTACTGACTGTAAAAGTTATGAAGGATCTCACGGTATCACTGATGTCTGAAAAATAATCAGAAGTCAATAATGTGGTGTGATGTGCAATATGTGCATTTTGGATTTACCTGTAAGGGGTACCAGATGTTTGATTATGGTGTCAGGATTTATCATCATGTAATCGAAAATATTTTCCCTAAGGTTTACAACAGAAATCGATCCTGGACAGAATCTTGAATTCCCGCTAGCTACACGACGTGACAAAAATGGCTTCACCAGGCTACTTATAGAAATATGTATAATAAAAAATAGATTTTGTATTTCAGAGAACTTCAAAAGGTGTCGCTGCTGATAGATTATAATTGTTGACATTTATCACGTCACACATTAAGTCGGCGAGTTATATTAATTATCGATGATCTAGTTGTGGACCACACGCAGATTGTGCCAGCCAGTCCTCCCGCGCAATGATCTATGGGCTCACCGTTGGACAAGTAAATCAAGCATGTGAAGTGTGTGGGCGAGAGTGCAGCCCTGTGGCACGCCGCCCTTTGTGACTCATTCTAATGAGATGCATGGAAGAACTGGGCAAAATTATTTTCGGTAAAGGAAAACGTCTTGACACCTGAACAAGCGAAGCAATTCAAAGATGTATGTGAAGTCCCCAATCGGCAATTGGGTCCGCGTAGCGACTACGTCCCAAACCCTGTCTGATCTGAGAGGCCTGTGACCAGCAGTGGAACGAATATAGGCTATTGTGTTTGTGAGGGTACGGAAGAAAGTTCTTCAGCGAAACCACCAGATTTTAGATAACGGTTAAATATGAACAGAAGCTTCTTTAATTAACAAAATTAATATGCAATAGCATCACTTAACATTAAAAGTGGATATAATTGATTGGTTATCTTATCGCTTATCTTAAACAGTTGCCCACGTACGAAGGTGATCGTAAAAAGTAAACCATTATAATTATCAGCTTTTACGCCTTTCTTAATAACATGTCTGTCTTCAATACAATTGATATGGATACTTTACAGGGAAAGCATAATTTAAATGCATATGGCACATTCGATATTGCCACTTGATAACTATATAACACTGACTTGCTTATTTTTTCCGTCCGGTTGCAAAGGTTTCAGGTCTTGATGACTATTTAAAAGGCTTGTTTGCATCGCCACAACAATTTCTGTTTTACCCAAAGGTCTAACTGGTAGAGAATGACTTATGGCATTAAGTTCGCATTTTGTATTAGGTTTTTTACGAATGTGCAATAAGTTTAAATAAATAAATACTTCTCTTACCAAACGCCAAACGCAGCTGTGGTGTTCCTAAGCACAAGAGCGGGCAACTAACTTCAAAAATAAAATAGATAATTTAGAAACCATGAAATATAAAACAAACTGCGACACGAAAGCGCTATGCAGGAGGATCGAAACAAGTGGCCATTAGTGTTTTATGATACCCGACGACCATTTGCGTTTAGACGACAAGGGTGCGTGGGCAATGTTTATATTATTTTATCGCAATTGTACTTCCTCGCTCTCGGGCTCTAAGTGGTGTCTAAGCCTTGCTGTATTTATAGCTTGTACAGCTTGTTTGACGCTGGGAACTGTTGATACTATGTATGATACAAAATCCTTACCAAAAATAAATAGGTACGTGCATACACATGTCAGGATATAATGGCATACTAAAACACATGTTCAAAATTTTTCAAGTAGGTACATAATTAAATATCTTAATTTTAATAAAGCCTATTTTGTTTATTTAGCATAATCTCAAAATATACCTAATTTTATTTAATTTATAGTGTTTTGATGTCATATCGTAATAAAATATTAGCTTTATGGTAAAGGTCTTAAATGGTAATGAAATGAATTTTATCCCTTCTAATTAATGCAAAGGTTACAAAATGTAAACTGCAATCAGTTATAGTACGAGGGACGTAGACGATTTTTTTAAATACTTTTAGACGAAGCAAAGACATCGTGGTAGATTTAATAACATCTACTACGGCTTTTATTGATGATGGAGAAATGGAGGGAAAGTAGGCGTAGGCCCCAAACGCCCTGCATTTTGATTCAACGCATTAGTCACTGGGTCTTATTGTAGTTGTAATAAATGTTTGATTAATTCAGCCGATTTATGCGGTGCATGCAAATATCCTGCCGCTAGATGTAGAGGTGAAGGTGAACTCAATGCAATGACAGCAATTAGTGTTTAAAAAGTATAAATAGCTGTAAACGTTTCTACAATTCCAAATCTTAAATCCAGTGTGATTTTAGGATCTCAATTCACTTCACGCAGAACAATCCCACAAAAAAAAAAAACAAAAGAAATAAAATTGTGTTTTTATTCAACTTTAAATCCTAATCGCTAATGAATGTGACGT
The DNA here is from genome assembly GCA_963971205.1 of Aethes cnicana. NCBI lineage: Eukaryota > Metazoa > Arthropoda > Insecta > Lepidoptera > Tortricidae > Aethes > Aethes cnicana. Next base: position 10,947,681 of record OZ020286.1, read on the forward strand.
ATTTGAGATAGTGGCAACATTAAATAGATATATTGGTTACCACGTCGTACTGTAAACTGCCGACGAAGCACCAACATCCACTATTTCAGCATTGTGAGTAAAAGTTATAACCCCGGCAATCATACAGCTTAACTTACAATCTTTTAGATATTTATGTGCTGTAATCCCTTTTGCCGGGCTATCACGTTGTAAATTGGAACGGTTTATAATAAAGTTGTCCTCAGACAAAATCTAAACCATCAAAAGGATTACGCATTCTATAAAAGCGGAACAACGAATGTTATAAACTTCTGATAACTATAAACTACTATATAAATACTGGCATTCATATCAGGTGATCTTCTTTAATTTACTGTATCACTGCGACCAATTTACTATTGTTTAAAAGGATATATTTATGAAAGTTTCGGCCTGGATCAATGAAATTTACGATAACGTCGAGTTATTTTAGAAACAAACAATGAGAATAAGTTGGGATCAAATATCGGAGCTATTTTAGTTTCGTTATGGATATAAAAATGCCACTCTCCCCGTCGTTGCACCGGCTTACGGTCATAGAGTGAATAAGTGAGTTAATAGCGGTTTGATAGCTCAAGCATATCTTAGAAAATAATTTAAATTGAGACTAGTTACATAATGACTCGTGTTATTTCAACACGTGATTTCTTAAAAACTTTACCTATGGTCATAATAATTGAAGACGTCGACATTTCCATTAGTTTCGTTGTAAGTAAGTAAGTAAGTAAGTAACACTTTATTGTACAGAAAAAAAAAACAAATACAATTATCAATGCAGAGAAGAGACACATGTACAAAGGCGAGCTTATCCCTACAAGGAATTTCTTCCAGCTAACCTTTGAGTAGTGGAGAGGAAACATGTTCACGAGTAGTGTTCATTGTTTTTGTTCTTCGTAGTCTTTGATTTGTTCTTATTCCATTATGTTGTATTGTTTCTTCTTTTATTCATGTTGCATTATTTCTTTTGTTATTATATCATCGTCATCAGCAGTATTCTGAAAATATTTTTTTGGCATTACTTTACCTATAAAGTTACCTATAATCACGAAAGGGTGAATTGAGTCGTACAAGAGCCTCGTGTGTATTAGGGGCCATACGAAAGTTGCGACTTTAACATCATTTTTCACAGTAGTAGCTGCAGTACCTATTTCCGCTTGATGCTGTCACTTGGTCCTTCGATCATCCATGGCCATCGGCCACATCCAAGGTTCCGATTCCTATTGCTTTATTGAAGCCTCTTCGATAGCTGAAACGTTTAGTAGTAATTAATTAACTTAATTGCATCGTTTTCCGCCTCATTAACATCGTGTTTGGTATCTTTTATTGCATCCGAAATATCTTTGTGTAGAGACACTCCCACGTTCTGTTCAATGTATATTTCTTTTCAGATTTAATTTGACGATTTGGTTTGTGAGATAAAGGATCGGTTGATTGATTGGATTTGCTTTTTTTATTTATTGATCGCGCCATAACAGAATTCGAAGAATCAGCTTACTGCTTTAAATTATAAATGTGCCTATGATTTGGTTTACACATTAATCTATCCATATTCATTATTATACAAGCGAAAGTAACTCTTTCTGTCTGTGTGTATGCCTGTATGTCTGTTACATATTCACGCTTAAACCGCTGAACCAATTTATATGAAACTTTGTATGGAATGCACCGGCGTGTATTGCTTAGGGCATTAAGTAGTCTTAATATAGCACTGGCAGTGGGCCGTTATGGCTATGTATATCACGTGTAGGGTACCTTACTTTTAACACTTCGACTGGGTCATGACTGTATCATCTACCTTTTGGCACTGCAGTGAGCAGAAAATACCGACCGACCTAGTGTAGTCCTGTGATATACAATGCACTAGTCGCTCTACGCCCATCATGCTAGAGTAACTGACTCTTCGTTTTGTGTCTCGTGTATTTCTGTACTGTAACGTGCCGCTTGTCCACGGCTGATTTAAACAATTTGTTAAACATGGCTCTTTTATATACCACGATTGATCGTGTTTGATTAATATTTCAATTTCTTTATGACATCAATGTAAATCAGGTGTTACAAGCATGTAATATATATAGTGCTAAGTATACATGATAAAATGATAATTCAAATTATAAAAGACAAATTTATCCAAATTAAAACACTAAAAATAAGAACACGCAATATTTTTTAACATATTTTAAGACGCGACTGACACTTGCAAATAAGCCTAAGGAGGCAAGCGTAAAATAATTATAATAGTAATAAGTTTTTTTTTATTTTGAATAAATAAATGAAAAAAAAACGGCCTATATTCATTCACCGAACTCTGAGTAAAGGCTTGTTCATTCTTAGGTTCATTCAACTTGAAAATTAAGAAAACTATATAAACGATACGGAACACATAAAAAAATACAATGAATCTTCGATAGATCAACGTTACATCGACTTTCATGTTTTATGACAAATTTTGCATCAAAGGATCAGATATTGTGATTTATGACTTATAAAATGCTTAAAACCGAAAAATCGTGAAGTATTTGTAACCGTACAGTGTGAATAACCGCGTGTGACATGTTATTTAGTTCCTTTTCTATGTTTTAGTGGTTTTGATTATGTAACGTTGTACAATTAGCATACAAGAAGATGCAAAGGATTCTGAGTCTTGTGGTCAAACACTTCACTGAACTCATAGTTCCAAAATAGAATTGTTGAGTTATTACTTATCACCTTTGTGTGTGTCATCTGTCAGTTAATGATCATTCGTCATCTTTTCGTCATCTTTGGTTCGGACAGGTTCTTTGACTGAGATGTTAGAAGGTGATTTGCCTTTTCTTGGATCGAACTATTCACGTATTTGTGAAAATTTTCAGCATTTTGTTATTAAGAATCGCTGATTTAAGCTACTCTAATTCAAGAACTTAAGAGGTTAAGTTTTAGACTTAAGGTGCATGCTTTTAAATTTAAGTAAGTGCATTAAACGCCCATAAACATTTCTGTTTGGCAAAACTTTTCTTATCAAAAAAATTTACCTACAACGTCGTCTAAATAATTAAGAGTTTAATTTTATTTGCAACACAAATCTCACATACAATCGCAAATTAAGAATTTTTAATTGTGTCCTTTGTAAGTTACATTGTATATGATTGATTTGCTTATTGAACCAGTTATAACCGAGATGATTTAATGACTTTGTCACTTTAGAATACGAAAGCCATAACTGAACTAACGAGTGGCCAATAACTTATCGTTTTAACAGCGACAAGGTTGTTAACTGTGTACAAAAATAGTCTTCTTTTACAGTGCGCAGTAAAATCTAAATTTGTATTTAACAAGCTCAATGGTCTGTCATATTTAGACGATCATGCGGACAAATCGATAGCTTGAAAGATATTAATCGATTATATTACTCGGAACTGTGTGCAAATCGTTCAAAACCGATTTGTTTTCTTTTTTAAGTGTCTTCGGTGAATTGAAATCTGCTAATGCGCTGGTCCTGTTCAGTTCTAGATACACTTGAGCTGTTAGATAAACATTCGAGTTAGAGACTTAGGAACTAAACAAATAGACTTTTGTTTATGCAACAATTTCTTGGATCTCAGTCTTCTATATAAAGATGCCGAGAAGTGGACTTGAGCGCATGTTATTATTATTAATTACAGTTTAAATAAGTTGGAAATGTAAAGTAACGTAATCTAACAAGCTTCACATCTTTATATACAACTTGAAAGGTCTTCTATGACAATAAATATCAGTACCTACGGTAACTTACTTTGGATTTTGCATTGATGTAAGTCTGCTTTTTGCTCTCCTTGATTTCAGAGTATCTGTGTACGTTTCGTATGAGATTATGGGATAAAAACGTGAACTCGATCCAGACGTTTGCTTAGTTTCTATCCCTTATTGTAAAACTAAAGCTGTGCTGTGGGACTTCGTTCGCGTGGAATATAGGAATGACGATAACTTTTCTCTCCGATTTTTGATTTTATTGAAACATAGCCTATAGTTATATACCTACCTCCCAAATATTCTATCTACCTACAGTATTTATAGTTCGGCAGATTATTCTAACAAACAGACAGAGAGAAAGAAACTGTAAAATTACTCCTTTATCACACTATAGGTTCATAGATTATTATTAATGTATAGATAAAGCGAGCTCTACGTAATATTTGAAAATCTACGCTTGCCCTATTTCACAGGCTTTACCTTAACTGCAATTTAACCTATTACTTACCGACGCGCGACAATATCTTACCCAGTTATAAGACTTATAAATTACTGTAATCGTTCGCTAAATTGCCAGTGTCTCCGATGAGAGTCAGATTCATGTGAGATTAGAAGTATTGGCATTTTGTCGTTACATAACTTTACTGTCGATCGACGTAAAGTTCGTTGTTGAAGTTTAGTAATCCTATACTTTCGAATGGGTTAGTGGAATTACTTTTACAATTATATTATGAAACTAGATTATTACTTACCTATATTAAACTATGGCAGTAATAGGATTACACAGTAAAGGCTAATTTGTCAATTTAGTATCATTGACAAAAGTTTCGTTTTTGCTAGTGGCGGGGTCTGGTGCTAAATAGGTCTGGGGTGGACTGCCGTAACCACTTACCATCAGGTGGGCTGTGCGCTCGTTTGCGGGTACCAATGACATTGCGATCATACATGTAAACACGACCCTGGAAAACTGTTTATAAGTACATTTGAATGCAGGTGGAGACTATGTTGCAGTCATCATTTCAGCCGAAAGACGTCCACTGCTGGACATAGGCCTCCCCCAAGGCTCGCCACTCAGACCGGTCATGTGCTACTTGCTTCCACCGGTTTCCCGCGACCTTCACGAGGTCGTCGCTCCATCTTGTTGGAGGCCTACCGACAGCTCGTCTCCCGGTTCGCGGACGCCACACGAAAACTTTCCGGCCCCATCGGCCATCAGTCCTGCGAGCAATATAGGTTGTTGCAAGCAAAGTATGTTGCAGTATAGGTAAGTATTAAATATAATATATTAAGTAATATTCTCGTTCTAAAATGTTTTGTTCTATCAATCAAAAATTGATCTAGATCAGAATTTACGCACGTAACCTAATCTAATGTTAATATTTCAGATTCCGCGTGTATAATGAAACTGAATTACTCGTATTATACTGAAAATTCTGCTAAATCAGTCTACAAATACCTCAATAATATAATAAATATAAACATGTTGTGCTGACCCCATTTATAACGGGGGTTATATGATGAAAATCTAGATCAGGTTAAATTTTCACGGCCTTAAATTATTCGCAATTTTGTTCCATTCGTCTTGTTGAATCTTTATCTTTTAAGCTACATGGATTTCGGCGTGGACTTTCAGTGCAACCAAGAAATTGGAACAAAATACTTTGAATAATTTATCGATAATTGAATTATAGATGGGCTGCTGCGAAATGAATTGTAATAATTTAAGATTATTTTTGATGCCATTGATTATGAACTAGGCTGGATTATAGATCTGGGGTAAGCTTAAACAACAATAAAACACAAGTTTATCTAAAATCAACAAAATTTCGCGTCGATTTAATTTTTAGTTGCTTGGTACGGCAGCAACGAGGTCCATAACCAATTTTATTGGGCACCGAAGTAGGTAAATAGGGAAGTTTTAGCATTAGGTTCACTACCTATAGCTCGCGATTTTGTATACGCATAAACATTAAAATGTAAAATCCCGTTTTTCCCGTTCCCGTGGGAATTTCCTAGCTTTTCGGAAGCATCCTTGTCGTTAATTCTCATTGCAATAATTAGAAGCTTATGAGCTGAAAATTTGGCAGTAATCACATCTTCTGAATATTACTCTCTGTCAGCCATGACACTTCAGGACGGGCACTGAAATTAACTGACCAATACATCGTGAACTCTTGCTTCGACAAGTTTCTTGGAAATCAAAGCTCATTTGAAATCGTCTTTTCGTTTAATCCTGTATGCGCGTGCGACGGCCAAGATCTGTTGATTTATCCGCGTGGCGCTTATAATGATGTATTTGCTTTGTCCAAATTGACTAATGTATTTATCATACTTATTGTATGATTCCGTGTGGCCTTGGATGTTAAATATACATGCATTGTGAAATTTACTTAACACATTTTAAATCCAGTCAAAAATCTTTGACAGGGTGTGTTGCTAGTGATATTTACCTCACACATCCGAGACGTGGTCGCTAATTAATAAGCCTCATAAATAAAACGTCAAATAAAAGAAGTAATGCAAGGATGTCCCCAATCCGTACTAGGCCCGCGTGGGGACTATAGCAACGCCCAAACCCTGTCGTGATAAGGGACCCCTGCAGCCTGTGCCCAGCAGTAGGACGTAAATTGGCTGTTGTGGTAGTGGTGGTGATCCATACTAATATTATAAATGCGAAAGTAACTCTGTCTGTCTGTCTGTTACCTCTTCACGCTTCAACCGCTGGACCAATTGAGATGAAATTTGGCATGGAGATAGTTGGGGTCCCGGGACAGGACAGGCTACTTTTTATCCCGGAAAAACACATAGTTCCCGCGGGAACGCGATAACAGAATTACATGCGGGCGAAGTCGCGGGCAGAAGCTAGTACTTAGATGAATATTTCGCCAAACATGTGGAGCTAGCGTGAGGTGGCGCGAGCATCGCGTGTGAACTAATTCCTCGTAATTTGCCACAAATGGCCAAATTACGGGTTTCATTCGGCTTTCACTTTTTTGAATGTCAAGTCTTCGCAAATATTCGGAGCGAGGTTGCGGGAACGGGATTGTTAACTACAAATTAATGCTAATCGACCTAGCTTGATTAAATAATGGGAAAAATATTGGTTTTAAATACTTAAGAATGGACATTTGGTGGCTCAAGATTTTTATCGTAGACGTAGATTCTTGAGTATTTCGTTGGAAGTCGTTTTGATAGACGGTTGATTTTATCTAGATGTATCTTTAGCTGTAGCTTCTAAAGTTGTAAAATATCTATAGTAGGTAGGTAGGTACATAGGTACTGTTTAAAAGTTAGGTAGCTCCATAAAAAATAATTCATGAGCCTCGGTGCGTCATGTCCGGTGACTTTTTGAGTTTGAACCATAGATTTGATTTGAATAGAATGAAATTTTGTAGCTAGGTAAAGAATAATATTCTACCCAGGGCGTTCCTATGTTATAGTTGTTATCCTATGAAAATTATTTTATCCCGGAATTTAATTATCATACGAAGTCGCGGGCGGACGCTAGTTTGATATGAAATGGCCTAACTGCCTTTAGCTCCCAAAATTGAGCTCTAATCAGCTACCTACTGTATCACTACACATTGCATATTTATTCCTATTTTAAAAGTTTTAATATTCTTGTGCAAGATTGCACCTATTTATAGATATGTTATAGTTTTTTATTGTCTATTTTTTATACTCCTTTTGTTTTACTGTATTGTCATTGTGGCTTTGGAGGGTATTAAAACCATATCAACCAGCGGAGTTCTTTTTAATGTAACAGTCCATTAATAACTCTATCACGCATTGTTAGTAATAAAACAAGGGTTTATTTCAATCCAAAAACTAAATCACTCCTTTACACACTGTACACACACACACAACCAAATTACAAATGCAGTTTGCGGGGAGCACTACTTTCAATGATTTAAAAAGTTTGTTTGAAGGGATGCTAGCTTTAGATTTCACAGTGAACAATTAAGTTGGTCTGTGGAATGTATACGAATACGAGGCATAAATAAAACCCTAAAAAGGACTGCTCACTGCCACTAAACGTTGAATCAGTCGGTAGTCACGTATTTGATGCCCTGTTTACAAGCTGGAGTAAGTCAAGTACTAAACTAAACGTTCTACATACATACATACATAATATCACGCCTTTTTCCCATAGGGGTAGGCAGAGACCACTTCTTTCCATTTGCTACGACTCTTGCATACTTCTCTCGCTTCTTCAACTTTCATCCCGTTCCGCATACATGCTCGTCGGTTTAAACTACTAAACGTTCAGTAGAACGTTTAGTACTCCAACCAACCAAGTAACCAAGTTATCCGCTCGTACGAGTACTATATTTTTTTCAAACAGTTTGTAGATGATATATATATGTCAGCTACGTACTGGTTTATACCTAAGTCATCACAAAAACTTAAGTTTTGTATGTTTCTTTTTCAATCGTTTTACATACTTACCTGCATTAATGTGATTCAATTTTGATTGACGTCCGGATATTGCTAAATATAGGCGCCTACCCCAAAATTCGCCTAACAGACCAGCAGGGGCTATATTCGAAGTCTTAAAATAGGGATCTCCCTGTTCCCTATAGGATCGCTTACGCGTCAAGTTGAACTTTAAATCTAGCTGCTTAAAGTGCACGCGACGCGTGAGTGATCCTATAGGGAACAAGGATATATTTAAGACTTCGAATATAGCCCCAGGTCCATCACCATAGGCCATACATATTCTATCTTCACAATAACCAATCTTTTTCTGTAAATTGAACCACCTGATCATGATGCGACCTGAGTTATGACATATACCTAAATAATTATATTTAATTTGATTTGAACTACTTACTAAGGCAAGGCTTAAGTGCTACTTGTCATCAAAGTGCTTGAAAGCCATTTTCAAGATAAGGCTTGTTGAAACGATTGGCGTATTTCATTGAGTTTGCTGTCCTCTGCGCCACAAGCATTCATCGAATTCCACTCGGTTGTCGCTCGTCGCAGGGTCGCACACTATACTTGCCATAAAACAAAATGACATACAGACTTCTTTGGTAGTGGTCGTCACTTTACGGCAAGTAACCTACCAACGCTGGGCTTAGTTACTCGCCTATTATCGCCAACGTCTAAACGAGGCACTCTATTTTTAAATGCTTCCTAAACCTTTTGTACGTGATCACGGCATGTTTGATCTCTGCCGGTGGCCGTTTATCCTGCGCAGTGACACATCGCCGCATAGCCCATTGATCTAAGGTATTTCTGGGGCGAAAATGATATAACCAATGGGAACTCTAGTAACTCATTTGATATGACGATATCCCATAAATTACACCGATATGCCTTGTGCTCCGAGAGGTCACAATTTCACTTTGTACCCCAAGTGTTTTTAAATTTATAGCGACGTATGTTGACTATTATTTACAAATAGGATAGATTAACTTCTGGTAGGTATACTATACAGGGTCAAGCAAAACGTTGTGACGATATTTTACCCACAGAATCAGCTATCGATTCTAAGCATGTTTTCTAGGTTTTTTTTTTCGAGTTGTCAAAAAAATATTGTATGATCAATCCCATACTGATCCAATACATTTTTTTTTTACTAACTAGAAAAAACTTAAAATCCTAAAAACATGCTTAGATAGTCGATAGCTGATACTGTGGGTAAAATATCGTCACAACGTGTAGTTATTACTCTTATTAACAATTAATCCCTGACTGCAATAAAACATACTGAATCTGAGTATGAGTGGCTTTGTTTCGATATAATTTCTTACTATTACTACTACTACAGCCTATTTGCGTCCCACTGCTGGGCACAGACCTCCTTCTCGTCACGAGAGGGCATAGGCTATAGTCCCCACGCGGGCCCAGTTCGGATTGGGGACTTCACACACATCTTTGAATTACTTCGCAGAGGCGTGCAGGTTTCCTCACGATGTTTTCCTTCACCGAAAAGCTCAGTGGTGAATTCAATGAATTTCGCACATAGTAAACTTAGAGGTGCGAGCCGGAATCTTACTCTTTGTGCATTATTACAGTTACCATTCTAATTTCAGTAGGCATTCTCGAAATCCTTGAAAAAAATAAATTTTTTTTCGTTTCAAAATGGAATTTAAAATCCAACAATAATAAACAGAAAATAGACTCAATGTGTAGGTATAAAGTGAAACGGTGGATACATACAAATACAACAACCATTTATTATCATCATCATATCAGCCGAAAGACGTCCACTGCTGGACAATACTGGACATAGCCCTCCCCCAAGGGTCGCCATTCAAACCGGTCTTGTGCTACTTGTTACCACCATTAAAATAACCGTATTTTCTCAAACAGGCAACGAAATATTGATATTATGTTCTTCTTATTATCCTGGGACGTTTCAGGCGCGGCTAGACAATTGGTCTATAATGAAATTTCATACAGACGTTGCAGGCCTAGACCGGCAACTCACTTTTTTAGGGTTCCGAAGTCCACAAGGAACCCTTATAGTTTCGCCATGTCCGTCCGTCTGTCCGCACTATTGCTCAGAGATGCTTAGGTCTAGAGAGCTGTAATTTGGCATGAATATGCATATTAGTTACGCTGACAAAGTGGTAGAATAAAATTTTGAAATATATTTTTTTATAGGGTACCTCCCCTACTCGTAAAGTGGGGATGTAATTTTTTTTTCTTGCGTACCCCATGGTGCGGCATATCGTTGAATAGGTCTTAAAAAAATATTGTGGGTTTGTTAAAACCATTTTTTGATTAAGTGATGCGATTGTGAAATATTAAGCTTTAAAGTGCTATTTTTTGTCAGAGTCACGTGTCTCCCCCCCCCCTGCCAGCTAAATGGTGGTATTTGGATAGCTGAAAAAAATCACGGTTGTGGCATATATAACGTAGTTGAAAGGAAAACTATCAGAGCTAAGTAGGCTGTACAAACTTACGAGCAATAGTCGACCAACTTATAATGATGATTTTTCTCGAGCGGCAGGGGCGTCGGGCGGGCACGTCATATCACAGGCTAGCTAGATGCTAATAAGTCTTAGAAAGGTACTGTGGGCATCCTCAACTTCGGAACCCTATAATTTGCGCGTGGCCCGACACGCACTTGGCCGGTTTTTTAAATTTCCATTTGATATATTTGTGACACAGCATTTTGTCATTCAGCCATTAAAAAAAGCTACAAGCAATATTTACTCTATGGTTCGCTATGACATATTTAAGTATAATTCGACAGCTTAGATTTATAAAGCTAAATTGTTTTCTTGAATAAGTTTCGTACATCCACCCATCTAATCTAACTACCGATCACAAACAGATGGTATTCATTGTCATAAAAATTTCGCTTGATTGAAAAGAGGTTATATAACGAATCGTATGATACGTGTTAGTTATATTTTTTTATTCACCTATAATTTCTCAAGTAATATTTTTTTTGATTTACAGATTTTTATTTATTTATTTCATTGCATGTTTGAGAAAAGCACTATACATACATCGGCGGGGAACGGAAGTTGTCGGCCTCGCAACTATCCGGCCTCACTTGGTTCGGCCGTATATAATACTCGGCCTGCAACATCCTACTTCCCGGTCTTTGTAGTACCTAATGTACTATTGTTGGTAAAATTAGCATTTTTGAATATTATGACTCCAGTGTAATACGTAAAATAAGTGAAAACAAGTAATGTTTTCATAATTTATTTATTTATTTCATTGCATGTTTGAGAAAAGCACTATACATACATCGGCGGGGAACGGAAGTTGTCGGCCTCGTAACTATCCGGCCTCACTTCGTTCGGCCGTATATAATACTCGGCCTGCAACATCCTACTTCCCGGCCTCTGTACTACCTAATGTACTATTGTTGGTAAATTTAGCATGTTTGAATATTATGACTCCAGTCTACGAGTAATACGTAAAATAAGTGAAAACAAGTAATGTTTTCATAACAGTCTGAAAACTTTAAGGTCAATAACTTTGCAGCATAGTGGCGCAAATAAAACGCTCAGGGATCGACAACCTTATATATAAAAAAAAACGTTTTAATTGAAAGGCATTCTTACGTCGCTGAAATATAATGTCGCCATCCCCATAAAACAATAGGAAGGCTTTGAATTACAATTTCCAAGACCGTTTCAGTTCTCAACAGGCAGTATAATTCCTCATGTAATAACAACATAATACGGAAGTTCAGTGTAAACAGGGCGTGAAAGACTTATGCCAATTGTTCAGTACCCCTGGTTTGTTGGCGCCTTGTTATTACAGATCTACGGGCATTTAGAAATAAATACCAACAGTTTGTTGTTAATGGTGATCCTATTTGCAATGCGTGTTTAGATTGGCAACTTCCTGGCGGTGTGAAAATAAAAACATATCTAACTTCGTTTCGGGTCACTTGAAGACAAATGCTTGCATCTGCAGCAACGTGCATTTATGATTGAACTAGCTATAAATTCGGTTATAGCGTTCCCGCGGGAGAAATGCGGTTTTCCGGGATAAAAAGTAGCCTAGGTATATCCTTTTTCGGGCGATTGGTAGTTTTTCGTCTATTTTCTTAAATAACTCGAAAAGTATTGACCAAAAAAGAAATAAATTATATATATTTGAGACCCTCATAAGAAGTACTTTCATTTGATATGTCACTCGATGTAGTTTGAAAACTTCATTAATATTTTTTCAAATTTAGCCCCCAAAAATTCTATGTTTAAAATTCTTTTATTTTCGTTACACCTCCGTCATTGGGTCACAAACTTACATAAACGTACCAAATTTCAACTTAATCGGTCCAGTAGTTTCGGAGAAAATCGACTGTGACAGACGGACGGACAGACACACGAGTGATCCTATGAGGGTTCCGTGTTTACCTCTTGAGGTTCGGAACCCTAAAAAACGAAGTAAATCAGCAGGTACAATACAAGGCAAATTATCAGCGAAACACGTCGACTGACTGTTGACAGTGCAAAGAATAAATATTGTGGCAGATTGCTCAGGCGCCGGCAGAGCCAGTGCGTTCACCTTACGTTACGCTATTTATAATTGTTTCTATTTCTTATGTAATGTTATTGCTTTCGTAGGTTCCCGCACGAGATTGTTTAGAATAGCAAAGTCTAGTAGCTGCTGAAACTGTATTTTCTCAACTATTTTTTTTCGCATCATATCTTAATAGGCAGACCGAAGACGAGATGGTGGGACGACCTCGATAAGTTCGAAGCAAGCTGGAAACAGGATACATATACATCATAATTTGTTAATTAAGACTGTTATATAATGGAATTTAATCTAAATCTTCAATGCAGATCGCAGATACTGAAGTAGCTACCGTTAACAGAACAACTCAATAGATTATATCTCATTTACAATTAAAATACCAGTTGCTTTGTCATTGATAACGTGAAATACAAATACATACATCATTCATGAGTCAAAATAGGTAGGAATTTATGGTCCTCAGTAAGGGAAGGGACGACCTAGAATATTAAATGTCCTTTACATCACCCTTGGCCGGAAAGTGGGATTTTCTGCCCGGTACGCGGAGAGAAAATCTCACTTCTTAGCCAAGGCAAGATGTAAAACTTTTGACAAACCACGGGCGGTAATTCGTAAAGCCCCAGATCGCATATTTATGGTCCTCACCTGCGGTTCGGGCCACAGAAACCTGCGATCTGGGACATTTACGAATTCACCACCCTAGGTCTGTAATGTACTATTTAAAATATGATCATTCTGAAAGAAGACATTTATAGTATATTAGCTTGTGCCCGCGACTGCGCCCGCGTGGAATTCGGTTATCGCGTTCCCACGGGAACTATGCATTTTTTCGGGATGAAAAGTAGCCTGTGTCCTTTCCCAACAGAACTATCTCCATACCAAATTTCATCTCAATCGGTCCAGCAGTTGAAGCGTGAAGAGGTAACAGATAGACATACAGACAGAAAGACAGACAGACAGAGTTACTTTCGCATTAATAATATTAATATGGATAGAATGCGCATGTATGGTGCTGTCTGTCACACTAGGTAATTATAAGTGTGTCGAAAGTTGCGTTTGCATGTATGTATGTGTTTCCGTTTATAACTCGAAAACTGCTTAACGGATTGCCACATGGTATAGGTACCTATAGATCATAAACATCATCGTTCAACATATACACGGTGGGTCAGAAAATATGGTAAATAATTAACCCACAGTATCGGCTATCGATTCTAAGTATATTGTATAGGTCTTTATTTTTTTCGAGTTGGTAAAAAAAAAATTGTATATGGGATGGGTTGTGTGAGCGACGCCTGAATCCTATACAAAATATTTGTTTTTAACAACAACCATGAGGGTTACGGCACATTCAAACGGAAATGTTTCATTACGCAGAAGACAAAAAAAGTTCAATATTGAGAGTTATTTATTGTATTTAAATTATATTTTCAACAGAAACTTCAACAGCAATATTATTAATGTAGACCTCAAATGTCTCAAGTAATTAACAAACATAAATCTTAATTATTCACCACTATATTTTAACAAGATCGATAAATAATCTTAAATTGATAATTACAATCCTCGATATGGATTAATGACAATGATGATGATCTTTAATATAGTCAGCCACCCACCAATGAACTTATAGCATAGCTTATATACGGTAATATACTTGCCGTTACTAAACAGGTAGTTGTTAATTAAAAAATATACGCATAATTAAATAGAAAAACGTTCATTTGTAACGTAGTTTTGGAACTGGCATGAATAGGGTGTATAGATTTGTAGACATCAGATAAAGAAAATTACAGAAATCTTCAGTGAAATTCCTATAGATTGTCTTTAGTTTACGAGGTAGGTAATACGAGAAATAATAAGACTAGACGCTTTAAATTGCACCGAAACTTAAATTGGCTCTCGGTAAGTGTCGTAATCGACACGGTTTGTTCATAAAAAAATGTAAGTACCTATAATGAATTAATTAGGTACTTAGTACCTATTTTATATAAAAGTTTACTTATGTGTGAAATTTAATTTGAATTAACCACTGTGCTTTTCGGTGAAGGAAAACATCGCGAGGAAACCTGCACGCATCTGCGAAGTAATTCAAAGATGTGTGTGTAAAGTCCCCAATCCGTACCTAGTGGGCCCGCGTGGGGACTATAGCCCAAACCCTTTCGTGATGAGATGAGGTCTGTGCCCAGCAGTGGGACGCAAATAGAGTAGTAGTAGTAGTATTTTATATAATTTTCTAATTAATTCAAACTGGCGATCACTTGATCAGTGATAGAAGCAAATGTCCGGCAGTGAGTGAAGATTTATTTATATTAAGCGTTAGGTACTATTCAGAGGTACTTGAACTATTAAATGACCATGTGAAAATGTGAAAACAGAGATAGCATATCAGTAAAACTAGTTACTTCAACAACGGCGCCACGTAAATCCGCGTACTAACGGCAGAATCAGCATCATAAAATGTAACTTCGTCCCTACCCCATTAGATAAAGAAAACAGTGCTAGCAAACACCATATTTTGAAGCAGGTATGTGAATATCTCATCGTATTTATTTCTCAATACTCGTGTTTTAGTGGCATACCGTTAACGCGTTAGTTAGTAGGGGAGCTCATTTTCCTGAATGTGTAGTTAAGTTACTTGAGGATTTGAACCGAACGTGCGAGATTTGATAATTAGGTGGTGAAGAAAAAAAAAGTTTTTAGTGAAGGCGCATCTAATGTACCCGTGCTGCATCATCAAATGTTCCTAAATAATTATATTCTGAAAATAATATACATAAAAATACATGGATAGACGTGTTTGAGTGTGTCAAATTTAAATAATGTAATGGCCCAATTGGCCCATGCTTCTATCACAGAAATATGTAAATAAATGAGGCTGCTGTAAGAAAAGGAAAATGAGAACTATTGGAGCGCATCAGGTATTCAAAAATAATCGCATAATCGCATGATTATGAAACTTCTTCCCTCAATCCTTTAAAATATTTACACGAGTTAGAGGTGCGGCAGATTCATGGTATATTTTTGAAACAGCCTAACGTGGTACTGATTCGATGTCGGCGACATGGTAGCAGGTAGATAGAGGTGGTCAACATGATTACAGATACCTTTCAGTTGTTTCAGACGCCCTCAAGTAAATCACAAAGTCGCCTCATGGGCTCCCTTACTATTATCGCAGTTAATGGTGATCCGGTTCGAGGTGCTAGGGAACATGAAGTTCCCACAGTGCTACGTGCAATACGGTCATCGGCGAAGATGGCCCAATAACACCTTAGTCAAATATACTGTCACATTCATCTGTCATACTTTGAACTTATATTCCAGTCATTAGCAGTAAAATTATGGATAAATCAGGCGCGGTCACAGACAAATATTTTACCTTAGGGTCGTGTTTCACTCCGTGATGTCATGTTTGCATTATAGTAAGATTACTATTTTTTTAAGATCTCGCATCCATCCATATCTTCTCTTATCTAGCCTATTAGATCCCACTGCTGGGCAAAGGCCTCCCCTTCTCTCTTCAACTCCTCTCTGTTCTTTGCCAGTTCTGGCCAATCCGATCTAAACTTGTCTAGGTCGTCGCGCCATCTCCGTCTAGGTCTGCCTCTGCAACGATGTCCGTCCCGAGGTAGCCACTCGGTGGCTAGTTTGGCCCATCTGCCATCGCGCATGCGGCAGACGTTTCCAGCCCAGTTCCACTTTAGTTTGACAGTCTGTACCACAACATCGGCAATCTGAGTCTTGGAGCGCAGTTCTGAGTTCCGTATCCTATCAGTTCTTCGGACGCCTAAGATACTGCGCTCCATTGCTCTCTAGCAAACCTTGCCATATCTTCTCTTATATATAAAAAATGAATCGCCGTGTGTTAGTCTGGCTAAGGCTCGAGAAATGCTGGATCGATTAGGCTGATTCTTTTTTTGTTTTGTTCCCTGTGATTCAGGGAAGGTTTAGTTCAGAGAAGGTTAGTGTGCTTCATTCACGTCGTAACGACTGGACCGATTTAGATGAAATTTGGTACGTAGATAGTTTGACACCCTGGGAATAACATAGAATACTTTTTATATCGATTTTTCTATAGGAACGGGGTTTCTACGGGTCAAACCAGTTTTTTCTGTGTTAATCTGTAACTATGTATAATTATCTATTAATGTATAGTGTATAGTAGAATTAATTGGGTATGCAAATTCAAAGTCTACGAGGGACGAAGTTGCGGGCAACGGCTAGTACCCAATACGACTTCACGATGAATAAAGGACGAAAGCTGTTAGAATTTTATTTAACAATTTTTTTACATAAGTAATTATTTTAGTAGAACCGACATCCGGACTTAATTTGGCATAACGATCATGAAAGTGTCAAGTAGAATTTATATTTTCATAAATATAGATACGTTAAGAAGCTATTTATCATCATTAGACACCAAAGACAACTATTTAAAACTAGTCAATAAATATTGATTCTTTCCTTAAATATACTTAGTCTTCAGTAAATTAGGATTAGCAAAATATAAACATTTGCATTGACTTTATATTTTTTTACATTACATTATGGCACACCACTTATTTTATTTGTCTGCGTCGAAAATAAAATTGACGATAACTTTTCTTTTCGATATCCGATTTTAATCAAACATAGCTTATAGCTCCAAATGATGCTCTATCTATCTTTGAAAACTGCATTCGAATCGGTTCAGTAGTTCCGGAGATTAACTCTAACAAACAGACAGACTGAAAGAAAGAAAAAGACAGAAAAAATACCCTTTTATTATACTTATAGTATTCCGTGTTGTGAACTGATTAATAATAATTCAAAAACTACCGTTCGTAATCCACATCGCAAACGGATTACCAAACGTAATGACGCTGCTGGTTTATAAAACAAAAAAGCCTTTTATTTATTGCTCACATACTTATGTGTGGTAACAAAAAGGGTAAGTAAATTAATAATTATGTTTCGAAGGTTTTTTAAATAGCTAAGCGAAAATCTTTTGTACAATATTTTGTTACTATATTATTAGTATTTTTTTTGGACTCAGGTTATTTTATGCTGCTGGTTTAATTTACTTATAATTAACTAGCTTCTGCCCGCGACTTCGCCCGCGTGGAATTCGTTTATCGCGATCCCGCGGGAACTATTCGTATGTCCTTTCCTTTAACCCCAACTATCTCCATGCCAAACAACAAACAAGCATGCCAAAGAAACAGAGACTTACAGACAGACAGAGTTACTTTCGCATTTATAATATTAGTATGGATTAGTAGCAGTTAGACCCCGCATTCGACATTTTCATATGGCAGAAGAAGATAAAACTCTCGTAAAACCTGAATAGCTTTACAGTCGTAATAATTTCCCTAATACTGTTCACCTTTTCATTAAAGTCAACATTAAATCTTAGTTGTCAGTTGGCAGGCTACACATTCGAAATCTAAAATATAATAAGTAATAACATATGGACGAACAGTGCCTAACAGAATATGTCAAAATATATGGAGCAAACTGACATTAGAAAATACGTTCCAATATGCTAATAACGCCTCTTTATAACGAAGGCCAAACGGGTGCCCGAGCTGTTCGGGCACCCGTTTTGACGGGGCTATTTTTCTCCGGCTGTTTGTAACACAGGCCACAGGGACCACAAGACAGTTTATTCCAAAAATTGGCAGCGTCGTAAGTATATAGCTGTTAAATGTTTCGCCGTATATATTAATTTCTCATTATTACTGGATTAAAAAAGAAGTTATCATTCTATTGTTGAATGAGGCGTCTCGTTTTATATTTGTTAGTGAGGCATTCAAATGAAGAGATTACATTAAAATGCATGGAAAATGCGATGAAAATGTTTTCAAATGATATTCCCTACTTCCATAAAACCAAAAACTTCGTATTGCTATGATAATTATAGCAATCCATACTTAATGTTTTATTCAACTATAGAGCGATTATTCATGTTTTCATTCGGTAATATTCAGAAGTTAATGAAAACAGTGAAATATTTGACAGCTATTTGCGACGTTGCCAACTTTCGGAAAAAAAACATCATAACATCAGATGGCATGTGTGCTTGTTTGCATAAAAGAAAACCGACTTACCAAAACCGTTTTTTTTCTGTAATAGTAACCGAAAACCTAGGATTGAGATTTTCGTCCGGCATCGGATCCCCTAAGCACGGCTGAATCAAGATCCGGCTAAATATAGCGTTTATTTGATTTTCATCGTAAATGTTACACAACCGGGTAAGTAACGTGATCCGGTTTCCTGATGCTCTAATTGCATTTACTTGCCTTACGGATTCGTAATAAATAAGATTATTTTTAATTTTCCCTGGACCTACGTTATCACGTATTTAAAATATTAGTCAACACGCAGGCACTGAATTTAGAAATACCTTCTCGTAACTACGAGAAGACGAGAAGAAGAGACGTATTTACGAGAAGGTCTATTATCTACCTACCAAAATCCAACTGGATTTGAAGGTAATGTTGGTACGGCAGCGGACCCCAAGCGTACCATAGGTGGCATAAGTACGAAATAGATCACACTATAAGTCGTGGTGGCTTAGTGGTTCGACCTACCGCCTCTCATGCAGAGGGTCGGCGGTTCGATTCCGGCTCGCACCTCTAAGTTTACTTATGTGCGAAATTCAATTTGAATTTACCACTGAGCTTTTCGGTGAAGGAAAACCTCGTGAGGAAACCTGCAGGCATCTGCGAAGTAATTCAAAGATGTGTGTGAAGTCCCCAATCCGCACTGGGCCCGCGTGGGGACTATAGCCCAAATTCTCGTGGTAAGAGGAGGCCTGTCCCCAGCAGTGGGACGCAAATAGGCTGTAGTAGTAGGTATCACACTTCTAAACGTGTTACATATTTATACCCAAATTCACAAGGGACATCAATCATCATACATATTTGCAGGTTGTACCGTAGGTAGTACCTACTCAAAAACACAAATTCGATTCGCATTTTCCTGTTCTCAGATTTAAAACCAACGTTTTCCTTACCATTAACCAAAAACCTACACAGTCGCAGTTTTATAGTTAAACTAACTTCGTCCGCGTGTAATTCGGTTATCGCGTTCCCGCGGGAACTATGCGTTTTTCCGGGATAAAAAGTAGCCTATCTCCTTTCCCGGGACTCCAACTATCTCCATACCAAATTTCATCCAGATCGGTCAAGCGGTTGAAGCGTGAAGAGGTAACAGACAGACAGAGAGACAGAGTTACTTTCGCATTTATAATATTAGTATGGATCTTTAGTTTTACGTTTTACGATTCGTTCACACCTGGTGCAGTGCTCTGCTGTGGTAGGTAATAAAAACATTATCCCTGTCTAGATTTACCTACCTCGCCAGTGTTTCTAACCCTTTTTATGTAAGTATATCCCTTAACAATTGCCATGCTGCCTGATACAAAACACATGTTTCTTATCATCGGCGCGGCCTTTACTTTCTATAGCCAAACAATGTTCTAGCCCGCCGAGACCAACTTCTTGGATGTTTACTGTTTGGATATAAAGCGTTTTTGAACGATCTTACAATATTTTTATAAAAAAATCAAAGAACAAATTCTTTGATTTTTTTGCATTTCATTTATTCATTGTATGTAATTCTAATGTGCACCACCTGCCTACTTTTACGTTTTTTTCACACATTCTACTACCCAAAGGCTGCCTGGAAGAGATCGCTCTTTAGCGATAAGACCGCCTGTTGTCACCCTTCTTCTTTGTTAATTGTATTTACTTGTGTAATTGTTTTTTGGTGTTCAATAAAGTGTATTTGTATTGTATTGTAATATCACTTGTAGGTATAAAGATGTGGATAACTTGAGCTTCTTCATCGCAGGGTAAGTACCAAATTCAAAGGCAACTCCAGTAAAATTCCAAGTTCCTCTCTATGCCGAAATTATCGTATACCAAATTCATTCACTAATTTTTACCAAATTGTGAATGAGATGATTCACAATTTGGTGATTTCACAGACTAAGTAATATTCCTTCATTCATTCATAGGTAGGTACTATTAAATTTTGTGAGGTACCTAGTGGGTACCTACATGTTCGGCAATGGATGTCTTTTCGTCGCATTTATGTAACAAAAGAGGTACATAAGTAAATTTAAAAAAGTACATTTCATTTTTTTCATCATTTGTAAGGGTTTCAATAATTCAACAAAGTAGGTACAAACTATACCTATTCATTGTCATTTTTCATCGATACCTTAATTCATCGTTGGTTGACGTTGTTATTATTTCAAGTTTAATAAGAATTTCCTTTCACCCTTCTCTCTCGCTTCTATGATACTTAACCAAGCTACTAAGTAGGTAACTAAAATAACGTACCTACTATTATCTGCACGAAACGGTCTAAACTGCATTTTACATCAAGCACTAGCTGACAACAATGCGCGTAATTACAACATCTACATCACTTTACGGCGCAGGCGCAGGTAGCCCTTAAACAATACAGTACAGGGTACTGGACCCTGCTCTAGGGTTTTATTGTTCCGCGGAGGCGATGGAGCGTTTGTTTTTAACTTTATGGTGAAGAACTTTAATTTGGTTTTCTTGTTAGTTTAAATAACATTACCTACTTATTATTCTTCAAAATATATTGTACGAAGTTACCTACGCATGTACCTATTTGTCAACGTTTTTGATATTTCTTTGTAATACGAGAAAAACAAGCTAATACCTATGTTTTACTATGCTTCCGCGTGAAAAACTGACTCACTTGGATTTATCTTTTGCCAATAAATTCCAAATAAACTATTAACTTATCTTGGATAATGTGAGTATTTCTCGTAGTCGTAACAACAAACGGAGAGTAAATCTCAAGTTGGCATTGCCAAGTTCAACATCAGCCAAGATCGCGTGAAGCGGTGTCGGCCGGGACCATACAGTGCAAGTCAAACGCGCCCCCTGTAAACACGTATCGACAGCTCTATCGATGTCTCGAACTGTCATCGGTTCGATTTTTTAAACCGACAGACTCGTATCCGAACGCAAGTGTTTTTGAATTTCGAGTGAGTGTCTGTGAATGTGTTGTGATGAAAATGATTGTCGTGAGGACTCAGTGAATTTGACACTGGCAGGTTAGTGCGGTGTTTTTTCTTTTTTTAATTCAGGAATTGCATTTGATAGCTCAAATAATTATTACGATAGCAGTCCAGTGTAAGACTCTCATTGCGTATAAATTATTTTTATCACTCTCTTATCAGTCGAGTTTTCTAGCGTTATTGAAAACCAAGGTAATTATAAATTGAGGATAATTATCCAGTTAGGTAAATTTAACGAGAAGGTGTCGTATTTCCTATGCGTGACATTTTCATTTTTATTAGGTGCCGGTTAAACTATCCTGTCGTCACCAATAATTACCCAAGTTTTCCATAAATTTATAATTAAGCGTGCATTAGGTAAATGATTACGCTCAATCAACGTCTTATTTTGTAAGGCTTGAGCAATTGAAATAAATGTTTCATTCAGAATAATTTATGAGTATTTAAAGATAGGTTCAGTTTATCTAGAGACATCTTCGTACCTAATTAAAATAACTTTTGCCCTCGGTTTTATTTCACCATCTATTTATGAGGCCAGGTTATTTCTCAAAAATCTTAGTACTTCCCTACATGGCACAAGGCCAAAAAGAACCTTGCACACAATTTCAGGCTTATGTAGATTCAATCAGTCAGTTCATAATTTTATTATTGAAAAGTAAGTACCGAATAGCAGTAAAAAGGTCTAATTAAAACAAAAACGGACTTTCTTATGATATACCTATACATATACCTACGACCATTAGGAAATACTTATTAAATAAATAAATATCTGGGACACTTCACACATATTGACCTAGCCCCAAACTAAGCAAAGCTTGTAATGTGGGCGCTAGACAACGATATAAAAACTTATATGGATGGTTAGTATTTATATATGTATGTATTTCTCTATATAAGTATTTATATCGTTGTCTAGCACCCATAGTACAAGCTTTGCTTAGTTTGGGGCTAGGTCAATATGTGTGAAATGTCCCAAGATATTTTTTTTTTTTTTTTTTTATTATATAGAGAAATACATACATATATAAATACTAAACATCCATGACTCGAGTACAAACATTCGTGTTCATCACACAAAGTTCGCCCCGAGCGGGACTCGAACCCGCGACCATCGGAACAGAAGGCAGGGGTCACTACGAACTGAACCAATCCGGCCGTCGTATTAGGTGACTTGATTGTAAAAGCAATTGTATTACTCGTATAGGCAGGTATATTTGCAATTAATATTATATTTGTTTAAAAAACACAAGATTAATTTAATATTCATTTTAGCCACTGCAGTCACTGAACCATTCGTGTGAGTAAAGTTAATGGCGTGATATTACATTGACCATTTAATAAATTCAATCTGAAGGTATTGTTTGTAAATAACAAAAAATATTATTTACTTAGATACTAGTTTACCTACTCGGTGAACTTCGTATCACCTGAAAGCGATTCCCATACAAAGTTATCATCATTTTTTAACTGTTCCTTTAGATCTTTCCCGTTTCTTTTTCTTTCTAAACCTTCTCTGAATCACAGAATATAAAATGAAAAATAATCAGCGAGATCGGTCTAGTAGCTCTCGACTTTCGAGCCTTAACCGGACAAAAACACGGCAATTAATTTTTATATACTAAGGTACATTTGAGGGTTCCGAACCCCGAGAGGCAAAAACGGAACCCCTATAGGATCACTCGTGTGTCTGTCCGTCCGTTTGTCACAGTCGATTTTCTCCGAAACTACTGGAACGATTAAGTTGAAATTTGGTACGTATATGTAAGTTTGTGACCCAAAGAGGACGTGTAACGAAAATTAATGAATTTTAAACATGGAACCTATTTTTGGAGGCTACATTAAAAAAAAAAAAATAATGAAGTTTTTCAAACTACCTATATCGTGTGACATATCAAATGTAAGTATTTTTTATGATGGTCTCAAATATATATTTTTTATATCATTTTTGTTCAATACCTTTCGAGTTATTTAAGAAAATAGGCGAAAAAAGACCACCCTCCCCCCCTTAACTCCGAAACTACTGGACCTAAACTTTTGGAAAAAATACGGAGGATAGTTATTGACCCATAGATTACAGGAAAATTATAAAGAAGTCTATAGTATTTGAAATCTATCATATAATCCTTATCCTGCGAAACGGTTTGAAAAATGACATCATTGATAATAATCAAGGGTCGGAACCCTCTCCACGCAAATTTAACTCGCTTCTTAGCCGGTTTTTTTAAAATATAGATTTACGATGACAATTAGAAATTAAATAACTCCTGATTTAAAAAAAGTTAATAGGTATCTTGAATTAGTACATTACAGACCTAGGGTGGTGAATTCGTAAATGTCATATTTATAGCCCTCACCTTCGGTTCGGGCCACAGAAACCTGCGATCTGGGGCTTTACGAATTACCGCCCGTGGTTTGTCAAAAGTTTTACGTCTTGCCTTGGCCAAGAAGTGAGATTTTCTCTCCGCGTAGCGGGCAGAAAATCCCACTTTCTGGCCAAGGGTGATGTAAAATAATTTTAATAAACAACAATGAAAAGCACATACGTAGTTCAGTCAAAGCAGTCGTTATACCTAACTAAAGGTAAAGAAATTGAAGTGCTACCCGATTGTAAATCTCACCCCCGTTGGAATATCAGAAGAAAATAAAACAATATATCAAAGTACCTATACCATCTCGGGCCTGGATCCTGCTTGGGGACTATGGCCTTACCCTCCCGAGGCCTGTGCCCAGCAGTGGGCCGTAAATAGGCTGTTGTGGTTAACACAAACAGCGTTGGCCGGTGCGCCGGCGCGACCGGACGATTTCAAGAGCAGTGCGCCCCGATACGATAAATCAAAGAGCGCGCGCGCAGGCGCCCGCCGCTGAAATGTTGATTACTGGGCACAAGTGATACGCTTTTGACGGGTTTATCGCTTTATAATAGTACATTAAAGACCTAGGGCGGTGAATTTGTTAATATCAATGGGGCTAAGAAGCGCTGGTAAATTCTTTTTCTGAAGTGTAAAAGTGTTCCTATGTGGTAAATTTGCTAAATTAATGATTAATTTTTTATTTTGAATGTCCCAGATTGCTTGTGTTTGTGGCCCGAACCAGAGGCGAGGGTTATGGCCCTCGCTCGCCTAAATATGCGATCTGGGGCTTTACGAACAACCGCCCGTGGTTTGTCTAAAGTTTTACGTTTTGCCTTGGGCAGGAAGCAAGATTTCCCCCCCGCGTAGCGGGCAGAAAATCCCACTTTACGGCCAATGGTGACGTGAAATCAGTTTGTACTATTTCCTACGACTTCGTTTGCGCTGTTATACTTATTCAACTTCCACACTTACATCACCCAGGCTGGTCTTGTGCCACTCGCATCCACTGCACAACTCGTATCTCCCATTTATTATTTTAATAAAGGGGCTCTATTCGAAACTTTACCGTATGTAATTACATAGGGAAAGGGAAACTCCGTGTTCCTACGCTCACGTGTCATGGCTTTAAATCTAGCTGCTTAAAGTTCGGTTTCAAAGCCGTGGCGCGTGAGCGCAGGGATAGGGAATTTCCCTTTCCCTATGTAATGTTTCGAATAGAGCCGCAGGTTTATAAATTAGGATGGCAGTTGGCAAAAAATATATACACCCGAGACCCAAGGAAATTATGAATGTCAACCTCGGATAGTGTCACATTTAATTTTTATATACTGTATCCGCTTCAACTTCCAAATTACGCCACATTTCCCTCGTAAAGCTCTTCGTAGACGATGTAACGACAAAATTATGTGGGCTTTGACAAATTGTGAGTCTATTGGGTGTCTGTGTACCTAATAATAGTTTAATTACATGCTTTTTAGGGTTCCGAAGTCCACAAGGAACCCTTATAGTTTCGCCATGTCCGTCCGTCCGTCCGTCCGTCCGTCCGTCCGTCCGTCTGTCCGCACTATTGCTCGGAGATGCTTAGGTCTAGAAAGCTGTAATTTGGCATGAATATGCATATTAGTTACGCTGACAAAGTGGTACAATAAAATTTTGAAATATATTTTTTTATAGGGTACTTCCCCTACTCGTAAAGTGGGGATGTAATTTTTTTTTCTTGCGTACCCCATGGTGCGGCATATCGTTGAATAGGTCTTAAAAAAATATTGTGGGTTTGTTACAACCATTTTTTGATTAAGTGATGCGTTTGTGAAATATTAAGCTTTAAAGAGCTATTTTTTGTTAGAGTCACGTGTCCCCCCCCCCCTGCCAGCTAAATGGTGGTATTTGGATGGCTGAAAAAAATCACGGTTGTGGCATATATTACGAAGTTGAAAGGAAAACTATCAGAGCTAAGTAGGCTGTACAAACTTACGAGTAATAGTCGACCAACTTATAATGATGATTTTTCTCGAGCGGCAGGGGCGTCGGGCGTGCACGTCATACCACAGGCTAGCTAGATGCTAATAAGTCTTAGAAAGGTACTGTGGGCATCCTCAACTTCGGAACCCTATAATTTGCGCGTGGCCCGACACGCACTTGGCCGGTTTTTTCTTTTTACACAGCTGTATTGAGGCAGGTAATGAATGAGTGAACTGAGAATAGTTTGGAAGTCATGGTTATCTTTCAAATGGTAAAATAAGATCAATAGCAGAACAAGCTCTTTATTTAAATATACCGTTTGTATTTTAGATCAAAAAAAACATCGTAAGGAAACTTGAATGCAATCTACACACCCTCTCGTGGTGAAATGAGGTCTATAATAATAATAATAATAATAATAAATTTTATTTCAGGCATCTAGACCCATATTACATATACCTTAAAGACTAACATACATATTAAAATGAATCTTAAAAACTAACACGATTGCTTCTTCGTCGTGAGGCGCACTCTCGAATCGCTGTTCAGTCTTCCACGGAAGCGACGGAACACGACTCCCTTCGGCCAAAATTCCTCTCTCGTGAAGGTTGACAGATGTTCGGTGGGAACCCTCACCACGAACGAACTAAAATTCACGCTGTGGCGTGGCTCCAACCGTTCAACCCTCAGAGTGAATTTGGTCTTCACTCGTACATACTCCACAATGGGGATAAGGGACGAAACAGGCTGTTATTCTTTATTTGTAGAGTATACCTATTAAAAGTTAAGTTTCCTGGGTCTAAATAGTCCAATCTAATTCAATTTATGGCGGATTAATATTTATCACTTCACTCAAGAATGGATCTTATGGCGCGTCCGAACAGTATCGATTTCATACATTTAGAACGGTCAGATTTACATTCATGTCTCGTGCTGTGTACTAAATGTCTGAAAGCGATACCATTCTGTGTATGTATTAGTCGAATATAAGATACGACTCTTTGAAACTGTCGCGCTGCCGTCACATAAAATAATATCATATTTACTTAGAGAACTGGAAGAGATCGCTGCTTAGCGATAAGTCCGCCTGTTGTTTACCTATTAGCTGCGTATTCCTTTTGTGTTTTGTATATATGGTGTTCAATAAAGAGTATTGTTGTTGTTGTTTTTGTTAGGAGGGTTTATCCCGAAAGTTGGCAACGTCGCATATAGCTGTCAAATGTTTCGCTGTTTTTATTAATATCTCAATATTACTGAATTAAAAAAGAAGTTATCATTCTATGGTTGAATGACGCGTCTCGTTTTATATTTGTTGATGGAAAGTTTGCAAAAGATATTACTTCCATTATACTAAAAATTTCATGTTCCTATGATAATGGTTGCAATACATAGGTACTTAATGTTTTATTCAACCATAGAGCGATAATTCATGTTTTCATTCAGTAATATTCATAAATTAATGAAAACAGCGAAATATTAGACAGCTATTTGCGACTTGGCCAACTTTCGGAGTAAACCCTCTTAAGTATTTAAGTAGTGAAATATGCGAATGGAGATGAAATACAAGATCAAAATATTTATCCAATTAACAGAATGTGTACCTACTATTAGATAGAAGAGGTACAAGATTCTGGATTTAATCAAAGGATTTCATTCCTCACATTTTTTTTTTAATTTTGTGAAATCAATGCGACATAATTGTAGGCTTTTCAGAATAAGGGCTGATTTATCAATCGCCAGATGAAACTCATTCTTCGGATAGTCGATAGAAAATTCGAATTTATTCCGGAACAAATTCGATTTGACGAATATATTTTTTCTGACGATTAAAAATCCAACCCTAAGTATTTTATAACACGCTATTAAAAAAAACCTTCGTATCGTAAAGAATGGCCAAAAGAATTGGCATTTTGAAGATGTATCCAGGACTTCTTAAAAAGTTGTATTTGTATTGTATACTTTGAAGGCTAAGGAATTATACGTTCTCTTCAATTTAGCTTCTGGAAATAATGGTATAATGCTATTAATATAGGGACATATTTAATAACAATAGTTTACTGACAAAAAAACTCCCTCGCCTACATCTTAAAACAATTTAAAAATAAAATACCCAGCAATTGTTCTTAAAACCGTTTAAATTTCAAATTAAAACCGGCCAGTATTTATATTTCGAATAACGAACTGGCTCTATGACGCCGGTAAAACAAACACTTGGCCCTTATAGTAATTTATTGCTGTCCTGACAGATAAATGGGGATACTGTGAACTTGACCTTCCCTACACATGGAGTGTTGATGGTGTTACCATTTGTTGGATTAAAAAAATAAAAGTCTGCGATAATCGTTACGAGTAAATTATAAGGGGTGCGTTTCTAATGAAAATAAAAACATTGAAAGTTCACACGTTGAATGTGCAATAAAAACCATCCGAATTTATGTGCTACAAAAAAAAGAAAATAAATATATAAATCTATATAAACAAATGAAACTACTAAGTAAAAAAAAAAACGTACTAAGTTTTTACGATTCATTACGCTGGAAAATTAATAATTATTTTAGTCGACACTTGTGTCGACTTGATGACATTTGTGTGATTTGTTTGCTTTGGCAAATAACGGAAATGCATCTCATCTACATATTGAAGCCACCAGCCATCACTTTGCTGTGAGGTATGTATAAGAAAGTAGTGTCTTAAGCCCATATACTTAATTAACAAACTTGGCTTAGTCAGGAAGTGGGTTCAAATCCGATTTCCTTCTTCAAACTCTACTTATAGGCCCGAATCCAACGGCAAGTTGCCTCACATTGAAATATCGAGATGCCTACAAGCTTTACTTATGGAAACATTTCACTCTCAGTATTTTTTTGTTCGTAAATTTGTTACGTACTTATTTCTATCAGAATTCTCCAAGTATATCCATAATTTGAATTTCTATTGTTTACTATATAATTTACTTATGTGCGAAATTCAATTTTGAATTTACCATTGAGCTGTTCGGTGAAGGAAAACATCGTGAGGAAACCTGTTCGCATCTGCGAAGTAATTCAAAGATGTGTGTGAAGTCCCCAATCCGAACTAGGCTCGCGTGGTGACTTTAGCCCAAACCCTCTCGTGATGAGAGGAGGCCTGTGCCCAGCAGTGAGACGCAAATAGGCTGTAGTAGTAGTACTATATAAATATTTGAAATTTTATTTAACAAACCAGCTCTTGCTAGTGTGCGCTAAAGATTATTTACTGAATTTTAATTTAAAACAGAGTAGGTACATACGATGTAGTAGATAAAGGTAAAAAAAACATAAATACTCAGAGAGTAAAATTTTATTCATCGCTTGTTCCATTCAGGTAGAGCTTAGGTGTCTCATGATCTAAATTATTATGTCGTCGGCGCTCAGTCTATAAGCATGCAAGCGTTAAGAAAAACCAGTCAATAAATTGTCAAAGCAAATTAAGTGTGTCCCAAGAAGCAGGTCTTGAATCCGCATGAGGTCTGGGCTGACCAAGTGTCGCTTCACGCGTTCTTGATATGATAATTTTAGTAACGGCGGAAAAGAAGGCATTTAAATTAATCAGTTGAGACGTATTCGTGATGTTGGCTTACACAGAGCAACGGGTGTGTGAAATTTTACCGTTTTCATTATTTGGGACGCGTAATATTTGATTGACAGCGGTGGAATAACGAGTATCTAGATAGGTATTCATTGTTTTTTAGGGTTCCGAACCTCAAGAGGTAAAAACGGAACCCTTATAGGATCACTCGTGTGTCTGTCTGTCCGTCTGTCACAGTCGATTTTCTCCGAAACTACTGGACCGATTAAGTTGAAATTTGGTACGTATATGGTACGTGTATTTTTGGGGGCTAAATTTGAAAAAATATTAATCCAGTTTTTCAAAATATATCGTGTGACATATCAAATGAAAGTACTTCTTATGAGGATCTCAAATATATTTAATTTATTTCTTTTTTAGTCAATACTTTTCAAGTTATTTAAGAAAATAGACGAAAAATTACCATTCACACCCCTCCCCCCCCTTATGTCCGAAACTACTGGACCTAAAATTTTGGAAAAAATACGGAGGATAGTTATTGACCTATAGATTACAGGAAAATTATTAAGAAGTCCATGGTATTTGAAATCTATCATACAAAAGAGCTTATCCTGTTAAAAGCGAGTTTTTTTCTAATAGGGAACCATTTTCATAAACTTAAGAAGAGCGCCTAAAAAATATTCACCACCACCACTACCGCTTATTTACGTCACACTGCAGCTCACCAGCCTCCTCTCATCACAGGCTTTGGGCTAATAGTCCCCACGCGGGCTCATTATGGATTGGGGACTTCACACACATCTTTGAATTACTTAGCAGGTGCGTGCAGGTATGTTTTCCTTCACCGAAAATCTCAGTGGTAAATTCGAATTGAATACATCAGGAATGCTTATTATTATGCATTAAAATACTTACTTTCTTTTTAAATTTAAGTTAGAAAAAATATACAACAATTTACAGTATTCTCTAAAAAAAGTCAAAAATTGTACAAAACCTTTTGGGTTACGTCTCCGTTAATAACTCGCCGCGCGACAAAAGCTCATTACGGAATGCAGTTTACTTTCGAAAACTTATCTAGTTCCGATTTAATCATTACTACTATTTAAATAGCTTGATAAGCATAACCATCCAATCAACACCTCGGGTGTCATCGACCCGCGTATCAGTGCTATCTGAGATGTAATCAATACAAGTCGGTATTTAAATGAATTACGAGACGGTTATGGCGTTTTCATCGAGAAATGGTTTGAATTACGCACGTCTATTGCCAGTATTGCCAGATTTACGGTTATCGGTTCTGGTCAAAGACATTCAGTTCACAATTGCACATTAGTGCGCCTGTGTATGAGGTTCTAATAGTGCACGCTGAGGCGGTGCTGGGTTCGTTTTCTGTAACAGGTTCTCGGGGAAGTGCACAGAATCGATGACCGCTTTTTCATTCGTTTCATAAAAATACAGATATATTACTTATTCTAGTAATAACATACAGTTATTTAGTGAAGTGGGCTATAGGCGCTCATTTTTAACTTTTTAATCTTTGGACTGGTTTGATTATTTTCCTGAAAAATTTTTCTTTTTCGTTTGCTGTGCTCCTGAAAACAGTAAGTGCTTACTCAAAAAGTATTTTCATGAGGATAGGTACAGATTGGAAGCTAAGCAAGCTTCCTTAGTGGCGTAAACTGAAATTTGTATATTGAAATATATTTTTTTGTTTTGGTCCGAAATAATATTCCAATTTGTAACTAGGTAGGTAAATTGCGTACTTGCATACAGGTTTACACAACTTAGAAGGCGCGTGGATTAAGCAAAAATAGACTCTGCATCAACGGCTTAAGTGCTTCACCGCGCTCCTTCTAAGTTGTGTCGTGCTGTACCTCTTTGAAACGGATTTTTTTTTTAAATGGACAAAAATTGGGTTAGATAAAATAATAGTTATTTATTATCCATCTCATTATTCGTTCAAAGATGTGATGTCTCTATATCAGTGATCCATGGATAAAGAATGTTGTCCTATGTTGCCAGATATGCCAGGGAGTTTTAAGTTAGTGTTAGCAGATATTCTACTGGAATCTGTTCAACCGTTTTTTCAAATAGTGTCGTGGAACTCGTGGAGAAACAGAGCACATGAGTTTCTTAGAGCAAATAAAACTGTAAGTAGGCAAAAAAACATTTCAAGAAACAACATCCAAGAAGTAAGTAGCAAAGAAATTGCAAAGAAAAACCATGAACCATGGCCATGAACAAGAAAACTTAATTCTGTTCAGAACCTTTTAACTTTGGCCGGAACAATAAATAAAATTTCATCGTATTGTTTACTTAGTAACAGGCGAGCCCGTGTGAGGTCCTTTTTGTATTTGCTTGGCTTTTGACGTTTCTTTTACAATGATTGTATCGCATTCTTTATGAGTTTTTGATGGAAGGTTAAGTAATGGTCACTTTGAGGTCAATGCGGATGTTACATCTCTAATATCAAACATTTCATCATCTAACTTTTAATAGTAATTTCTTGACTGTTTTGAATTAGTTCAGGTTTTGTTATGTCTACATTACAGTTTTCATGTAAGCAAAAATCTCACTGTTCTGTGAATAAGTCCAATGCTTTACTATTTTTTTGTTTGACTCATAAGTTGTTATTTTCTATTAACGCTTTATATGTATGGACAATTTTCCATAATTTCGATATATGTATTGCTTTAACAGAGGTCAATAAAATCATTCACTGTTTAACCAGCGGATCCACAAAGTAAAGTAGTTACGTTGCATCTGTTAACCCTTTTTGTATCTTCAAACTACATCGTTCCATCAGATCGTCGTTCTAAGTGACTAACGTTTTAACAATGTACCGTTTTCTTTATCTCAATGAGCTTCGAGTTTTTACTTGACTATGGTTATAATTATTATTACTACTTGCACGTGTAGTTTATCTGGAGAGTATGGAGCATGTGTTGCCATCATAATTATCGGTTTCTTCGTCATACTTGTATCACGTCACGACTCATAAGCAATTAGAATGCTTTCTACAAAATAAGTCTCAATAGTTTGTTGCTCTAATTGTCTTATGTAATCTAAAATACGTGAGTTGTTCTTCTTCTTCTACAAATATATTATGTGAATATATTGAAATAGAGCCACATAAAATAAGTAAAGAAATATAGGTAAGTTTTTAAGTAACCGTTTTTAGATATCATTTCGATATGACTTTTAAAATTTAATTCGTTTCATTTTAGTCTAAAATAAAATACCGAGTCGTTTATTTTGCAATACTAACTCTAACCGAAGGTCTAATCTAAAGAGATTTGCAATTTATTGATGCATCATGCCTATACATGCCTTAAGATTTTTATAAATAAATGAAGTTCTGTAACTGTTTAATATAACTTTACGTTTAGTGAAAAAAAAGCTAAAAAAATCAAGATCAGAACAAAAGTTACGTCACAAATGCAAAGTGTCACAAATGTTCGGTCATGTTTGATATTCGCGGGTCACAAATCATATTGCGAGATCAAAATGCAAATATCCCTGTTGTGATGTAAAATTATGATTGTTTTGAATAACAATGCGACGTTCGGCGCGTTCCGGGAACGGCTTGTTTTGGCGTTTAATTTTCATTTTCTTAGAAAAAGGGACAGAGTGGTCAAGCGACCGATAGGACTAACATTATGATGTTCATCCTTGGGGAAGTTTACGATAAAATTGCTTCATGAGATGAATGTGAATAATGAAAAATGTTTAAACTTTTTAGCGAATTTACACGATGGTCAATATGTATGTATGGATACCATACCAACACTGCAATATCCCGAAATGTCCATCCAAATAAATGCCTCAGAATGCTCACACATGAAATCTGATTAAATCGTAATGTCGGTGTATTACAATACATATTTAGGTATATCAAAGCAACGATATAGGTAAATTTATGATAAAAATAAAAGTGGCATTAATTAAACGCTAAAGATAAGTAGCTATTGAAATTTGAGCTAAGAGTTTAGTTAAAGTTACGTTGCGCTGTAAGCTTTGTTGTTGCAGTCTGTGGCGGCCAAAAGGTTAAAGACTATACCGGCGCCCTGCAGCGTCTGATCTTGATTTACAACTACATGATCCTTCCACATTCGACACGCGGTAGCTCATTTGTTTTCATTTGTAAATCTACGCCTGTCGCCGACAAAACACGTGTTTCGAGAAATCGTATTTCCGTAGAAGTTGATTGAAGGTTGGTGTAACTTGGAATTCGTTTTTAAACTGTACTATTTGTTACTTTGCGGGGACTGATAAATGGAAATAATACTAGGTATTATCATTGATTATAAATTGGTTCATTGTGCATATTTCTGTTGTTGTTTTCTTTTGATCCAGTTCCTTGAAAAGAAGGTAATGTTTACGTTTTGTTTTTTACTTATTTTAAATGTACAAATATATTACCTGAGGTATTCTAGCTAATTTAATTAAGTCTTGATAAAATATATGCCAATAAGTTCATCATAGAGACCAGTAGGTACATACTTACTCTCGAGTTTCAAAAAATCATTCTATAATTTGTTTCTATCCAATGTAAGCAATACTGCAAAAATCTATCTACGACCACTAAATACACAAAAACTGTATGTTCCAGTGTTACCTGCTTTCAATAACCAAATATCGATGGCGCCAGCAATGAAATCGGATCCTAACATATTATCCACTTATGTCGTGGTAACTCGACTGTGTCAACAGGCCACGCGTTGTCAAGTGCTCTTCAGGAAACTATCGATTTCATGTAAACGTGTCTTTAGTAAAAAAACGACGATTCATGGTCCAGTGTCGACATACGACACTGATGCGTTTAGTGTGTGAATTGCAATCGTAATGCTTACGCAATAAGAAAGTTGTTATTAGAAAGGACACATTTGGTAGGATAGAGTGTGTGGGGATTAAGTGATACACATCTGTTTGCATTTAAAAATGGTTTGATATTTTGTTAGACAACAGTGCACCCTATTTTACTGTACCTTTTTTGACTGCGTCCTAAACTTGATTATACCATTAATTATTGCATGACTTTTGTACTATGATCTGGTACTATAAAATACACAAAGTTCCTATTGGTAGTACTGCTTAAATGACGAATGCAACCACTTCAGATGAAAAGATACCAAGACTATTAGATGCGAACACTAATGCAGGAATGCTTTATTTATTATTATCAAGTCGATATTCATAATGTGCACTCGAAGCATTATTAAAACATTCGCTTCTTTGTCGCTGATTGTTTATTTATGCGGTTTTATCTCTTGATATTTCAAGTGTTTTTCTCGTTGCACTTGCTGTGTCTTAGTGCCACTTTAAGTTCTTTGGAGTCTTCATACCCTGGATGTGTCAAAACTTCATTAAAAGTCTCGTGTCAACAACGCTCTTCAATCAATTTGCCAACTAAAACATTTGTGCCGAGCATGAGATGACCACCAAGAAGTTATTTAACATCCAATAATGCAACTGTATCGTTATGAGATTTAAGTTTATTTTCGTCTGCCGTGTTATCATCAGAGAATTATGAAGTGGGACACAAATTGAATGCATTATCAATACTGACAGGGATTGAGTGATCATTTCGGTAAAAACGAGTGATGCTTACAAAGTGACGAATGAATCTGAGTGTTAAGAGCACACCCTAAATGGAACCGTTTAACAACTCATTACTCTATGTCGGAGATATTGAATTAGCTTTTTAACCCAAAGCGTTTAACAGGCTCCTTTATTTAAGGACGTGAGAATAATCTCAAGATCGTTTTAAGAAAGTCAATATTGTTGTATACTTTGGACACCTTTTTATTTGCTGAGGATGCAAATAAGTGAGAATATTTATATTGTGTATTTATTTTACTTGGTGAAAATCATATTTAATGATCAACTTGAACGAACCTTCATAACATTTCTAGCTTTTAACAAAAATAATACCCGTTGTAATGTTTATACATATTGTGACGTCGCATACTAATAGTTCTAATGTTACCTATTTAAATAAGTATATAATAAAATAAAACTCCTAGTGATTGACTCTCTCCGAAATAAATTCTCAAAATTCGTCAAAATGCAGGTAAAGATTTCTGACACGAATTAAAATTCAAGTTGGACATTATAACATCAAGTAATTATACGTTATACGTATGGTATTTACGTAAAGCTAGAAAATCACCTTTATCAAGATCTCTCATCCGCCAAAAAAAGGACAGTCATCTACAGAGGTAGGTGTATGTATGTTTTCAATTTCAGGCACGCACCGATAATTATTTAACGTTTTAGTGCAAAACAATATTGTTTATGAAGACTTGGTATTTCCCAAAGCTCTCTACTGGCGCCGACAAGAGTCCTTCAGGTAGACTTACATTAAACACTCTTAAGGCGCAAGAAAAGGGCAGGTACGCTTCATTCACAGAATGCAATAAACATATACCCAGCGCCTAAGTACTTATTGATCATTGTATGGTGAACTACTATGGAATGTAAGACATCGTTACTTACTAATAACGATTATGTCTTGAGAATTTAATGAAATTCGATCACTTAAATCGCTCGCTATTAAATAAGGCTTTGTAATGTTCTATGTACATCGCTGAGACCGCCCTGTACCAAGCTCGGGTTACCAGAGGGTAACTATAGTTAAGTCGATACGACTAAACCTGAGTTAAGCGGCTAACCTGAGTTGGTGGCCTCTATATTCTGTAATGATAACTAAATCATCCATGTAAAATCCCTGGTATTTTTTAAAAACATTTGCGTCCAATGTCACAGTAGAAAATTAAAGTTTACTTTCTTTTGACTTGTTAGCGTTTCCAAAGAAGCGAGATATTGAACAAAACTTTTCAATTTGGATTTTTTAGTACCTCAGCAGATTGTGGTAAATTAAAACCAAATACTTTATGCAATCCAATCAAAGAAGAAACTGTTCATGTCACCAATATGTGAATTATGTCGTCTCCTTGAGATATTGTATAGATAACCAGTCTACAATGACCTTGAGTTCTTCATCTACTTTACTTTTACTATTCACATTATCTCGGAAAAAAACTAGAGACAGGTCAGCTTATACTGGTGGTCGATGATCGGCGGAGTTTGCGTGGGAGTCAAAGATTGCTTGTTTTCTTAGACTTTTCGCCTCATTAAGTGTTTGTATACACGCATTGGATAGGTCGCCGTCGATAAATGGTTGCCCAATATAAATGTTCACCATGTCCGATGGGAAAATTTGTGTTTATTTACACATTACACGTTTCTACTAGTGTTTGGTTTGGGAGAGTTGTGGAAGTAAGTGCAGTGCATTCTGCTATTAGCTTGTCTTATATCTCAATGTAATGAATAAAAATCAGAGCGAGAAAGGTAAAAATGAGAAATAAGAAATGTTTATTGGTGTTAAAAATTAAAACAAGAATCATATAAAAGAAATAAAAGAAGACATTAATGACTAATTTACTTACTTGGTCAAATCGGAGCATTTTAATAATACTAAGGTATTCGTTAATAGTAAGGTTTCCATAGCAAACAAATTTATGGATGCTATAATACCGCTAATAAATAATGAGGTAGGAATTCGCAATCATGACTATATGAGAAGTATTATAATTATGTTTTAAAATTGGTTGTGATTGTGATCTTGAAACTATGAAATAAAGATGACGAATCGTGTTATCCTCTTAATAACTCGAACTTTTACTTTCTTTGCTCAATAATTCTCGGCTGCAGCCTGCATGCTATTTGCAAATTGTGGGGACTTTGTCGCAATCTCAGAGATATAATCGAGGTTTATGCTATCCCAGTATCAATATTTCAATACCGCTTGTAACTTGATCACGTTCCCATCTATAATAAGCTTGCCTCTGAATTTTACAACAGTGAATAGTTATTTTGGTTTTTATTAATTGTATACTTATCAGGTATAAATAATTGTATTTTAATGAAAAACGTAACAATTAAGAGACCTTTATTTAACACAGTGAAGATTCCTTTGGTTTTTTTTAATACTACCGCATAAATAAAGGGATATAAATTTGCCTGTGTTTTTTTTTTAGTATTTACCGTTTACTTTCTTATTGTCACTATCAGCGTAATCCTATTATGTCGGCAAAGTCTTCTACTTATATAAAATTACTATCTCCGATAAATATTTTGCCAGAGCCACGGGTTTTAAAGTTTTAAAATGGTAAACATCACTTATAGCAGCTAAGGCATGAAACTTATTCTTCACAAATTGCTATTGGCAATTTTTGAATCAAAACTTTACATGCATTGCTTATGGTCTGCAAATTAAACACAATGGCGCTATTAGTACAAAGCCTTTAACAATGAGAGGTTACACTGAACAATGCCTGCGACTTATGAAAAAGGACCAACCAATTACCAATTGGGATCCGGTGCTGTTATAAGAAACTTAAGCGCTTCTCTTGATTGAAACAGATGGATTCTGACCAGTAAATACACTATAGTATTAATAACTATCTGAAATCTACGCGAGACAACTTGGCACCCATCTCTAGAAATGGCAACAATTTCGAAATAACTAGAGACACTAAACATGCATATTATATAACGAGAACAGTAGCCAAACGAAAGCCGCTGAAGCACATTGCTCGCAGAACTGATGACCAATGAAGCCAGAAATGAAGTTTTAAATGGAAACCACGTAGGTATTAGTTTCGGCAGGCTCTAAAATGATAATGCGATAACATGGATAGCAATGCTAGAATGTGGGAGAAATCAGGTGGAGTGAACGATATGATGAACAAGACATCAAAGTTCTTAGCTCTAATTGAATGAGTCAATAAATCAATTGAAAAGTGCTTATTGACGCTGTTAATCGTTAAGAGTCGTCTTGGAGGCGGCTTTGCTCTCACGCCTTACGTTGCAAGCAAATTTCATTTTTAAAAGACCAATTACTCTTTATTGGCTAATACAAGCGCCATTCCAATTAGAGTTCAATTTTCTTTGAAACCAGCTACTGCCCTAACACAATGCAATGTCTAAGTTGCAAACTCAATTTGATTTTACAGCTTTCGTTATTAAGAAGTTGATTGGTCATTATAAGTAGTACATACCAGGCTGCAATTGCAGTTGCAAGTTAGCTTAGTGAGGAAAGTTATAGTTGAGACGCAGAAGTAGGCATGTTTATAAATTACTAGTTGAAAACACTAAAACAATCGCATTGACTTTTCTGCGCTCACCTTCCATCTCCATCAGATCAGCTTGGTGGTACTATACGGGTGAAAATCTTGCAAGTTTTGTCATAGTTTGTGTGTTAGACGACGACCTAATAAAAGCGTTGTAAAAACGATTTAATTTGATCACATAAGTGTCAAATCAACTGTCGTGAAAACTGTATTTTTTTTAAACAAAACATGCTGACAGTAAAAAGTCCCAAGTAATAACGGATGTATGTGTCTCTTTGGCGACATTAAGTTAGGCTAAGTACCAAGGTCGGCTTGGGTCCCAAATTGTCGACTTCTTAGAAGCACGTGGTCTCGGGTTCACATACCATTGGGTGCTATTATTTGACCATGCACATTATGTTATGCGTGCTGTTTTTTTTAATCCGGATGGATCTTTAAGGTTTATAAAAGGTCAGATCATTGGATAAAATAGACTAGATCCTATTGGCCTGTTTTTCTATGGTCCCATTTATTTTATTTAGAGTATTTTTTAACGCGAGACCGATTTCAAAAGTCTCTTTTTTTGTTTGAAATTGTAGAGCTGTTCGAAACTCACTCAATTTTCTTCAGCGCGCGGACGTGCACGTTAAGTAAGATACCAAATTTTGAATATAACGGTGAGTTTTTGCAAGAACTGCTGCATCGAATAATTTACGCATACCGAATTTGTAATAAAAATTGGAATACTACAAATCATTCTTACCATGATGTCTGCAAATAAATATTTCATTTCATTTCATTTCATATTGTCTCAATAGCTCTAAAACAGGAAATAAAAATTAAAATACGCATTCCTGCCAACTAAAGAAACCTGACAAAAAATCTTTCTCAGAACGCTCCGCCGTTGTTCGCATGCCACCCTGTTAGCACACACTTGATAATTGTTCTTGTTCTACAAAAACACTGGTGGCTCCACTTCTTATAAATCATTAACCAATGAACTTGTTTTTCGTAGAATGTCATAGAACTATCCTTTCTGCTCTGAATTTAATGACATTGTCCGTTCAAAATTTGAGGAAATTTGGTAATGCAAATTCACATTCAGAGAAATAATGTAAGCCAAGTTTATTTTTGTTGCATACATAAATGTGTAGATGTATAAATTTAGTAAATAAACGAATACAAAGCATCTACTTAAAGCGTTAAAAACATATTACTTTAGAACTTATCTATTCTTGGAACCTGCGTCAATTAAGTATGTACCTACCTAAGTACCTACTTTCTACTTCATAAAATTTTCTACATTATTTTGACGATAAAGTGTAATTTTTTTTTCTCTTTATTGGTTCACCAACAATTATTTGCACTGATTCTTTGATAAATGTACATGCAGAAACATATAATTTAAGTGCAATAATCACTTATAGGTAAACACCACATGCAGTGTAACAGTTAACTAACTTAAAACTAGATTACTAAAACTATTATATATAGGTATACCGGTAAGTACATACAGTAAGCTACTATACATGGACTTAGATTTATAAATTTGTAATATATAATTTGACATACCAATTGTACCATATTAATCCTATTATTTGTTAACATTATTTCTTCTTCTTCTTCTTCTTATATTTAAGAGCCGTGCTCTTGTCGGTGGAGTAACCGCCATATCTCTCGATCCTGTGCCCGTCTTTTTAGGTCGTAATAAGACGGGACATCTGCTCTTTCCTTCAGCTGGTCAAAGTAGGTTAAGCGTGGTCTACCTCTTCCCCTTCTTCCTTCCATTTTACCTTCCATTATAACGTTCAAAAACCTATCGTGTCTAATCAGATGTCCAACCATTTTCCCTCTTCTCGTTTGTATTATCTTCAATAAGCATCTTTTCTCCCCAACTAAATTCAATACCTCTTCGTTGGTCTTTCTCTCTGTCCAACTAATTCTTTCCATCCTCCTCCAGCACCACATTTCGAACGCTTCTAATCTGTCTCTATCTCTCTGCGTTAAAGTCCAACTCTCACTGCCATATAATGCTATGCTCCAGATATATGTTTTAATTAGACGTTTTTTAGCTTTTTTGGAAATTTTAGCTTTAAGTAGGTGTTTCTTATTGTTAAAGGCTTTCTTTGCCATAGCAATTCTCTGGATGATATCTGCAGAGCATCTGGAGTCACTGGTTATTAAGCTTCCTAAATATCTGAATTTATTTAATTGTTCTATTGCAGCGTTATTGATTTCTATTGGAGCATGTTCTGGGGAATGCTTAGAGGCTATTAGTGTTTTAGTTTTACTGTGATTAATTTTTAGTCCAAATTGTTGAAACGTTTCGTCCATTTTTATAAGTAACTGTTGTAACTGGCCACTGTTTTCGGCAAATGCCGCAATATGATCTGCAAATCTAATGAAATGTATTTTATTACCATTGATTTTAACGCCCCCTACGTCTGACTCCTTAATGATCTTTATAGCACCTTCTATGAAAATATTGAATATGAGCGGTGAGAGCGGGCAACCCTGTCTTACCCCTTGTCTTATTTTTGCTTTTTCAACTTCCTCACCAACTTCGATGATGGTTTCCTGGTTTTTATAAAGTTCGTAAATTATTCTTCGATCTCTGTAGTCTATCCCTGCGTCCCTAAGGATACACATCATCTTGCTCCAGTCCACTTTGTCAAAAGCCTTTTCTAAGTCTATAAATGCAATGTGTGTTTTCAGATTGACTTCCAAACGCCTATCAACTAACAATCTTAGGGCCAATATAGCTTCTCTTGTGCCCTTATGTTGCCGAAACCCATACTGATCCGGTCCTAGTTGTGTTTCAATTATTGGTCTTAATCTGTTTTGGATAATTTTCAGTAGACTTTTAGATGCTTGTGATATAAGACTTAATGTTCGGTGTTCTTCACATTTTAAAGTATTCAGCTTTTTAGGTATTGTTACAGTTTTACTTATTTGGAAAATTAATTCTTAAAAATTATTTCTTATTTTGGTATAAAAAGACGATCCTAACGGTGAAATATTTTATTCCTGATTTTCATTATATTTTTATTTTGTATTCTTTCTGACGATCTCAATGTGAAATTCTCTTATTTTGACATGTAAAATATGCTGTTATTTGATATTGAGAAATAAATGTCTATGTCTACTTTTACAACGAGAGTAGGTAATTATATGTGTGTTTTGCAGGATTTTTATTACATAGCAACTTGACTTGGTAACAGTTTTAATTAAATTCAAATCTGATTTCTGGCCTTTAATATTGGAACTATTTATCCATAGTTAATTTACTTTAGCTTCCTAATAGGTACTTAGTTATCTTCCGTACCAGTCCTCCAGTGAACCCACAGGGCAATCCCGGCATTTAAGTTCCCACGGTAGTATTAACATTTGGGATGACAAAGTAGTTAAATTTACACTCGAGCGTAAACAGGTGTAGTCACGTCTGTGCGTTGACAGTTGTCAACTTGTCGGCCAACATCGAGGACGTAACTGCTTGAGGTGAAGATGTTGCATTGTTCAGATAAAAACGCCAGACGTAGTAATGTTTGACGTACTTTTCCGAAAACATTATATAACAATGACGGGGAGGGTCGAGCTTTATCACAACTTGTGTTATGTATATTTTTAAATGATTCAGGATTTGGTCAAGAAATTTCGGAGTGGCGTTGGTTTCTTTCTTCAAAGTAAAAGTAATTCACAGTCCGATGTCGGCAGTCTCCAATTCTGCATAATTTTATAACATCATGGATAAAATACAAGAAAGCAGTCTTTGAGATAGGTCCTTTTTAAAACATTTCGCGAAAACGAGAGCACTAATTGAGCTATGTTTTATTAAAATAAACAAATAAATCTAAACGTTCCCTGAGCAAGTGGCCTTATTGTCAGTTTTATTTATCTGTGACATTTCTTGGTTTAAGGGCGACAGTGACGAATGTTATTCTAAGCGGCGTTAGAATTCTGTGCATTTAGGACAAGTGCACTAATGTAACTTATTATTTCTGGCACACTACAGCGGTACAGTTCACCTCTATTGGTGTGTAAAAACACAGAATATTTAATAGTAATACACGTACAGAATGGCCACGGAATGACCCGCCTGAATCTAGCCCGCGCGCAACTCCCACCCAACTCGCCTTAACGTCATTTGTTTTATCTGGAGATGGTGAGTGAATCGTTGGCCCGCGTAGTGTTACACACGCATTTACAAGTGTACAGACGTACAGAAGTCAAAACATTGACAATTTGACACTTCATTCGAATGGTGTTTGAAATCGTGTTTTTACGGAACGTGTCCGCCGTGTGGTAAAAATTTAGTCGAAAAAACGTGTATCTATGTATTTTTTATCTACAGTCAACGTTAAGGATAGTGATCATTTTTGTACTTGCCTACTTTGTTGCCTGATTTGTTTGACAATATCGTATGGCAGTTGGAACTTGAGGTTGAAACAAACAAGGTGATCATCAACACGATCGTATTTTCAAGACGTTGGAGTGCGTGTTCAGATATTTATGACCCTTTTCGTTCATATAAATCTGATAGCGACTGTACAAAAAGTGATCAGGGAGTGCTCGAGGGAATTGTTCTAATTAGTGTCAACCGTATAACACCACCAATATAATATTATGGTTCTCGCCTTCGCCAATATTTTGCTAGTGGTAGTGGTAGGGCCTGGTGCTAGGTCCGTCCGGGGTAGTACCACCGTTTTCCCCGCTAACCTGCTGCCAAATAGCAGTGCTCGCACTGTTGTGTTCCGGTGGGGGTTGAGGCAGCCGGTGAAATTTCTGGCACAGGCATTCCATCTTAGGCCACGCATTCGAGATCTTATGGTTTCTTAATGGGGGATCATAGGATTTCGGTGTCCATGGGCCGCAGTGACCACTTACAATCAGGTGGGCTGTGCGCTCGTTTGCCTATACCATTGATATAAAAAAGTAATACGCTGTAACGCTGTTGAATCTCTTACATGATATAAATACTTTTTAACGCTTTTAGAAAATGTTTGAATCCTAGTGGACCTCTATATCTACTTTCCTCCTCTTAAACTTTCATCATCATTATCATCATTCTCCTACCCTACTTAAACTTCATAATCATCAACATCATCATCATAATCCTCTTAAACTTACCACCGGATAAAAAGCATATAGGTTTTGTTTTGATTCTGACAAGTCAGAAAATAATTGCAGTTCCTTGCCTTTATGTAATGTTAATACGGTGTTTGACGCTGTCTGTCTGTCACTGCCCAGATTTGCATTTAAATGGCTGCGTGGGAGATGGAGGAGCCCTTGTTTGTGCATGTTGAACATGGTAGTTCTGGTAAGATGTCAGAGATAGCTTGTAATTATGGAGTTAGTACTGCCTTCCGCGCGCGACTTTGTCCCATTGGAATTATGTGTTTTTTTTATAAGAAGTACCCTGTGTCCCCGGGTGTGTGTCTCCGGGACTCGAAGTACCTATTTTAAAACCAAATTTC
Source organism: Aethes cnicana (assembly GCA_963971205.1). Taxonomy (NCBI): domain Eukaryota; kingdom Metazoa; phylum Arthropoda; class Insecta; order Lepidoptera; family Tortricidae; genus Aethes; species Aethes cnicana. The sequence goes on from OZ020286.1 coordinate 10,991,860, forward strand.
ATCTAAATCGGTGAAGTAATTCAAGCATGAAGAGGTACTAACAGACGTCTGTCCAACAGAGAGAGTTACTTTCGCATTTATAATATTAAGTATATCCTAGCTTCTACCCGCGACTGCGTCCGCGTGGAATTCGGTTAACCAACTATAAACTATACGTTTTTCCTGGATAAAAAGTAGCGTATGTACTTTCCCGGGACTCCAACTATCTCCACGCCAAATTCAAATCAATACAATGGTTGAAGTGTGGAGATGTAACAGACAGACAGACAGTAACCGAAATATAGTTGTCACTATATTTCGGTTACTACATATTAACTTACATTTTTAGTAAAATGTAAGTTAATATGAAAAATTAAACCTGGAACAAAGTAAAACTTAAACATGACTAAGTATTATGCGACCACGTGTATTGTGACATAAGTTTCGCGTCTGGCTGCTCTGGTTGCAACTGGTCCAGGCCAGGTCGACGACCCTCACCTTGTTGCAATGATTTATGCACGGGAAGTGTAGGGAATGCAAACTGGCCGTTTACGACCGTTTTCGGGTTCCAATTTTGAAACTTGTTTTTTTTTTCGTGGCGAAATTGTAGGCTGGTTTAGTTTTAAATTCGGCCAGGTTGAAGAGTAAATAAATGATGGATTTACCATTGTTTGTAAAAAAGAAGACTGACGGATAAATCTCGAAAAAAAAACAGTTAAATTTAAGTTAAACATGCCACATGGTGATGTTTTTAACTAAAGAGAAGCCAGTGATTTAATTAACTGTTGCTTTCTTGGAATTTATATAGATCTAGCTTAACTGGCACCTCTTAAACATTACTTATAAATAGGTAAATAATGCCCACCGTCGTTTAGATGGTATCGATAGCAATTTGCAAGACGGCGCTAAGGCTAACTGCAGCATAAATCGTTACAAAAAGGACACGAATTAGGTACTTTAAATAGCGAGAAATATACAAATTTAACTTCACGGTAAATGAAGACAAGGTCCACTAATTCCAGAAGCAGTACTTTGAAAATACTCGGCAGCACCCGCTATTCTATTTTCGGTATCAAATCAAATATTTATTTATTTGCTTAAAACACAAGTAGGTACCATATAGGCACAAACAGAAATGTCTGGTGGACCCCAAACTAGGCTGGAATTGTGTCTTGGGACCCTGGAGTACAATAGGATATGTAAAATAAAAAGGAACTTTACTTAGAATTACATAACCTTAATTAAATACTAGTTTTATTATTATTATTATTATAAATAATAACATTCTTGAATCAGAGAGAAGTTAGAAATGATTATTACTATCCTAAACAAGAATTAAAACTACTTAAAAATAACTGAAATACTTATAAATACTCGAAAACACATAAAATTTACAAAAAAAAATCGGCCCCCGCGGCATGGTACCGAAGATGCTGGCAGCATTTCCCCGTTGTATGGTGATGCTCAAGCGTTGAGCAAGGAAGCTACCAGGTCTTCGGTCCCTGGTGACGTCGACTAATCTCTTTGAAATTTCTTTGTCAAAATCAAGAGCTTTAGGACCCTACGGACCAAGTGTCTCGACACCATGTTTTATTTAAACTATCACTATCCATAAACGACATGCACAACTGAGGGTGTGTGTGTGGTATAACGCGCTACCGGTATAAAGGTAATAATTTTCAGATATTTCAGTCCCTGGTAGCTATAAAAAAGTGCATCACTACGCAGGCGAGATAAATCTGGTGTTGATGCACTTGATCGGCGCGGTTACAGCGTCAATGTCACGACCGTCAACCGTTTGTGGCATAAGTTGACATAACTGGTCATTATCATCATCGTATCAGCCGATAGACGTCCACTCCTGAACATAGGCCTCCCCCAAGGCTCGCCACTCCGACCGGTCCTGTGCCACTCGCATCCACCGACTTCCCGCGACCTTCACCAGGACATCACTCCTTGTTGGAGGCCTACTGACATCGAGTGCTAAATTGTTACAATGTATGTAGACAGGATTGGCTCGTCCACACAAAATCTCTTCTGTTGTATCATCATCGTTATAATTTCAGTTAAGTCATCAAAATACCTTTTTTTATACCAGTGTTATAAACGAGCGTACAGCCCACCTGATGGAAAGTGGTCACTGCGATCCATGGACACCGAAATCCTTCGATCCCCCATTAAGAAACCATAAGATCTCGAATGCGTTGCCTAGGAGTAAGATGGAATGCCTCTGTGCCATAAATTTCACCGGCTTTGGCGTTTTGGTGTTTACAATTTGATTTCTATAAGCCCATCATTCGGTTTTACTATGGAATAAATAGTATGACAGAAGTTTTGGCTTGAACGAGACTATAAAACTAGTCTATCAAATTAAAAGATTTGATCGCTTCGATATAAATTAAGTAGTTCACAGTTAATTCGTTATTTTATTGGTAATGGAAATTACTTTTAAAATATATTGCTCGATCTTGATTAGAATTGATTGTGGTAGAGCTTTTATTATATGCCAGGTGTTGAACATATTTATATATCCATTATTTGTTATGTATACTTTATGTATAACATACAATAATAATCATTTAAATTGGATAGTTACTCAAGTTTTGAAGTGACACAGAAAACGACAATCGCAGTTAGAGCTTTGCAGTACCTATACTTCAAATCGCTTTCATAACTTTCGTTATTGAAACAAGTTACTTGAAATATTCAGACACTTTTCAGTTTGCCTGTGGAAACCGTTATGTTGAACTCAATGGTAATATCAAACCCATCCCGAATTTACAGCCGCCATCAATGCAAGGCCATTTTGTTCAGTGGATCGTAAATACGAAAATTACTCAATTCTAAACTTATAATTAAAACATTATACGCCGTAATTTTAAACTCTATTATGGTTGTGTTATTTTTAGTATGTATACTAAAGGTTATTAAGTTTAACGGTAGGTATAATTGTAAATTATAACCTGCCTCAACCCTTCAATTGGCCAATGCTCATAGACATAAATAATACTTCGAATGGACCCGGCCTAACGTAGATACATGTCATGTTTCCCCACTTCATTGGTGTCCAATCCAAAGTTAAACTTATATCGTGACACTAAAGCTGGGTCACATTTTTTCAACAACGAGACGAGTTTTTAGATACTGAGAAACAGTTTCGAAAAAAGTTTTTTTAAAAACGCTTATTGTCACGCACGCTCGGTGACAGAACTTTGGATTGGGCACCGTGGAAGTGGGGACATATTACGTCTACGTTAGACCGGGTCTATATTATTTACGTCTATGCCAATGCTGTATTAAATGTAGCATTGGCCAATTTAAGGGTATAATAAAAGTAATTAACTGTCAAAAATAGCAGATCTGAAAAGAGTGCATGATGGATAAAACCTATGCCACTTAGCCAGTAAACATTTTTTCTTTTTTAATTTTAATATTATTTTATGGCTCAGGCGTGCATACGGTTAAGTCTACCTAAGCAAACAATGAACGTGTATTTTTAGCCCTGGTACATAAATAAAAAAAAAACAACGTAATTTTAATTGACGTCGGCCAGCCAGTACTTATACACGATACAACTTAGAAGGCGCGTGCCGAAACACTTCAGCCGTTGACACATAGCCTATTTTTGCTTAATTCCCGCGCCTTCACAGTTGTGTAAACCTGCACTAACCTATCCTCCTATCTCTGACCTAAATATATTCACCGATCATCAGTTTACGACGTTATAATCTTATAATGTGGTACAAGCGCCGCCGATCCATAAAAGTGCTCATAAAGTCTTAATTACTCACACGTTATTTAATCACAACTTAGTCCTTTTGGGTGATTTGGGATCGTAAAGTTAAACGCCTCGTTTTATAGGCGCCGCATAGTAAAAGCTACAAATAGGTTGCTCATTGCGGTTATTTGACTAATAATAAAGTAAGCGGGTTTTTATAATGAAAAAATCTTCACGTTTTTCTACAGAATCGATTGAAGATTTTATTAAGAAATGGAAAAGATTTCTATAACTAGATAATAAACTATAGGTATCTAAGGTACCAAAGTTAACAAAATACAGTATATCAACTAAGTATATCAAGTATCAATCACTCTGTTATACTGATTCTCCGGGACCTTCTTGAGTGTTACCCCTTTTCTATGAGAACTTAGGTAATTATTTCCCCAGAGAGCAGTGTGAAATGTGATAATTAGGCGGGAACAATTTTATGGCCTCCACACTTTATACGCATTTGATTACCGAGTCGACAGTTTTCATAACAATTGCTGGGTTTATAGGCGTCACTTTCTTACGGGTACGTCAAAAGACTATTAAATGTCAAGAAGCTTCTACTCTTTCGTTTTCGTTTAGTTTTTAAATATTTGGCCTGACATGAGTTGACAACACTTAAATAAAAAAGCTGGCATTCAATTTGAATTGACCACTGAACTTTTCGGTGAAGGAAAACATCGTGAGGAAACCTGCACGCATCTGCGAAGTAATTCAAAGATGTGTGTGAAGTCCCCCATTTCGCACTCGGCCCGCGTGGGGTGGGGACTATAGCCGTGATGAGAGGAGGCCTGTGCCCAGCATTGGGACGCAAATAGGCTGTAGTAGTAGTAGTAAATAAAAAAGCTAAAGCATGTCAAATTACTTATTGACGAAAGTGTACTAGTTTTAAGCGCATGTTCGTCATCTTGTCTTAAATGGACTTCAGCAACGCATTCGAAATCTCATATGAGATTTCGAATGCAAAATCACACACAGGCACTGGCACTTAGATATAAGAAATCATATGATTCCTTATATCTAAGTGCCAGTGCCTGTGTGTGATTTTGCTACCTAAAATACCATAAAAAACTATGTTCTACCAATCATGCTCTAATCCTAACGGATTTTCTACGGTTACCGCTACAGAACTGATGTTAAGTCATTTTCTCAACTTTTACTGCAAATTGGCATAGCTTCACTCGTGATGGTCCTGTTAGCAACATACTCGTAGTTCACAAGTATCACAACGTTTAATCGAAAGTCGCCAAAGTTGCTCTCTGCAACAGTATGTTTACGTCTTTAAATTATATGAGGAAACTTAGGGATACATAAATAGTGTTGGTAATAAAATTTGCAGTTCTCTTACATTAATTATAATCTTACGAATGTTGTTATGTTTGTTGGGGTTCGATCCTGGAGTGTATTAAGATGACAAAATTACCTAAGTATATAAACTATATTCCAAAACCTATTCCAAAATTTGAACATGGCCATATAAAATAAGTATTGCAATCTTGGGCGAAAACTGAACACAAATGATTAAAAATAATTCAATGGGGGCTATCGCGTGTGAATTTGCCACTAGAGGCGCTAGTGTCGCGTGAGGTCCAATAACATTCACTTTTTATTGGTTTTGGCGGGCATCATAATTTCTTTAATTTACCTGTTGAAAAGTCTCGAAAGATCTCCTTCGTGAAATTATCGCAAATATGGATTATTTGGCGATGCATGTGAACGCTTTGAAAAATAAAGCAATTTTTCCGAACAAAACGGAACTGCACAACATTGCGGCATATCTACTCGATATGATGATAGTTATTTATAATTAATAAACTCAATGAGATTCAAGATTTAAGACTTTGTTTCAGCGATGATCTTATAAAGTCGCCTTTGACAGCTATACCTCTGGACCTTAGTCAACAGTGGCGCCAACTGGTGAGCAAAGAAACGATAGTCCCCATTGCAGTCGCGCAAGCAAAATCTCATTTACATATTCAGTTGTGTACTCTACCTTATTACATCCGCTTAAATTAGTTTCATATTAATGTTGCTTGCTTTATATGCAATTTGTATCACTCAGTACAAGCCTGGCCAGCTGATTAAACAGTAGACGTTAATAGAAAATCACTTGTCTAGGATTTGACGGTTAAATTGAATCGTGCCAACCGTCTGCCCTTTACTTTAGACCTTCAAGAAATCTAGATTATTTATAGTACTAATATTATGCATATTAATCAAGGGGATTAGACTTCGAAGAAGCTTAGCTGACAAATGAAGTCGATTAGTTCGACGTAAGGTAGATAATAGAACAGATATATTGTGGCATAGCAAGTGGCGTTGAGAAGATGATAGTGAGGCAAGAAGGTTGTAGAATGAAGGCCGAGAGCCGGAAAGCGCAACATCGGCCTGCAACTAGCGCACTGAACAGACATGGTGAAAAGTGCAGGAAGAAAATGGATGCGGTTGGCGACCAACAGATGGAAATGGCGCAAACACACATACGGCTAGGAGACCTATACATACGACCATATACGATTGTGTATGGAAGAAGGTTGACGATATTTTGGACATGATTGATTACTTAGTAGTAGTTCAAGTAGGAGTTCAAATCTCGCTTAGCAATCAGGTATTAGACAATAATAGTAATGTGCTAACTTTAATTTGCCCTACCTACCAGGCGCTGCCTGTGGTCACATACACATAGAGAGGGATCACATTGTAATAAGTTATTTCGCGTCTTAGTGTTCTGAAATTAAAAATTACATCAAATGTGCAAATTGAGATGAGTAATGCATGCAATAACCTATTAAAATTTTAAGGATTTTAATGCGCACTCATCGTCAGAAACAAATAAAACAGCACAACCGTTGCGGTATGAAACAACATTATTACTACGAGGCTACGAGCCGAGAGAAGCCCGACTGCCACCCATGATGAATTCCGGACTCCCAGTCATAAAAATGACCCACAACAATGCATTATTTACCATTATATATCGGCAACGCGACAGAACAACTAATTACAAACTCAAACATCTGAGAGACGTAGGTGTAAAAGGTACGGGCGGTGCAGCAGAGTTGTTTGATGCTATCTCCGAAAAACCACCTCCGAACTCGGACAGCAACAATCAAATTGTGTAGATCAATATTGACCTTTGCGTAAGCCTCGCGTTCCCACGGTGTCCTGGCCAACCTTCTCATGTTCTGAGGGAAATAAAACCCCGGTTGTTGAATGTAACACTAAGGGCGCCTGCCCTTACACAAACAAATTGTAGCACAAATATTGGTACTGATTATTCGGTTACTCCATGGTATCCTCGGCACAATGGCGGCTTTTAAGCCGTAAAAGACGTGGTAATTGGATTGTATTTTTGTGTAATCGCTCTTAACTTTTGATCCTTGTTTAACCAGTTTACAAAGTTAAGTTTGCGTATGATAAAGGCAAGCTGTTTAGGTTTTTAACTTCAGGCCAGCTTGGTCGAGAGGCGCCTACGTCTCTATAATCGTGTCAACATTGATAGGCACTACAATGCCCTCGCCACCGAGGTAGCGTCAATCATAAACACGTCTAAATCCATCGTGGCAGTAGTTGTATTATCCTTAGATTTATGAATGCATTATCCACGCACGACGTTAGTATTAAGTGTAATTATCGCAAATCATAATGTTTGAAACGTATTAGCGGCGTTCGTTTGTACAGTCCAGTTCATGAATGGAGATGCTCGAGTGTTTGCATTTGGATTCATTGCATTTCGCAACCAAAGCAGAACTTCTGGCAGATTTTGCTTGAATTTAAATTGTGAGTTTAATGGTGATGATTATAAAGTTGCGTTTGTAGTTAATGCTTGGGTTTGAGGTTGCAGGTAAATTGGTAAGTGGTCCTGCTGCGATGTTTGTTGGGGTTGTCAGTGGAGTCGTTTAAATTGATCAGATAAGGCTGCAGGGCGCGGCACATTTCTGCGAGAGTTTGAAAGGTGACGAGGCTGAAAAGCGGTGGCTTGTTTGAGAAAGATCTTATTAACATTATCCAACCATTATGCATATGTGTGCAATGTGTGTTCTTATTGACTAATTACGGCTACGGCATATGTCACTGTGGAAAAAAGCATTTAAAGTTACAATATCATGAAATGTTCCTGCATAAGTATGTAAATAAAGGCTAAAACCCTAATTAATATTTTTTCTCTTTCAGATATATTTCAAACGAGACTTGACCACTTAAGGAGTACAAAATTATTAAGGTAAGTCAAACATCACAAACGAATGCAAATTAGAATAGAGTTCAGTCATGTAAAGGTAATATTTTACAATTGGTCTGTCAGTGTCATTTCTTCGACTTTTAAAAGATATAATGGCAGGGCATATCGATGAACATAAATCTCTTGACGACAATAAAATGTTAGTGAAAAAGCCATAAATTTTATTGGCTATCACAATGCATCCAATTGTGATAATAAATTCGGAGTAATTTTGCACCAGACATACCTAACTGGTAATTTATCTAGGTATCACAATAATTAATATTGGTTAATCTTGTCAATTTGGTCAAAGAAATGACATTTTCAATACAAATGTAACGGATTTTTTGAAAGACTCTCTCAAACGTATGTAGATGTAAGTAGTTCATTTTCTATGACATAGCTCCTAGGCAATGACAAACCTTGAGTTTGGACCTTTATGGAGTAGGGACTTTGGCTTGGCAGTGGGAGTGAGAGATATCGTTCATAAGTTTCTACTTTCTTAGAGCTGCCTATAGTGTGTTGACTAAAATAAAATAAAAACACATAAAATACATGTATACGAGTAATTGCCACATCATGCAATATGATACCTAGTTCCCGAAAAATCGACACTATTTTTCTCAGTCTTTGTACTGTCAAACTTGAATGGTTATTCCCAGACTTCCCTTTTCATTTTGGTTGCAGTTACAAAACTCTCTGATGTCTGTTTTACAAGATTTATAATCAAAACCGACATCTATCAAGTCTCGGATGCCTCATTTAGCGTCATAACCGAGCATGACCGCGTCGCCACTTCGCGGTGACAAATGACGGGCGCTCACGACTTAATCTGTCATCCTTTTGTTTTCCATCCTCATTAAGACACTTCGCTGTCAAATTGAGACGAGTGACATCTCAGCTCTCAATATAGATTTCAAGAGTTTAAAATGTCACTCGCAATTTAAACGTCAACAGTTGAATGCGTTGTTCATGAATGAAACTTTGACGGGAGCTTTTAGAGTAACCTTTGATGTTCCCGACATGGACAATTGAGATATGGGCTTTTCGGAAAGTGTCTTTAGTTGTTTTACAAGAATTGCCTTAATTTGAATCACTGGGACCGACTCCAACTAAGCCTCTTTATAAAAAGAGGAAGGTCTCCAAATGGCTACCTACATTTTTACAATTTATGTTTCTTGGCAGTTAAGAATTACAAAGCTTAACAGTGGAAGTCTTTCGGCTGAAATCATGATACAATACAATACAATACAATACAATATACTTTATTGAACACCACACAATCAAGGAACAGTAGACATAATGTAATTACACAAAAAGGTATGGCATACAGCGGCGGTCTTATCGCTTAATAGCGATCTCTACCAGACAATTGGATAGTGGAGATGAAGAAAAACAAACTAGGTTGGTAGGCGGTGCTCTGTACTAAGATGTGCAGAAGAAACAAACACAAAAAGTAATAAACATACTTAAATACTTTTATATATAAACATACATAAACTTACATATAAATAGATAACAGCCAAATAAATTAAAATATGTAAATCATGATGATTATATAAAACTTAAAAAAAAAACAATAAGGTCACTTGGGGTAATTCCATCAATGGGGCAATTTCATATTTTAAAGTTATTGCTGTAATGCAAAATAATCGGGATTACCACTTCCCTCTTTTTGGGTATTGGCTATAGTGAACGAGTGGGTAGCGGTGGGTATTAGCTTCTAATTTTTGCGTTTCAGTAACATTATAAAAAATACGAAATAACCCCATTCACGGAATTCATATGATAAAAAATCATTCGACAGACCAATAAATTTCAATGAAAGAATACCTATCTATGCAAGATTGTGATGTCGGCACAGCGGGCATTTCTCTTAAGGTCAAGATCACTTAGCGAGAATTGAGAAAGATTGGAGAGAATTGGCCGTAATATTTTCACTGCCCGATACTAGCTCTCACTCTTAATTAAACAATATTGTTCATGCGCTCGGTTGCGCGTGTATTTTCCTATTTCGACCTCAAGGCAGCGGGTATAAGATCGTGTAAGGAATGACACAAGTGCATTGTTTTCAATATTCATTGCCAAGGCGTCGCGGGCGCCGTAAAATCTTCAAGTAGTCTAAAATGATCATTCAGCGAAATGTCGCGGGCAATAGCCGAGCTTTCTGGCAAAACATCATGAATGTTAATAAGGTGTTCATTGCCCACGAGGGTTTTTTTAATGCTTTAATTTTAAGGGAACATTCTTCAGGTACTTATAGTGAGTTCATTTCTTCAAGAAATTAACTAATATGTAGGTATTAGGTACTTTTAAGCCCAATGGGCTTATTGTGAATGTCACTTGTTTTGCGATCCCTAAGACAATGGGTAGGTGCTTTTTCTGTATGAAAATGACATTGTTATGTGCCTAAACTAGACACTTTAACCTTTAACCTCAAATAGCGCACAGAAGGTTCATTTTTCATAGCCCCCCCCCCCCCCCCCGCCCCTCTCCGGTCACACCGAACTCGTACACGCCCAAGCAGCATACCAAGCTGTATTTAAGTTCATGTTCTTACTATAAGCTGTATAAGAAGGCTCTAATAAGCGCCTATACCTACATACAGCCCTTATGAGTCCAAAACGTGCCCCAAATTATACACACTCTGCGTTGGTACATGAACATAATTAATTTTCGTAAGGACTCACCGCTTACGCACACGCATTTGGTGTGACATGGTCTTAATGGAGTAACGTTTATCGGTGCAGTGCAACTTACTGATATTTTCGAGATTTTTTATAAAAGTAGACAGAGCATCCGTAAATATTTAGGTACAGTCAAGGGCATTAATATGTATACACCTTTGGACCTTAACACAACGGAAGAGGATGCAAAAATGTACACATATTAATGCCCTTGACTGTACCTATGGCGAATATGGTACTTGATATTTTAAGTCATGGATAAGCACTAGCGTGTGTGGTGTTGTGGTTTGAATAGCCGTGGTGGCCTTGTGGTTTGATCTACCGCCTCCCATGCTGAGGGTCGCGTGTTCAAATCCGGCTCGCACCTTTGAAATTATTTATGTGCGAAATTCAATTTGAATTTATTATTGAGCTTTTCGGTGAAGGAAAGCATCGTGAGGAAACCTGCACGCATCTGCGAAGTAATTCAAGGATGTGTGTGAAGTCCCCGATCCGCACTGGGTCCGCGTGGGGACTATAGCCCAACCCTCTCGTGTTGAGAGGAGGCCAGTGCCCAGCAGTGGGCCGTAAAAAGGCTGTGTAGTAAGCACTAGCGTGCTAGCCTCAGATCTCGGAAAATGGAAATTAATTCCATAATATTATAATTAAGTAGACTAGATACGTCAACATAGGCGCCATGATCGCCGCATGAATAAGAGACGTTGCTCAGACCTAAAAGGCCAAATGTACGTATCAACTCAGTAAGACTTATGACATTTCGTCTCAAGTGACGAACAGACCAATGAACATGATTTTAAGGAGATAAAGTCTGCCTTAACCAATTACAAAGTAATTGACATACTAAAACACGTTTACAATCACTGTTACTTAGTATGAACAGTTATATCTTTGATGAAAACTTCATCCTATTATAGACTTTATAGCTTCTATTTATAGTTATGAATGCAATGGACATGTGATGTTACTTAAAACCAGCTGATTGTATGGTCCTGATGTGACAATTTAAATGCTTTATGTTGATTTTTATCCGGCTAAAAGGTTAATAAATAAGTGGAAGTTTTGCATGAGTATGTTTAATTTATTGAAACTTGTCCATGCACGCCTTGACTCCGTGATTTAACACTCTGTTAATGTTCAAGCTACTCTAAAATTATTCTCTATGATACCTACATCGATCGCTTAATGTTTATCGAGCTATTTGACAATTTTAGTTCGCATTAGCGCCATCTATCCGCCATTACCAAAACTATCACAGATAATATTTATTGCGACTACACTTTTTGACATGTTTGTCGTCATAATTTATACTTTTATAGCTTATTGCTTCTTAATTCTTGCGGTATTTGATTAATTTTTTAACTCAACATCATTACTCATTCCCTGGTACGATTTCCTGCGTGTGGCCCGATAATCAGATGATTAATTTATATCGATACCTACATATTAAAATTAATTATAAAAAAATGTTTATAAATTCGTTGTTATTATTCATAATTTTAAATAAAGTGTAACATCCGCTGCACCTATGATTTAAGTAAGTAGGGACTTACGTTCTTCCATCGTTTAGAATTCTGTGTTTTCAGCTTCAGTATTAATTATTGCAGAAATAAACTGAACATTTTTAGAAAATTTGTTTGTCTTCATTCCTGCCTGACTCGAGAAATACTTGCTCTATTTTCACAAAATCAGGTAGAGCATTTGAAGGAATGATAGACGCATTAGAGGTTTTCCCTTGTCCAAAATATATAGGTAAGTACATATCGCAAGAAACGATTCCTACATCTCTTGCTAGACAAATTGTTCATTCGCGAACAAAATCACAGGCAACAGTTAGTGATAAATTATGACGTTTGTTTACTAAACTTTAATCAAACTGTAATTTAAACAGTAAGTTCTACCGTAAGATTAAACAAACGATTAAAGAACCAGTTATATTGATTTGATAAAGAGACAACTATCGCCAAGTTGCTATGTGGCGTCGTTGAATATAATTAGTTAAATATTATAAAGTGCTTCAAGCTTATTTCGACTGTTTTCTATTTTACTTTTGTCTTGAAAGGCAATAGAAAGAAAATTGAACTCAATTTATACTACACGTAGAGTTAAGCCTAGAGTGGTATATGATGTTACAAAATGACTTACCACACTAATATTTAGGTATCTATTACCATAAAATTTATTAGTAGCAGGAAAGACAGCAATGAAAATGGGTCACTTTATATGGAAAATCCTATATCTGTTGAGTGCCTAGCTGTTGAGTGTACCTATATCGTTCCTCCATGTTAGGTATTGACCGTTTTTTTATTAAGTAATTAAAATAAACAAACATGTGTACATATAATTTACGTCATTATTAGTAGGAGATATGGCCTAATTATTTAACAATTAAGTAAACTTGGATTGTTTCAAATAACAAACAACAGCCTATTTACGGCCCACTGCTGGGCACAGGCCTCCTCTAATCACGAGAGGGTTGGGCTATAGTCCCCACGCGGGCCCAGTGCGGATTGGGAACTTAACACACATCCTTGAATTACTTCGCAGATGCGAGCAGGTTTCCTCACGATGTTTTCCTTCAACGAAAAGCTCAGTGGTGAATTCAAATTGAATTTCGCACATAAATAATTTCAGAGGTGCGAGCCGAATTTGAACCCGCGACCCTCTGCATGAGAGGCGGTAGGTCGAACCACTAGTCCACCACGGCTTCTTCTTCTTCAAATAACATAATTGAGGGCAATATCTCTTATATTGCTTTTAGAAATAAGTACCAAACGAAATTCGCGTCGACTTTTCCAAGATGGTGTTACGAAACTTAATTCAAGACAACGTTTAGATCGTAATCCTAATCAAAGCAATTTATTCATTAAATCTCAACTAGATATCATTAGTAGAAAACTAATTTAGAAATGTTAATTTTATTGTTGGCTTGAAGTGTTTATGGTGCATTACTGACCTGCTAGGCACGACGTGGAAGTCAGAGGCGAATGTCCTAATGTACTAGGTAATACGTTGGTAAAGTACATAATTACATATAGATGTAGATCCTTTATGTACAAATCCTTTTTTTACTTAATCAAATGAACCGTCCACAACAGTCAACCTGTTTCGTTGTTTTGCGCAGGCCTTCTGCCATCACGAGAAGATCTAGTCTATTATTTGCATGTATACCAGCTTTGACTCACGATTTCGTCCGCGGCGAATTAAAAATTTTCAATTATCTCCTTTTTACCCCATAAGAATTTCTCAACATCCTTTCTCAGTGCTCTCTTAGATACGTACGTCTATAGGCTTGGATACACTTTTAAATCTGGATCACTAGTTCTCTATTATCGCCCTGTAACTAGCTTCTAGTATTACATTGTAATGAGCTGTCAGTAAAAATACTAAAATTTCACTTTGTGATTGCAAATGGCTGAGTGGATTCGGACATTGTTTCTCGTTCCATATGAGCCGACAGAGTGTTTGTTGTATGGGCTATCGAAAGCTGGGGCCAAATGATGATGGACTTTGATCGACTCTGATAAACTAGCTCAGTAACAGAGTAAAAAAAAGATATCTTTTCTGCGGTCAAAGAAAATGGCAAGAGATTGGTTAGATTGTAGGTTAGATATCAAATGGTCCTAGTGGACGATCAGTGCTGGTAGCAATGCTAGCACATGCTGAATTAGGACCATTTCGTGACAGGCCACAACACTTTATTTATCCTGTATTGTAATTTGTTTTTTTTTAATGTGTTGACCTGTCATGAATAAATGTTTTCTTCTTCTATACTGGTTTTGTAGTGTGCCATGCAGTTTCATTTCATCGTCATCATCACCATTTAGTTTTTTAGTGTTCTTTCAAGTTTCATTTAGAGTTCCTAAAATGGTTTCGCAGAAAATAATGTGAGAATTAAAATATGTGAATGTTTTAGTAGTATTGTAGGTGAAGGTAGGAAAATCAGCTGGTATGCGGTGCGGTGGCATGGCATAGCGCAGGTACTGGATCTGCGTGTCAAATCTTGTTGGAGGTCTGTACCTACGAGTAGAAGTGGATTTTTATTTTAAACTAGCTTCTTCAACTACATGTTTTTTTTTTCGGGATAAAAAGTAGACTATGTCCTTCCTCGGGACTCCATCTATCTCCATACCAAATTTCATCTGAATCCATCCAGTGGTGTAGTAGCGTGAAGACGTAAACTAAACAGACAGACAGAGAGACTTTCGCATTAATAATATTAATCTGGATCTATTCATCCACCTCACCATAGTTATTTTGATAAATCTCTATTGATTAGATTGCCAGTTACCATCCTTCTTTTGTGTTCTTTATAAATATGTACTTATAAAAGCGCGCTTCACGTTCACTATCACCACAGCCACTCGATTTCACATAACATCTTGAATCTATGGCGTATAAACATAACCGATGAAAACATATAGGTACGTATAGTACGTAAGCGCGTGTGCGCCGCCGGTGGTCGTCGATAAATTATGTCGCCACCATCCGCGGCCAGTAGTAAAACATTTTGTTTTGTCGGCGGCGTAAAGTTTTTTTTTGTAATTTATGTGGACGACATGGTTATTGAAAGCCAAGTCATGATCATGAAAGTATGAAATGAGGCAGCGTTTGGTACCTTTGATGTCTTTGAGCTACAATACAATAGAAATTCTCTTAATTGAACACTATACAATAAATTTAGGAAAATATGTAGTAAGGTAGGCGGTCTTATCGCTAATAGAGCAATCTCTCCCAGACAATATACATACGTAGATTTAGGCACATACCCAGCTGGTGGTAATATACTGATACAGGGACCGTTCGGATGGCCACCACCATCTTTGCGCGCTTAAGGGATAGGTAGTCAAAGATCACTTTCTTCCACTTAGTACACTGACATAGTTATCTCTCTTCAGGTACTTACTTCCCTTGCCCTCCTCATACATACTCATTGCTTTAGCTTTAGACTCTACATACATACATAAACTCACGCCTTTTTTCCGTTAGGGTTGGCAGAGATCAGAGAATGTCACCTGCTTCTATCCAAGCATGCCTCCCTTGGTTTAGTCCCTTAGACTACTACTGTACACACGAGTATATATAATATATATATATTTAAATTATATTCGAAGGCTAAATTGACAGTACCTAGAAGACAATTAAGAAACGAATAAATAAATAATTTTCATCTAATATTCCGCTTTTAATTCGATAAGCATATATTTATCTATCCATTATATGAGTATTAAATTATAAACTGCCATTAATAAGTTTAATTAAAAAGACAAAATTAATACAAACAACTGTTAATTATTTAATTCTTCTTTTGTATTTAAAGAAACCAGATTCTGTCAAATTATCTCAGTGAAAGACATGCTACCTAACTGTCGTGCTTATTAAAATATCTATTCAGAATTAAGTTATTCCTTACCCAATGGGTGTGTCTCTTGGAAATCGTCCAAAAAAAAGACATTCAAATTTGTCGACTGCTACAAAAATTTGATGAAGTGTAATTTAGAACTTATAAGACAGTTTAATGTTCTCTCCATTGGTGGTCTGCGCTTTATTTTATATCAATAATGTATCACGAAATTTCGCCTGATACGATCATCATCATCATCATTTCAGCCGAAAGACGTCCACTGCTAGACATAGGCCTCCCCCAAGGCTCGCCACTCAGACCGGTCCTGCGCTACTTGCTTCCACCGATTTCCCGGGACCTTCACGAGGTCGTCGCTCCATCTTGTTGGAGGCCTAGCGACAGCTCGTCTCCCGGTTCGCGGACGCCACTCGAGAACTTTCCGGCCCCATCTGATACGATCAAAGTTGTTTAATAATTGATCATTTCGTACAAGTCCTAAACACCTGCGAGCAATAAAGCAACTGTTAAAATGCATGTATTCAAGGCTGTTAACCTGGAAATGATCACATGTTTATTAAAGTGTGGACTGCTCAATACGGGTACAGTCGGGCGCGTAAATCATCTGGAACTGTACAGTCACCATCAGATATAACTGAGCGAATAAGGTGATCATAAATATTTGAACACGCTCTTATTTTCAAGACTTTAGAGAGCACGTTCAGATATTGCTGTTTGCTCATATATATCTGATGGTGCGGATTGGGGACATCAAACACATACTTGAATTATTGCGCAGATGCGTGCAGGTTTCCTCACGATGTTTTCCTTCACCGAAAAGCTCAGTGGTAAATTCAAATTGAATTTCACACATAAGTAAACTTAGAGGTGCGAGCCGGATTTGAACCCACGACTCATCTCTCTGCATGAGAGGCGGTAGGTCAAACCACTAGGCCACCACGGCTTCACACCTACATCCACCCAATGCTGAGTGTAGGTCTCCTCCATTGCACTCCATCTCTTCCGATCTTGGGCTTTTTGCTTCCAATCTTGTCCAGCTACTTGGACAAGATCATCTGTCCATCGTGCGGGTTGCCTGCCTACATTTCTGCGACCAGTCCTGGGTCTCCATTCGAGTACCTTCACGCCCCACCGGCTGTCATCATCATCATCATCATCATCATCATTTCAGCCGATAGACGTCCACTGCTGGACATAGGCCTCCCCCAAGGCGCGCCACTCAGACCGGTCCTGTGCCACTCGCATCCACCGCGTTCCCGCGACCTTTACAAGGTCGTCACTCCATCTTGTTGGAGGCCTACCGACAGCTCGTCTACCGGTTCGCGGACGCCACTCCAGGACTCCCCACCGGCTGTAGCCTTCGGCAAATGTGACCCGCCCACCTGTGTTTTCTCTGAGTCAGATGACTGAGACTCTTATCTAAGAGTCTAGTTCTCCTTTTGATCTCGGTATTCGGAATTCTGTCGCAGAGGGAGATCCCCAGCCTGGCTCACTCCATTGTTCTCTGTGTGACCTGCATCTTTCCCAGAACTGACTGTACCTACTACTACTACTACAGCCTATTTGCGTCCCACTGCTGGGCACAGGCCTCCTCTAATCACGAGAGGGTTTGGGCTATAGTCCCCACGCGGGCCCAGTGCGGATTGGGGACTTCACAGACATCTTTGAATTACTTCGCAGATGCGTGCAGGTTTCCTCACGATGTTTTCCTTCACCGAAAAGCTCAGTGGTTAAAGCTCAAATTGACTGTACCTACTCGCTCGTAATTCCTCTGCGATATGGATCAGGGAGTGGCGATCTGTAGATGTATGAGCGACTGTACTATTTACTGCGAAAGTGCTTTTGAAACATCGGTACTAATATGATAAACTAGTTGTGCCCCGCGACTTCGTCTGCGTGGAACATAAAATTCCCGATAACTTTTCTTTCCGATATCCGATTTCAATCAAACATAGCTTATATGTAGCTCCGAATGATGCTCTATCTACCTTTGAAAACTGCATTTAAAGCGGTTCAGTAGTTTCGTAGATTAACTCCAACAAACAGACAGACAGACAGTTAGAGACAGAAAAAAATACCCTGTTATTAAAGTAATGGATAGATAGATGTGAGTGTGTTTGTTTTTCTGATATATGGAAATACATACTAAACATCCCTGACTCGAGTAAAAAACATCCGAGCACCAATTTTGCCCCTAACGGGTTTTAAATGCGCGACCATCAGAACGAATGAATTAATGAGGATGACAAAGGAGACCAAATTTGCCAATCCGGTCGTCAAACTTTCAAGTATTATAGTACTATCAATATTATTTATATTCTGTGGTATTATCCCACCCACAATATTATTTTTAGCACTTGTGGCTATTACAGTACACAGTTAAGCTCGCGATTCGGATCTTGGCTGATTCGACTCAATGTCTCAATTAAGGCGGGCTGGCTAATTTGCTGGAGTCCAAAGAAGCATTGAAAAAAAAAACTTCAAGACAAAACTCTCTGTAATAACCGCCGTTGTATTTAAAGGCGCCAGGATTGGTAAAAAGAAGGCAGTCATTTAACTTTATCTTACTCGTATCTTATCTCAGTAAGCGGATCTTTTTGGATTTATTTAAATTAAAGGCAAGTTATTATTGTTACGAGTGATAGATGTTTTCTTTTATTTAAGAAGGTACCTAATATGAATAAAGGCAATAAAGCCAGTGAATTAAAATAATGAAAACTTGAAATTTTCGAAAATACGGATTAGTATTTTCGAAAATTAATGACTAATATAGACCTTGACAAATTGGTATTTTTTTCTCATTAAGTACGTACGTACGTAATCACCACGCACTCCCACATATGCATTCACTCATATGCTCAAACACACACACACACACACACACGTCCGTTCACCCATGCACTTACTGTTCCCATTGCATGATCTTAAAATAGTAATTGTCTCGTACTTTTTTTTCCTTGTTATTCTTCTTTTTTTTATTCTCCATAATGAACAAAGTTTGACGCAGAGGACTCAATAATAGCAGCAATATATTCCGAAATTGGTCACTTCGTGACAGGCAGTCTAGTGAAGGACCAAGTGTCAATATTTTTGTATCTCAATGTTTTTTGGCAAAATAAATCAATTTTTATTATTTTACGTTCTTCAGCGTCTGTGAAGGTTAAAATGATATAATTTATTTAGCAACGCATATTTTTTTTTCATTCAGAATTTACCAGTTATTGACCTCTATCTCACCTGGTTCCCATTAGGTATTAATTACCTAGTGCGTACAAAAGATCGAAGAAGACCGAAGACCGGTAGACGAGCTGTCGGTAGGCCTCCAACAAGATGGAGTGACGACCTTGTAAAGGGCGCGGGAACGCGGTGGATGCGAGTGGCACAGGACCGGTTTGAGTGGCGCGCCTTAGGGGAGGCCTATGTCCAGCAGTGGACGTCTATCGGCTGAAATTATGATGATGATGATGACAAAAGATAACACGTCAAAGTAAGTACTATTAAGGCATTCACTGCCACCAACGCATATATGCGTTTTGCTGACTTTCCCGCAGTGCCTCGAACGCACATGTGCGTTGCAATGTTCCCTTAATGACAGATGTGGCACCTGGCGAAAGTTCGTAAAAAGAAGTGGCAGTGAATGCGTTAAAGAGCATTTGAACCCGGACCAATTTTCGGCCCTATCAACATAACAAAAGCTGATAAAAGACGTATAGCAAGCACGATTCTCAGGTTTCACACAGGTAATTGTTATTGGGCCATAAAAGACACATTTCTCACTTCCTGGACGCGCGGACCTTTGGCTTTGCTGACCCCGCAGACGCATCACATGTGTAACTGATCTCTCTAATCGACCGTAGAGATGGGATTATCCACGGGGTTTCACAAATCTATAAAATATATTCACAGACAGATAAGGCCATGGTTACTCATCGTGACTCCAGTGCATTAGTGTGTATACTTAATTTGCACAGCTGTTTCAATATTCAGAAAGAATTCCAATTGTTTTTGCTTACTGCGCAGGTGCTATGAAATGGTTTTGAAGTAAAATTCACACAGTTTTAACTAAATTCAGAATAGAAAAAGGTTCTCAATTTACCGTATTGTAGGTTCTATCATTTAAACACAGTTTTTTTGTTATATTCTTACTAGCCGTCTCCAATCTACATTAGGTCCCACTTTTTCAGTAATTTCGGGAATCGTCTTTTGGGGCTCCCCTACACTCCCCAAGGAACCTACATGTCAAATTTCAGTTTACTACGACCAGTAGTTTAGGCTCTGCGTTGCCTGTTTGTGAGTCAGTCTGTAACGGAAGTATTTTGTACTAGCTTCGACTTCGCCTGCGTGGAATTCGGTTGTCGCGTTTCCGCGGGAACTATGCATTTTTCCGGGATAAAAAGTAGCCTATGTCCTTTCCCGGGTCGCCAACTATCTCCATACCAAAAGTTCAGTCGAAGCGTGAAGAGGTAACAGACAGACAGAGTTACTTTCGCATTTATAATATTAAATATGGATACCTTTATATTGATTGATTGAGTAAACAGTAGAAAGCCGTTGGAAACAGTCCCCCACGTCTGTCAAAAAGTGCTATGTAGCTGTTATATCTAGATCCGATCATAAGAAGTCTAGCGAATGGCCGCCAAGCGCGTTTCCTGCCAGCTGTAACATAACTTTACGTCACTTTGAAACTAGGCACACGGAACTCTGGATATAACTCAAACAACCCCGTGTGGTCAAACTTTACTTTAGTACTGGCTAGATAATAATTTAACCACACATTTTTTAATCACTCCATTTGGTATCTATCACACACAACTGGCTATTAAAACTTAAAAAATCTGAAATTAGAGTCCGACAAGCTATCAAAATAGATGTTAGATGTCATTTTACTATAGCTTATTTTTCTTTCGTTACCATTATCGTTAAATCATTATAATAACCTAATTATGGGCCTGATGAGGCCTGTATTCAGTAGTGAACGTCAATGTGTGTTTGTTAAAATGACGATGTCATTTCGCTCTACAAAAATATGCTAGTTTTCAAGTTGAGTCTGACCACCAAAGCTGCGTTTCTGTGAAACGTCACAACAAGATGATTAAGTCTCAATCGATGTCAGAACAAATTGCCGCCAACTGAGACGCGCCTTCATTGACCAAGTGTATGGAAGGAAGAGCCTTTTCATTTTTTTGAACAAGCCGATTTATGAGTTAGCACTTGAAGAAAACCTATTTGAAGTAGAATTAATCTGTTATTTCATTAATCTTCATGATTTTCTTTGCTTTGCAACACAGTGAAAATGGATCGTCACTTTCCTAATTCTAGATCTTCAAGATCCTCGTTACTTTCGACTTTGATACTTAGGTTTTAGATATAGATAGACCAGGTACATGATGGAATGACTAGACCGAAGATGCTGTGTTGTAAATTGTTAGGTATTCGTAACGATGAATGGTAGCATGATGATGGTGATGATGATGATGATGAATGGTAAAATTGTCGTTATGGCATTACCGTGGGTGGGTTTTGTAAATAATATTAAGTCAGTGGAATCCGAGTGACACTCTATTTGTACCCAAAGGCTTATCTTTCGCTATTCAATGCTACGTCGTCTGCATCGCTTTTCTTTTAATCAAGGTTCATTAATTTTCATATATAGCCACCACCACAACAGCATATTTACGTCCCACTGCTGGGCACAAGCCTCCTCTCATCACGACACAGGGTTTGGACTGGAAGTGGATAGCCCCCACGCGGGCCCAGTGCGGATTGAGGACTTCGACTGTCAAAAATCGAGGACATTCAGTGAGCAGGTTGTTCTCTTCACCGCGTTGTCCGTAATTTGCACAAATAACACGGTGTTAGCTAAAACGGCGCTAAATACCAATGATTACGGGTCATTATCCCGGCGCCGCGGCATCGCGTGTTTGTTAAGTTATTAGTCCGCATGCAAGCGCCCGCGCATGCTTGTAGCAGACGTTTGACCACCACTCCTGTAGAGGTATAGATGAACCAAATACGACAACTTACACTCATCATCATCATTTCAGTTGAAAGACGTCCACTGCTGGACATAGGCCTCCCCCAAGGCGCGCCACTCAGACCTGTCCTGTGCCACTCGCATCCACCGCGTTCTCGCACCACATTGCTCGCAGGACTGATGGCCGATGGGGCCAAAAAAGTTCTGGAGTGGCGTCCGCGAACCGATAGACGAGCTGTCGGCCTCCAATAAGATGGAGTGACGACCTACACTCAACAGCAATGAAAATGGGTCACTTTGTATGGAACCCGTTTTCATTGTTGTCGAGTGTACATATTTGTGTCGCACTGCTAGGCACCGGTCTCCTCACATCACATTTATTATTATTATGATTATTGAAAATTAATAAATCTTACAGAAATAAAAACTAAAGGCTAAATCACATGTGGGTTTGGGTTATGGTTTACATGCTATTTAGGACCAGCTTTCTTACAGGCCCAGTTGCACCAAGCTGCTAACCTTAGCCGTTAGCCTCTTAACTCAGGTTTAGTTGTATCAACTTAACTCGAGTTAGTGGGTAACCCGTGGTTAGCGACTTGATGCAAGTGATCCTTATATAGCAATCAGCTGTCATCCGCCTAGTCCACAGTTCTTATAAAACAATTTTATTTAGTCTGTTGCAGTAAAATACGCGCACGGGAAATATTATCAACTAATCAATAAAAGCGTAAGAACGAGACATTATTATAACCATTCTACGAAAGGCTTTTTGATTTATAATGCTTTAACTTTTTAACAACAACGTTTACGTGTTCAGCTTTACTGCTATTGCAAATTTGAAAGTTTACAAGTTTGACTTTCTAAATTTCAATTTACGAATCTTACAAGTCTATAAATTTCCTTACAATGCCAGTGTGACACTCGTGATGTTTCTGACATTTGTGAGTGTACCTGTCACAGCTTAGCTACACTACTGGCCAAACCGACACGCTTTCACAGAGACGTTAGTTATACACCTATAAAACAAACGTTTTATTCTGCTCTGTTCAGGCATTTACAGAATGTCTTACTTGGGTAACTAAGAGTTAGAAAAACCGGCCAAGAAGCGAGTTAAACTCGCGTGGAGAGGGTTCCGACCCTTGATTATGTTCAATGACGTCATTTTCAAACCGTTTCACAGGATAAGCTCTTTTATATGAGAGATTTCAAATACCATGGACTTCTTAATATTTTCTCTGTTATATATAGGTCAATAACTATCGTCCGTATTTTTTCTAAAATTTTAGGTCCAGTGGTTTCGGAGATAAGGGGGGGGGGGATGGTAATTTTCCGCCTATTTTCTTATATAATATCTTAAATAACTCGAAAAATATTCACCAAAATAGAAATAAAAAATATATATTTGAGACCTTCATAACAAGTACTTTCATTTGATATGTCACACGATGTAGTTTGAAAACCTTCATTAATATTTTTTCAAATTTAGCCCCCGAAAATAGGGTCTATGTTTAAAATTCATTTATTTTCGTTACACGTTCGTCTTTGGGTCACAAACTTACATATAAGTACCACATTTCAACTTAACCGGTCCAGTAGTTTCGGAGAAAATCGACTGTGACAGACGGACGGACAGACACACGAATGATCCTATAAGGGTTCAGTTTTTACCTCTTGAGGGGTTCCGACCCTGAAAAAGATTGTTGACAAGACTTTTTTTTGTCATTGGTAGGCAAACGTGCACACAGACCACCTGATGGTAAGCGATCACTGTGCCGAAACCATAAGATCTCGAATATGTTGCCCACCCTGAGGCATAAGACGGAATGGATGAAAGACGTCGGCTTTTCGTATGTTATGTGTTTACAATTGCACACTCTTGCACACAAAGCTCCATATAATAAACTGTAGCTGTAAGTTAATTACCATGTCGATTTTTTCATGAATGCTGGATATATTTTTTAACACATTTTCAGTCTAGTTAAATTTAAAACAAACATGCATACGAAGAAAATTATTATTTGGTAAAATAATTGTGTTTTTAAAAAAAGGTTTTCAGGTTTTAAAGAGCGTACCTGAGGTTCAAACAAATCCAACTTTTTCCTATGAATATTTCATATTGAAATACATCTGAAATGGACTCAGTGGCCACATAATAACAATAGATAAATGGAAGTTTAGAAACGAATTGATAAATCTTTTTCATAAAAGCTCTATGCAAATTTGAGAAACAAACATCCCCCGGCGAAAGCGCAATGATAGTTGCTTATAGCTCTATAGGTTACATAATAGCGTGTTCTATATTTTTAGTTCATATTCTACAAGTAATTTAGTATGACAAAAGAGAAATAATAAGTTTAATTACTTGGGTAATATTAAAATTGCATTTATTGCAAAAGAAAGGGGCCCTAAAAAGTAATTGCCGCCACCATGGCCGCGGTTTATTATACGTTTTAAATATTAATATTTTAATGGCTGGTTTTTATGGTAGCTATTTGGCAAGGGAGTATGTTATATTATGTACATGAATGCCGAGTAAACTCTCAAATGTTCCGTCAATATATAATTATTTTTTACTTTTATTTTTGAACAATTTTAATGGCTGCACTTGTACACGATTAAGAAACAATCCCATTGCAGCGGTTATACTTGCATTGGATGGAGCGTAAAAAAATGTTTTTTTTTTAAGCCGTGGTATATTGATCTACCGCTTCTCATGCAGTGGGTCGGTGGTTCGAACTCGGCTCGCACATCTCAGTTTACTTATGTGCGAAATTATATTTGAATTTACCACTTTGCTTTATAGTCATAAAGCCATGAATGTGTTCTTAAACACTGACTGACAAACATTAAAATAACTACACTATTTAGGTCACTTAAGCCATTTGCGTGTAATGACGTTGTAGGGGTAGGACAAACCTCAAAACAGCCGTCGAAGCAGACACCTCCAGAGCTTGTTTTTAGGTCGCACTGAGCGTCCAGGGATAGTGGATTTTCCCGACTGTTGTAAAATTTTAGCGTATATAGAATTATTAGCGTGCGCGCGCGATAACGGGTTGTCTTTTTCTTGACTGAGGTGCGGGGAGATGGGAGAGAGAGGATATTGTTGATATTATGAATTAAAAAAATATAAGTATGCGTTCAATGCGTGTGTAAATTATTTACGGCGCAGCCAGACGTATATATCGATGATACAACGCCCTGCTATGACACGAAACACGATGGATACCATCGAGGGAGTGTCATCGGCGACGTCGTTCTGACAAGACGATGTGATAAACGCGCGCAATCATGCACCGACTGGTCTCAATGTACAGTGGTTAAAACTTCAGTAGATTAATAATAAATGATTGCAACCGAATTTGACGATTTCACCGACAAGTAGGCATATATTAGCCTAAAAGCTCCAGAGGTTGAAAGGTTGCGAGGGTGAACCTGTATTGAGGGTTGCCTACAATAACCACCACCACCACTACAGCCTATTTCCGGCCCACTGCTGGGCACAGGCCTCCTCTCATCATGAGAGGGTTTGGGCTATAGGTAGTCCCCACGCGGGCCCAGTGCGGATTGGGGACTTCACACACATCCATGAATTACTTCGCAGATGTGTGCAGGCTTCCTCACGATGTTTTCCTTCACCGAAAAGCTCAGTGGTAAATTCAAATTGAATTTCGCAGATAAATAATATCAGAGGTACGAGCCGGATTCGAACCCCCGACCCTCTGCATGACAGGCGGTAGGTCGAACCACTAGGCTACCACGGCTACAATGAACACTAAATGATATTTAACGGGGTGGTAACAATATCGGACTCCTAATGGACACTTACATGTGACATGTTTCAAGACCAAGACATAGGTAAAATTCTTCACTTTATAACTCGATTTTTGAAAAAAAAAACCTGACTGCATACTAACTTTTGATATACCGAGTGTCACTCTCAGAATCAAGACTAAGGTAACGACCCTTCACAAGCTAAAATCCATCAAGCCTAGGTAGGCTACAGGAGCGTGCCAGAAAAAATATATACACTTGCATACACTCGAAAAACGTAACCCTCGTTCTGCGCAGTCGGGTAAAAACTGCACCGTCATAAAACTGAACGTTTGACATTACCAATTCACTGGCACTTCAAAAATTAATTGCTTTTGCCTTAAGCGTACGACCTACTGCCTCGGTCTCCGCTGTCGCAATCGCCCGAAGCTGTTCGCACCATACAAATAAAACTTATAAACACTTTACTTTCCAGTTTCATAAAAAATTGACGCGTATCAATTACCCCCCGCCCATTATCGAGGCATTTCAATATGCAAAACGTCGCCGGGAGCGGGTCACTCGTGCGCGAAAGTGTTCATAAAAGATGAAAAAATGGATGCGCCTGTCTCGACGCACACTGCCATTGCCATTGCAGTCATTGGTTTTAACCATTGACCTATAATAACATATATGGACGAACAGTGCCTAACAGAATAATTATGTCAAGATATATGGAGCAAACTGACATTTGAAAATACGTTCCAATATGCTAATAACGCCTCTTTATAATATGTCTCAAGATAAATATTTTATACAAAAGTAAACCTAACACTATAAGATTTAAGTGTCTAATTTACTGAGCGCCAAACGGGTGCCCGAACTGTTCGGGCACCCGTTTTGACGGGCCATTTTTCTCCGGCTGATTGTGAATCCTTACTTATAAAAGATTTAAACTACGAGCTGATGATCTAAATGATGACTAAGAACATGTTTCTAAGACTATACTTTTGTAGTTTTTTTTATTAGAGTAAGACTGGATCGCCCAAATTACCCAAGTAACACTAAGAGTTAATTTTGAGTGCTATAAGGGTGGTATTATGGCGGTCACTAACTCTAACAGTGTTAGAAGAGCGCTAGAATAGGTGGTATATCGGCGCTATAAGCCGATATAGCACCGATATAGCGCCATTTTGGCATAACTTTTTAGCGCCTTAAGTGCTATAATAGCGCTATAACAGTGTTAGTGGCCACTATCAAGCGCTACAATGGCGCTACAAAAGCGGTCACTAACTCTTAAAGTGCTACAACGGCGCTACAATAGCAACCACTAACACTTAAAGCGCTACAATGGCGCTACAAAAGCGGTCACTAACTCTTAAAGCGATACAATACTCCATAATTAAAGCTTAAAGTGGCAGAGTTGCGGTACTATCGCTCTTAGTGCTAGAGTGGCGCTACAGTAGCTACTACTAACACTTAAAGCTCTACAACGGCGCTACAACAGCGATTACTAGCTCTGAAAGCGATACAATACTCCAAAATGAACGCCTTAAACTCTTAAAGTGGCGATATATACATAAGGTTATATCGAAGAATATTTTAGTTTGACAGCTTATAGTTTTGTTGCATTTGTAAAGTGTCTTGTGATAATTTAATGGCTGAAAGTGAAGTTAAATTAAGGTACTTTACATTTCGTGAGTGAGCTTGTGATTCCACAGGAAATCAATTGCGCAGGTATGTTTACTGTGAAATACTATACATATTATTATCAAATTCTGAAAGGGCTTTCATTTTAGTGGCGTTTTGCAGAATCATAACAAATGTATTGGTGTAGAGCATTGTTACAAATATGTAAATATCTGATAAAAATAAGTTTAATGATTCATTTTCTTTATAAAAGAACATCGGCATTCCGTGTCTATGCTATATACTTAAACATTTAACAATTCTATAGGTCATTTGTAATGTTTTGTGTGTAATGTAGATTATTTTATTTATTTATTACTTCAATAGAAATGGCGGACCTGTATCGGCCGCCAAATGAGTGGCTTTTAACTCCTATACCTGCACAAAGGCGCTATAACTCACTCATGGCTCTACAACAGTTCCAGAAATCTCTCTTGTAGCACCCAAAGTGATATAATTGAGTTTTATATCACTTTAAGCGCTATATAAGTATTTTTAACTCCAAAAGAGTTCGCTAGCACTCTTCTACAACTAAAGCTCTTCTTTAGAGCTTAGGGTGGTAATAATCACTATAGCCTGTAAGGCAGCAGGCTTCAGCTGTATAATAGCGATAACAGACGCTCTTCTATCGCTGTTATAGACCTGAAGGAGTTAGTAGACACCACTATAGCACTGTTAGGGTTAAAAGCACGAAATTATATCCTTTATAGAACTTAAAGAGTTATATCATGCTAAAAGCGATAGCACTAACTGCGTAACCTGCACAAGAGTGATTGTAGTCGCTGTTATACGAGTTTAAGCTTATTATAACTCTCTTATAGACCCTTTTTACGCTCTTTAGTGGTAGTAAACTCTATTAAGCCTTTTGTATCGCTGTAACAGTTAATGGTGGCTATTGTAGCACCCTTGTAGCACCTAAGGCTATAAAATAAGCTCTATATGTCGCTAATGTGTTACTTGGGTATGACTAAATTAATTTGACATTCCACTTTTCTGATTTGTAAGTACCTGTGTTGTACTCGTATTGTGTCGCCATCCACATAAGGTCCATGTTAAAATGATGTTCATTTAGACTACGATGATAGAGTCTTTGAATTGCCACTGTGATAGTATTTATTATTGGGTATTTTTCGGGCCATTTATGTGTCACCTCGACCATGGATGATCTATTGTGACCGCCCTTCTAGATTTTATTGTAGATCATAATATCCGTTGAGTCCAGAAAACTCCAGATTCTTTGAGAGATGATATCTGATATAAGGTATTTCTAATGGGTTTAAGACGTGGCTCCCTAAGTGGATACTTCATTTACTGAATGACGGGTATATTCGTTTTTGTATGAGCCACTTTAATATACCTTCTCTAAGTACTATTTATAAGTATAATTTTCTAGTAAGTATCAGACTACAATTTTAGCACAGTTAAATAGCATTACGTGCCTAAATGAAGACAAATCTATATATTCCATCAATTGAAGGCTGTGACTCACCGACGTAACTCTATACGGTTAATCTCATTATTTTCAGGTAAAATTGAATTGGATGAGATATCGAAACTTTAAGAGACTACGGGCCGGTTCCTATATCCACGTAACGCCTCGTTTTGCCTACGGACGGTTAAAATTTGACAGATTCTCTATGGAACAAATGTCAAAAATCAACCGTCCGTAGGCAAAACGAGGCGTTTCGTGGATATAGGAACCGGGCCTACAAGAACAGATAATGGCTTAAAAAGTCCCAATATTAGATCAATTAAATCCATCACCATAAACATGTCATTGAATCACCACTCGCAGAACACAAATTACAGCAAATAAATCACCAATTCAGGACAGTATTAAAAAAACTAATCGTATTTCATGTATCAACTAATGGGTTTACTTTGATAAATCAGCAATTCGGCTCGCGATGATCCGGGGCGCAGGAGTGGCCGCGAATCGCTTTCACGCCTGCGCGCCAAAGTCAATACTGTACAGTATAATATAGGCATCAGTATAGTAACCATACCAATATTATAAATTCGAAAGTGTTAGCTCTTGTCTGTCTGTGTGTTCCTCTTCATGCTTAAACTGCTGGACCTATTTGGATGAAATTTGGTATGGACTATATCTAGTTCAACCCCTGGGGAAGGACATAGGCTTATTTTATCCCGAAAAAAAACGCTCAGTTTCGCGGGAACGCGATAGCCAAAGTCCACCAGGCAGGAACTAGTTTTATTTACTTTTCGGCTCCATTGACAACCAGCGCCTCGAATGTTCTTCAGACGACATCGCTGATTGAAGATCATTTTGTAATACTTTGGTTTTGTTTAGTGTTTTAAGATTTGTTTTAAGTAATTTTCAAGGTACTTTTTTATAATTTCCTTGTTTTTCAAATGAACGAATATTCTTAGTTATTTTTTAATGTCAAGAGGAAGGTTTTAGTATATAATTTGTTATAGTTAACGCTCAATTCCCGCGGGAACGCTTTAACCGAATCCCGAAGTCGCGGGCAGAAGCTAGTAAAATATAAAATGAAATTCTACTTTAGTTTGTTCTAAAACAACAACGAGAAATTTCATTATAAACGTTTATAACGGTTAGTAAACGTTTAATTATGAACGATATTGGATTACTATTCTGTGTTTACTTTTATATCAGTAGTTATTTGGCATCAGCCAAGTAGCGTCAGGGTTGTTTAAGAGGGTTTACTCCGAAAGTTGGCAACGTCGCAGATAGCTGTCAAATATTTTGCTGTTTTCATTAATTTCTGAATATTACTGAATGAACCCTCTTAAAAGCCAATCATATTTTTATGTCCACAGTACATCTCGTCGCAGTACTTGATTAAATGGAAGCGTGGGATGAATGCATGATTTTGCGGTCACCATTAAATTGTAAAGCCGGCTTTGTCATAATAAAAATTATGTATATTGCCAATCGTTGATCTTTGTACGATAAAATGCCAGATACTACAGTTGCCATCGGACATAGATAGTGATCATAAATGTGATCATAAATGCGAACATGCACTCTAACGTCTTGACAATAAGATCGCGGTCACATATTTATGATCACCTTGTTTGCTTCCATATATCTGATGGCGACTGTATTTAAATACTTACCTTTAAGTTTCTTCATTTAAAAAAAAATCTGATATAGGTACTATGTAATAAGTATTGTTATTTTTTAATAATCAGTATTAATTTACCCTGCGTACTTACAATGCATTATTAATCTCTTTAAAACTAAATATGCCAGAAAAAAAAAAAAATTTTTGTAAACAACATCGAATCACTTCAATCACTCTTTAACAGCGTTTAACGAACTTGCATTAAATTAAGATTCAGGGCAGCAAGGGGCAGGGCACTTGATAATTGATACCTACTACTACTACTACTACTACAGCCTATTTTGCGTCCCACTGCTGGGCACAGGCCTCCTCTCATCACGAGAGGGTTTGGGCTATAGTCCTCACGCGGGCCCAGTGCGGATTGGGGACTTCACACACATTTGAATTAATTCGCAGATGCGTGCAGGTTTCCTCACGATGTTTTCCCTCACCGAAAAGCACAGTGGTTAATTAAAATTGAATTTCGCACATAAGTAAACTTAGAGGTGCCGGAATCGAACCCCCGATCCTTTGCATGAGAGGTGGTAGAGGACCTAGTTCGACCTACCGCCTCTCATGCAGAGGAGAGGCGGTAGGTCGAACTAGGTCTACTAGGCCACCACGGCTTCTTCGGAAATTGATACCTATTATCATTGAAATTCATCCCACTTTTCACCTACTTTAGGCAGTGAGTTACTATAGATACTTTCTTAGCTATCCTTCAATTGTATCATATTAATATAATTATATAATAAGCCATGGAGCGTAGCATATTAGGTGTAAAATTGAGGGATCATGTCCGGAACACCACCCTGCGCTCCATGACGCAAATTGTAGATGTAGCTCAAAAAGCGACAAAATTGAAATGGCACTGGGCAGGTCATGTTGGTCGGATGCCGAGTGACTTGGGGGCCAAGAGTGGAAGCCCAGCAACTCCAGGTGAAAACGCGGCAGACCTCGACGGCGATGGCGGGATGAACTAGACTAGTCCTAGTGCCTATTTTAAAGGACTGGTCAGATGACGCTCAAGAAAAGTGGGGGGAGGCCTTTGCCCAGCAGTGGGACACAGCAGGCTCTTAACTATACTATAATAAAAGAGTAGAACCCGGCGTGTCTGTAAATAAAAAGAAAATTTCAAAAAAAGGAACGGGGGGTCTAAAGATGTATGGTAGACCACAAAACAGCGATTTTTAGAAATCTATTCTGTCTGTCTGTCTGTCTGTTCGTAAAAGTTAATCTCCGAAACTACTGAACCGATTTGAATGTAGTTTTCAAGGGTAGATAGAGCATCATTTGGAGCAACATATAAGCTATGTTTGATTAAAATCGGATGTCGGAAAGAAAAGTTATCGGCAATTTTATATTCCACGCGTACGAAGTCGCGGGCAGAAGCTAGCAATAAATAATAGTAGTATAATACGTTTATTTCAGATTTCAGACGGCCCATATTCAACAATGTCTCAAAGTTATAAGGTTGTTCAAGGAAACCTCGTATCAAATCCCATGTAGGTATCTCTAGGCCCAGCTGTTTTCACCCCTATCAGCTTATAGCCTTACAATCTCATGGCAAACATATTTCAAATCAACGTGGGTGTTGTAACCATATATAGGTATAGTACTACTATAGTAGTTAATATTGTATCTGTCCCCAGTAATTAAACGTGCCATCGACAGCTTGACAAAGTGGGCATGCACTTTTAGACCAAACCGAGAGCTATGCTAATCCCATGGAACTTGAACCTGATAGCTCAATTTAAATTCTACCTGTGGGAGGTAAGGTCGAGATTAATTTTGCATGTCGAGACAAGAACAAATGCGACAATATAAAAGTGATTAGCATGGGAATAAATTAAAATGAATTGTAATTATTTTGCTGCAATACTTTAGTGCATTATTTGTAAGGCTATCAACTATATTTTAATTAAATTGAAAACTTTACTCGCAGTTAGCATGGACTTTGACTTCTAAGAATATATAGTTTTATCTTATACAATATTACAAATTAGTTTGCAAAGATAGATGCGTAGTAGGTTTGTTAGGGTACTGTTTTACGTGCTTAGATAGAATAATAAAGCCATTTGGTGCGTTTGGAATGTTTGATCATAAAGTACGATAGGTACAGCCACGCGTTTGGCTGTAACGCGGGTGACTGCTTTTCAAATACCATAAATCTTTCATTAATTAATTTATAGTTTGGAGTTGCGATTTTGCAGGGCCATGAAGCTCAGCTTTGATGTGAATGTGACCAATGCAGATAATAGGTAACATGGAGCGCGTAGTGACAATTTCGCAACGGTAAAAATTGAGTTTTAAGATGTAAAATTTCATCTAGTGCTTCTTTTGTCTTTGTCTCTCGCTATGAGGTTAGATACAGAGAGATATATTATCTACAAGCCTTTTACATCCTTCACTCCGGTGCACCTGGCACTGGTCACAGTGGTAGTTCCAGTTACTGTTTCCAGTTACTTCATGCTGTGCTGTGACGATCTAACTATATGTGATCGCCACAGACGACAGACACAGGCGCGGATCCACCGTTGTGAGCACTATGGGCATGCCCACAACCCTAAATAGCCTTATAGACATACATGCCTAAGAGCTTTCTCGTCACAATTTTACAGCCCAATGAGGTTGATAGTTTCGAACGTCTTGATAAAAAAAAGAGATAAGCGCGACTTAAAATCGCCTGAAGAGGGTTTCATTCGTTGATTATTTTCTATATCATTTCAAATATGGAATACCATGAACTTCTTATAGGTTTCCATAGTAATCTGTAGCTCGAGAACAAAGAATCATCTTTTTTAGGGTTCCGAAGTCCACAAGGAACCCTTATAGTTTCGCCATGTCCGTCCGTCTGTCCGCACTATTGCTCGGAGATGCTTAGGTCTAGAGAGCTGTAATTTGGCATGAATATGCATATTAGTTAGGCACTGGTCCCACCGCCGGCTACAAACTATAAGCGAGTGAAACTATAAACTACAAACTAGTGGGCGAGCGGCGAGAAGCGAGTATAGTTTTACTAGTTTAGACGCTGAGCTATAAGCGAGTGTTTGCGTGCGACGGGCGATTACTCGCTCCACTAGCTCAGCCGGGTGGCCCAGCATAAAGGTAAAAAACTTAAGAGGGTCCTATTCGCCAATGACCTATACAGGGTGGAAATAGATTTTGGGTCAGTGAGTGCAGCCACCAGATTCCGTACTGCTAAGCGAAAATGGTCTTAGAAGACCTTCCTTCTATTTCAAATTAATAAAGATTGGCGTTTAAATATTTTTGAAAAAACATACGGAGTGCGAGAAAATTTTTGACAAACTTTTTTATTAGGTCTATCGATTCTATTCCTATCCAGTATCAATAGTTTCCGTGTTTCAGCTTTCGGTAATGTACAAAAAAGTCAGAAATAAAAAAAAAATGTTTTCGTACATTTACTATGAAGAAAAATTTACATTTGAGTGTTACAAAAATAGGTACCGTATTAGTGCGGCAGAGACAGGTAGATGCGATTAACCCACAATTTTTTCCTTTATATAATACGTTCGATCGACCACTTGCAAAGTATGGTTAACTATGTACAAGGTATATTTAATTGCCGCAGCCAAGGTGTTAAAAAAAAGAAAATCAAAATCAAAATGCTTGTTAAATAAATCGATCTCTTTCAATTGGCACATGGCACACGTCAAAATCTATCAATCTAAAAAAAGTATAGAATTTCATAAGGTAAAATGATCGGTCTGATCGCCAAGCAGGCACCGGCGAGTACCGCTGAGCTAGTTTTATAGTCGATAGCTTTTATCGCGGCGGTCAACTAGTAAACAGTGGTCCCACCGCCAACTATCAGCGAGCTCGGCTATCAACTAGTAAAATTATGTACTAGAAACAGTTGACATTCAGCGGGCGGCTAGTAAACATTGTATGGAATTATCGCTTACTCGCCGGGCGGTGGGAGAGTGTCTTCGCCGGCGGTGTGAACAAGCCAGCTATGAACTATAAATATATATCTCTCTCTTTTATTTACACGAAAGCGATTATCTTTTGTTCGTTTCTTGAGCTAGAAAATAGCCGATAGTTCATAGCTTACTCGCTCGCGGTGGGACCAGTGCCTTACGCTGACAAAGTGGTACAATAAAATTTTGAAATATATTTTTTTATAGGGTACCTCCCCTACTCGTAAAGTGAGGATGTAATTTTTTTTATCTTGCGTACCCAATGGTGCGGCATATCGTTGAATAGGTCTTAAAAAAATATTGTGGGTTTGTTAAAACCATTTTTTGATTAAGTGATGCGTTTGTGAAATATTAAGCTTTAAAGTGCTATTTTTTGTTAGAGTCACGTGCCCCCCCCCCCCTGCCAGGTAAATGGTGGTATTTGGATGGCTGAAAAAAATCACGGTTGTGGCATATATAACGTAGTTGAAAGGAAAACTATCAGAGCTAAGTAGGCTGTACAAACTTACGAGTAATAGTCGACCAACTTATAATGATGATTTTTCTCGAGCGGCAGGGGCGTCGGGCGGGCACGTCATACCACAGGCTAGCTAGATGTTAATAAGTCTTAGAAAGGTACTGCGGGCATCCTCAACTTCGGAACCCTAAAATTTGCGCGTGGCCCGACACGCACTTGGCCGGTTTTTTTTTCAAAATTTCAGGCCCGGTAAATTGAATTCATTTATTTAGGTTATCGTACGCGTTTGAGTCACTATGCTACATATACGTACCAAATTGCAGTAGTTTCGGAGCTGAATGCTGTAACAGACGGATGGACAGACACACGAGTGATTCTATAAGCGTTCCGATATTTCGTTTTGAGGTTTGTAATCCTAAAAAGTGATGAAAAAAGAGAGACCGGCCTGCTAGGTTCCGAAAATTGTAATGTTGAGATTTTGCTAAATAATTAAAATATTGTTCCTACTATACTAGAGGCTCTGAGAGCTGTAGACATCACGAATAATTTTTTTTGCATTGCTTGAATCAGTTTTTTTTTATAAATCCGCCATTTCAATTTTTTACGAAAAGTGACTACAAAATAAATTAAAAAAATCGAATCTGGTCACACATGCGCATATTTTATTTGTTGTGATCGATATAAAATGAAATTTTGGTCTAGAGCTGACTCTTCTAAAAATAGCGACCGTCAACATAGCGTACACCGTATCGTACTATTTATTTGCATAATCTGATCCTGGACAACGTTACGGTGTATCTTGACGGTCACTAAAAATACACTTGTAAACTCACGTTCTCGAAAACGGCTCTAACGATTTTCCAACCATACAGCAGCTTTACAAACCCTATATTAGGGACCGTGAAATCGGTCATTCGAATTTTTTCGAAGAAGTCGTATTTGCTCCTCCAGCATAGTTTGGGCTCTTCTTTGTGGCAGGTTTACACTTACTCGAAGGAAAAAAACTATTTATACTTCATAATTGTTTTAAAAATAAAAAATAAGTACATTATTTTCCTTATTTGTAGCTGTAGGGCAAAAAATACCGTTTACATTGGTTTTTTGGGTCAGCCTCTAGTACGACTCGCACTTGACCAATTTCCGCACGTGCCCACAAGCTTTTTTGAGGGCTGGATCCGCGCCTGGACAGACACAGCCGAGATTAACTTCTGTAAGAAAATGCAGTAAGTAGTTTCTTAGCAATAAGAGCTTTGAACTCTTCGGGGTGCATTTATTTTTCATCATTATCGTTTACATAGTGACCACCATAAAAAAGATAAAGAAAACATTTATTCAAGTGGGATTTTACAATCACTTTTGCATCGTCATTATGTACAATTTGATGTAGTTATCATTAAAAAAACCGGCCAAGTGCGTGTCGGGCCACGCGCAAATTATAGGGTTCCGAAGTTGAGGATGCCCACAGTACCTTTCTAAGACTTATTAGCATCTAGCTAGCCTGTGGTATTACGTGCCCGCCCGACGCCCCTGCCGCTCGAGAAAAATCATCATTATAAGTTGGTCGATTATTACTCGTAAGTTTGTACAGCCTACTTAGCTCTGATAGTTTTCCTTTCAACTACGTTATATATGCCACAACCGTGATTTTTTTCAGCCATCCAAATACCACCATTTAGCTGGCAGGGGGGGGGGGACACACGTGACTCTAACAAAAAATAGCACTTTAAAGCTTAATATTTGACAAACGCATCACTTAATCAAAAAATGGTTTTAACAAACCCACAATATTTTTTAAGACCTATTCAACGATATGCCGCACCATAGGGTACTAAAGAAAAAAAAATTACATCCCCACTTTACGAGTAGGGGAGGTACCCTATAAAAAATATATTTCAAAATTTTATTGTACCACTTTGTCAGCGTAACTAATATGTATATTAATACCAAATTACAGCTCTCTAGACCTAAGCATCTCCGAGCAATAGTGCGGACAGACGGACGGACGGACGGACGGACGGACGGACGGACGGACATGGCGAAACTATAAGGGTTCCTTGTGGACTTCGGAACCCTAAAAACATACCGTTATCCGCTGCAAGCTAATTCATTGATTTAGGTACCTACGTCTTCTACTTTGTATCAAACTTTTTTTTTACTATCTAATACCCTACTGCTGAAGAAACAGCCGCTCATGTCATCTTGCACTGCGAGGCGGTGGCTGTACAACAGGCTGAAATCCTCGGGACCCCGAGGTCGCTTCGTGAAGCCTGTGGAGACTCCAGGAGAATCCTGCGCTTCTTTCTGGTCGGAGCTAGGCTGGCTAGATCTCTAGCCGGCACTTAAAGTACAAAGGCTCAGCATAAATGAGCCAAGTGCGGAAAACAGAGCCCACAACCATAACCATATACCCTACTACTACTACTACAGCGTATTTGCGTCCCACTGCTGGACACAGGCCTCCTCTCATCACGAGAGGGTTTGGGCTATAGTCCCCACGCGGGCCCAGTGCGGATTGGGGACTTCACACACATCTTTGAATTACTTCTCAAATGCGTGCAGGTTTCCTCACGATGTTTTCCAATGCCGAAAAGCTCAGTGGTTAATTAAAATTGAATGACTGCGTGAGAGGCGGTAGGTCCAACCACTAGGCCACCACGGCTTCACCTTAATGTTTGATCAAAACCAAATTGTTCTTGGCATACAGATAACAATTTAGTAGTAAAGTCTAACTGAATCGTCTTTTATCCAAAGACAACCTACTAAGGGTACATCGTTTCGGCTCATAAAATCTAGTTTGAACAGGCCTGAGGAGAAATTGCGGTCAGAGGAAGCATTTAATGTTAACGATTGGTTCCTTTGACATTACGGGTGTTCGCACAGTTCGTGTTGACCTATACTCTTCTGTCAGAAGAATGAGGTGTAGACCAACGGCAGGTGCAAAGTCTAGCTGAGCTGCCCTTTTTTATAATAAACAAGAACTTACTCGTTATTGAGGCCTAGCTCTCGTCGGTAATTGGCTGAAGACTGTCTACAGTTCTGGAATATTTCACAAGGAAAATGTATTTTATTAGAGACTCTGCCGAGAGTTTTTGGAAAACCTGAGTCGCTTCTCGGCGGTTTTTCCTTTTGACCACATTTTAACCACATTTCGACCACTTTAAGGGAAAAAATTTAAAAATATCTCTCGTATAGAGAAATCTTTTTTTTTCATGCGTCTACTTCACTAAATAGTTTAAAACAAAGTTGCTTCACTGTCTGTCTGTCCCTAACCTATGTATGCTTAGATCTTTATAACTACGCAACAGATTTTTTTTAATAGATAGAGTGATTCAAGAAGATGGTTTTCGTATTTAACGCTGGCCGCGGGAATGCTATAACCGAAAGCTAGTTTTCAATAAAACTGTTTGTCACTAACGATGGATTTTCTGGATGTTAAGTATTCAGCGCCATTTATCATTGTCTTGTTTGATTTTCTGCTCCTATCCATAATTCTTAAGTTATGCAAGTGGTGTTTACCTGTAATATGTAGATTGTGCATTTAGATTTAAATCAAACAATGCAATCAACTTTATCATTAATTGGTTAACATAGCAAAGCTCCGTTAAGTGTTAAAAGCTGCGTTTTTCTCAAATCTTCAAATGTACTTACTAATTTTTTTAATCAGCTACCGGCCTAAAAACTAGATAGGTTTAAGATGTTCTGAGAGATTATTTAAATTAGTGGGTATTTGTTTATTTAAACTTTATTATTGCACATAAATAGACCTTAGTGTATAAAAGGCGGACTTAGTGCCTCGCGGCATTCTCTGCCAATCAACCTTGAAGAAAAAGCTGAAAATGGTAACGGGTGGTGTTAAACACATGATTAATTAAGTAATATAGGTAATAATAATAAGTCTGTAGAAGAAGTCGCGTCTGTAACTTGGAAATTAAAAGAAACTATCAAGTCGAGAGGTAAACACAAAACCACGATTTTTAGAAAAATTGACATTATGTATGTATGTCCGGATTTAACTCGAAAACTACTGGACTTGCAACAAAAATTGGTATGGGGGTAGTTTATAAACACTGGTCAATTTAACATATAGGCTACTTTGTATCCCGCAAAAACACATAGCTCCCGCAGGAATGCTATTACCGAATTCCACGCGAACAAAGTCGCGGGCAGAAGCTATAGTTCATATAATATTTCTTAATAATTTTCCTACTAACTATTGAGGACCCTCATTCAAAATTACTTAACTAAACTGAGGTAAAAGAAATTTTCCTAGTTATAGATAAACTTAATTAATAAAATAAGCCCCACTTGCAACCAAGCCGCTAACCTCGGGTTAGCCTCTTAACCCACGTCAAATTCATACAAACAAATCTGAGGTTAGCGGCTTGGTGCATGTGTAGCTTAGAAAAACATTATGCACCCGAGCTTTTTTTTATTATCATAAGCAAGCATTTGACCACGATCTCACCTGATGGTAAGTGACGATGCGGTCAAAGGTGATACATGCTTACTAAGATAGTACCTGATCACTCTCGACTTGAAAAGATCCAAGTTATAACTATCGGGGAAGAGACCGGCCAGTAGAGAATTCCACTCCTTAGCTGTTCGCATGATGAAACATGAATCGAAGCGCTTCGCTCGCGCTATGGGGATGGTGGAATTAAATCAAACAATTCCCCCGCACACTCTCCAAAGTGTATCCTATAAATAGCTTTAAGTAAAATGGCGAAGTATTTACAAAATAATGCACCAAGTTCACAGTTTCTAGTCGGACATGAGTGTGTTACTGGTGCTCACTACTAATGCAGTGACAATAGCCACCGACATCCGGGTGTGAACAGGTAACACTGAACTTGAAGAAGGTCGGTTGATTCCTAGCGGCTCAAACCCGCCGGATCCGGCCCGTGCCGGTGCTACCGACAGCCGCCGTCCTGAGAAATTAATAGGCTTGGAAATCTATTGCAAGTGGCATTGAATGTTTTATTAGCTATATCCACAACCACAACAGTCTATTTACGGACCACTGCCTCGGCACAGGCCTCTTCTCATCACGAGAGGATTTGGGCTATAGTCCCCACGCGGGCCCAATGCGGACGCGATGCGGAGAGGCTGTCGGTCAAACCACTAGGCTACCATACCACGGCTTGGTAAATAATATAATATATTTTATTACTAGTAACTGCGTGGCTTACAGTGGTCTGATGATATAAAAGCGACCGCTGGCCCCTTCTGGAGAAGATGTTGCCTGAATCGGGCGGAGTGGAGGAAAATTGGAGAGGCGTATGCCCAACAGTGGGCGAGTAAGCGCTAAAGAAGTAGAAGAAGAGAATTGCGTGGCTTTTGACTTCGGTGAAGTAGGGGATAAATCAGTTCATGTTGCCTTCTTTACCTTCATTTGGAATTCTATTAACATACGCATCGAATTTTTCAAAACGCATCGGCAACTGGAAAACAATAAACAATTGGGCTGGTAGATAAAACAGCGATGTCCTTAAATTATATGTATTTATCAAGAGAAAGGAGAGAAAAGTAAATTTTAGATTTATGTCATGGGTGTAATTTTTCCTTTTTATAAAATGATTTCTTCTGAAATGGAAACATAATAGACGTCATATTTTGTAAGTAAACATCGGATGAGATGTAACGAACTTTCGTTGCATGCATATATAGAACATGGCAGAACCTAGTAGCGGAAATTGATGTAGACCTACACCAAAACAGGTAAAGAAAAGGCAATCTGAATTTTAAAGCTCTTCAAGGCACAATAAAATTCAGTGTTACACAAAAACAGGCTCCTTCCCATACTGCCATGTCTACTCATTCCTTATTACCGAGTAACATATACACGGAAACAGTTACTTTACCAGCTGTCACGCGGTCTGCTACGACTAGGTCACAGGGAACGCTATCACCTTGACTTGGGACACGGCTAGTCACTGCAACCACCGCCTGACTCCAGGATGCATTATGAACATGATGACATGTTTGGGCTTGCTAGGTGGGGTGTAAACTAGTATAGAAGAAGATCGCGCAAAATAGCATGTCTCCCTGCGAGACTTTTTGCCATATCTTCCGTCTAAGTTTTAAAGATAGGTGATATGGTGATGATGTATGTGATATGAGGATCTGATAGTCCTTAATTGGCAAAAAATAAGTTGCGTTAAGTCGCCAGTACTAAAATATACGCTCGAATCTTACTCCATGTAAGCTTTAATTGAGTTGTGCTGATTTCATGTACTTAGTTAATTTTTACGGCACATGACCGATTTTGAAGAGACACCATCGTGTGAAGTAGGGCGTGAGTTATCAGACGAGGAGGTTCAGACCTTTTTCAGATCACGTAACGCTTGGACCTTGATTGTTTGATTGGGTTTACGAGGGGCGTTCAAAATATTCTCGGTATTGATATCTTATAACCTCTTTTTGAATTTGTTTTGTTACTGGCTGGTAAGGTTCATTCTTTGACCTTAAAAAAAAGTATAATTCAAACCGAGATGTTCTTTTGTTTTTCTGCAATTTCTGAACAAACACGAACACAATGAGTGAATTAACAATGTTAACGAAATTAGAACATCGTTCCGTAATAAAATTCTTGACGAAACAGGGTAAAAACCAAAAAACCATAAAAGAGGAAATGGATTGTGTTTACCGTGAGTCTGCTCCTTCTTTATCTACAATTCAAAAGTGGTCAAGCGAATTCAAACGTGGCAGGGAGAGTATTGAAGATGACCCTAGACCTGGCCGGCCTGTAGTAGCTACTTCATAAGAAAATATTGATCAGGTGGAAAACCTTATATTGGAAGATGGTCGAGTGAAGATAAAATCAATAGCTCAAGTAACCAATCTTTCTATTGGTACCGTACATGACATTATCCATGACCATCTTAATATGTCAAAGGTCAGTGCAAGATGGGTTCCGCGAATGCTGACTCGACTTCAAAAAGATGTGCGTGCAGCTTGCTGTTCCGATTTTATTGACCTGTGTGGTGAAAATCCTGATGAGGTGCTGCAAAAGATAGTTACTGGAGATGAAACCTGGGTTCATCATTATGACCCAGAGAGTAAACAGGAGTCCATGCAGTGGCACATTAAGGGTTCAGCTCATCCCAAGAAGTTCAAGGTCGTCCCTTCCGCTGGCAAGGTCATGGCAACAATATTTTGGGATTGTGAAGGAGTATTGTTGATCGATTATAAAGAAAAAGGTGTAAATATCACGGGACAGTACTACGCGAATATTCTACATCAATAAGGGACGCAATAAAAGAAAAAAGGCGAGGAAAGTTGTCTAAAGGTATTCTGCTTCTGCATGACAACGCCCCTGTCCATACTGCTCATATTGCCAAGGCAGCTATTGCTGAATGTGGGTTCGGAACTATAACTCATCCACCGTATAGTCCGGACTTAGCCCCCAGCGACTTCTTTTTGTTCCCCAATCTCAAAAAGGATCTGCGTGGAAATCGATTTTTTGACGATGAGGCGTTGAAGGCGGCAGTAGAGGAGCACTTTTATACCAAGGATAAAAAATATTTTTATGAGGGATTAAAAAAAATAATTGATCGATCTTTTAAGTGTATTAACATAGGGGAGGAGTATATTGAAAAATAAAAAATATCAAACTGTTCATACTTGTTTGTTTTCATTCCAATACCGAGAATATTTTGAACGCCCCTCGTAGTTTAAGTTTAGTTTAGTACGTGAACTGTAAGATTTTGGTAACCATGTTTGTACTAAAAGTTGATAAACGTCGAGCTTAAGGTCGATTGTTAAGCTAGTACTAGTAGTACCTATAGTTCTCCTGGCCGTATCCGGCGACGGCGTATCCTGCATGGTTAAACTCCGTTCATCATCATCATCATTTCAGCCAAAAGACGTCCACTGCTGGACATAGGCCTCCCCCAAGGCTCGCCACTCCGACCGGTCCTGTGCTACTTGCTTCCACCGGTTTCCCGCGACCTTCACGAGGTCGTCGCTCCATCTTGTTGGAGGCCTACCGACAGCTCGTCTCCCGGTTCGCGGGCGCCACTCGAGAACTTTCCGGCCCCATCGGCCATCAGTCCTGCGAGCAATGTGCCCCGCCCACTGCCACTTAAGGCTCGCAATTCTTCGGGCTATGTCGGTGACCCCAGTTCTACTACGGATATCCTCATTTCTGATTCTATCACGCAGAGAAACCCCGAGCATAGCCCTCTCCATTGCCCTCCGTCCTTAAACTCCGTTACTAATATGATAAGCTCTAATGTTGCTCGAAAAGCCGAACTTGGTCTTAAAAACACGGTTACACGGTTACAGTAGAGTTGACCAGTTGAATCGTACGTGTAGCTATAGACAATCTTCGGCCGCGACTTGAGCATCTGACGCGTTACGTCTTTGCGTCGATTGTTAAGCTAACAAGGAAGCAACAATAAATAATTAAACTTAGACCAACTTTCATAGATCTACATAGCCTAGCCAGTTACTATACTTTATGTTGACACAAATAGTTCCAAAAGTCACAATAAAACGTAATAAATACTGGCCTGTTGAATTTATAGTATAATTTCAGACGTCGTCGGTCTGTTAGATAAGATTTATACATAAGAGATTGCGCCTGCGAGCTGCGCTGCGCGGAGCGACCCCATTGCTTGCAAAATACCTAAAACCAGCCTAGTATGGGCTGGCTACTATCCTGTCAACACTAAGCTTGTGTTCGCATTATGTATTACAAGATCTTTCACAATACTATACCTTTTTCGGAGGCAACGTAAATGGCTAGTTGGTACGGTCTGTTTCAAATCGTCAAAGGTAATTGTAAAATCTCACAGTAAATTATTCAAAATCCATTCTTAGTGTTTCTTTAAATTATGCTCCATATAAAGTTGTGCGATTACTTATGCCTTGTGAAGTATTATACACTCAACAGCAATGAAAACGTATGGAAAATCCTATACAAAGTGACCAGTTTTCATTGCTGTTGAGTATACTTTGATACTTTACACGACATAAGTACTCCCACGATTTAGAACCAATAAAATCCAGAGCTGATTTTATTATTTTTTACTCAAAAGGTATTTTTTAGCAACAACACGAAGAACTTTTCAAAATTTTCAAAGGGGATGAAATCTTCCGGGGTAATAAAAATATTCAACGGGTTATTGATCCATACGCCTACCTTGCCGACAGCACATCTTTTGATACGCGGACATACCAAAAAGTGCATACAACGTATATAACACTAAATAATTATAACGTGCATAACATGATGGTATCACCGAAAGCCTACTCGAGCATCAAAACAATTTTGCAAAGGAATTACCTTACTTCGATTATCTACGGCCATTACAACAGCTACTAAACGGAGCAAGTTAGCGCAATAAACATTGTCGCTAGCCTTTAAGGTCGTTCAGACTTTGTAGCTTAAGATTATCTAGACCGGTCGGTTGATTAGTCGCGGAATATAATGTAAACGGTGGTGATTTACTAATGTGATGAATGTTCACATTATGCTGTTGCGGTTAAACAAATGGCGATATAGAACAGGACACAGAAAAGGCGTCAAAGGCCAAGATGAAGA
This sequence comes from Aethes cnicana, assembly GCA_963971205.1. Taxonomy (NCBI): domain Eukaryota; kingdom Metazoa; phylum Arthropoda; class Insecta; order Lepidoptera; family Tortricidae; genus Aethes; species Aethes cnicana. The sequence goes on from OZ020286.1 coordinate 11,036,320, forward strand.
GAGATGAGACCATCCAAGACCATCAGCTGGTTTCCCTAGGATACGATGGAAAACAAATAACTGGAGAGGGAACAGTAGTACGATTTGAAGGAGGCCTTCTTTCAGCAGTGGATGAATACGAGTTGAATAAGAAAATGAGCGACAGAGTACCAAAAAAATCAATGATATAGATAAGGTAGATGATGTCATTGCCGTGATTAGTCTGCTCGTACTCAGTGAAAATATTTGACAGATCAAATATACTTTGATCATGAGGAAACTTTTCGTGTGTTTAGTAAAGTTATCTTGTTTGTATACTTGTAATCAGTCACTAAGTATAATTTAAAAGTAAACCTAAATACCTTAAGAATGTCATTTTTAATAAAATTGTAATAAGATTGTACTTATCTTACGATTTTTTTTTAATAAGGATTTTTGAATTTGAATTTGAATTAGCCTTCGACAGCTGTGTCTGTGGAATTAGTAAAAACAGAGAAACTTGAATTATATTGTACCTAATCATATAATTAATTATTTATAACAAAGAAGTTAGATTTTTTGTTGCCACTTTTGTGTTGGTGATGATCGGAAATGATTCACTTTTTTAGTATACCTACTAATTCCCAACCTGAATCTATTGAATATTTCAAGTCCGATATTGGTCATTTTCCTTAATATTTCACATCTAAATTACAGCAGTGTCTCATGACAGCTATTACCGCGGTAATCAGTCTTACAAATAGGCTCACACCGCCGTGGTTTATGCAACTGACAATCATAATGACAGTCTTATCTTGGAGGTGTTTAATCATAGGGAACAATATAATGACCGCAAACGATACAGACTTGAGCTTATGAAAATCAATGAAATGTTATGTTTGGTAGTGGTAGTAAAATGTCACAATTAAGCAGGTTCGTTTGCCTAATCATTAAAGGAGGCCTTTCAGAAATGTTCTACTTATTTCCTTTTACCTTTCTTGCCTTGGATAATACTTAAATACCAAAAAGTACACTAATGTTCTTCTTATATTTTTATTTCCTGATGAAAAAGGGAGGGGTGTTATAAGTATAAAGAAAATGACGAGTGTTTATATCGTATCTGTGTGCCTGTATGCGGCAACGGCAGAACCAATTTTGTTTGATATTTTTTTTTGTTACGTACTAGATGAGTTAATCGAAAGTGTTCTTGTGTGTGAGTATCTATGTATGTTTGATGAAAATTGAAGTAACTAGTTCTAAAATTATCATGCCCTTTCGTATGTCCTCGATGATGGATGTAACTCAGGGGTATTTTCAATTATGTACAGGTATACTTGAATATTGAATGTGTTGCCAGTGATGGACTTATGGATCCGAGACGTGGGCGCTTACGATGGGCCTCATAAGAAGGCTCAAAGTCACTCAGAGGGCAAGGAGAGGGCTATGCTCGGGGTTTCTCTGTGTGATAGAATCAGAAATGAGGATATCCGCAGTAGAACTAGGGTCACCGACAAAGTCCGAAGAATTGCGAGCCTTAAGTGGCAGTGGGCGGGACACATTGCTCGCAGGACTGATGGCCGATGGGGCCAGAAAGTTCTCGAGTGGCGCCCGCGAACCGGGAGATGAGCTATCGGTAGGCCTCCAACAAGATGGAGCGACGACCTTTAAGGTCGCGGGAAACCGATGGAAGCAAGTAGCACAGGACCGGTCTGTGTGGCGAGCCTTGGGGGAGGCCTATGTCCAGCAGTGGATGTCTTTCGGCTGAAATGATGATGATGATGATACTTGAGTATCCTAGAAGCTATCTGATGTTAAATAGGCAATTACGCATTGGAGCCTAAGCACTTCCAGCGACTTGCCGACTCTACAATTCACGGTACACTTGTCTTTTTAGGCACGTATTTTGCCATATCTATTAAAATTATTAACTATCTAAGGTCTTGATCGGAAGTCTCGCCAGTGGCCGGCGCCGGCGCTGTCAGCGTGACGAGCGGCGCCCGCGCTCGATCGAATAATCGCAGTTATTCCGCCGATTTTCCGTAACTGGTTAACGAGGTTGATATGTATACGGTACCGGAAGAAAATTGAACTTCACGCTTTTGTATCTTAATCCTTTATATTCATAGTTTCCACTAGCTTCTGCTCGCGACTTCGCCCGCGTGGGATTCGGTTATCGCGCTCTCGCGGGACCCCAACTATCTCCATGCCAAATTTCATCTCAAGCGGTTGAAGCGTGAAGAGGTAACAGACAGATAGACAGAGTTACTTTCGCATTTATAATATTAGTATGGATATCAACGTTCGGCGTCTTCCCGGTCATGGTCATGTTCATTCTAAGACCTATAAGAGATATATAAGTTTAAGTCTAGCTACTTTGATAATTGAAAGCATCACTTCAACGTAATATCTTATATATCTCCCCCATTTTCATCCCCTCATTCATTCTCGCATCCATCGGATTCCTCTTTTTTCATCTTCTTTCAGTATTGAAGGAATTTACAGCCTCATCAGCACACTTTCGACTAGAACTTGAAAAGCTTTATGTTACTTAATTAGGAAAATAAAATAAAGATCGGAAATCGTAATCTAGAGTTCCGTGATTTCCAGCATTATAGTAAAGTACATAATTAATTGTTAGTAATTTATTTGTAATTAAATATCTTTACATTTAATGTCATAATGTTTATCCCGTATTGTATATTTATAATTATACATATAAAGTGTAACATTCGCATACCTGGTCAAGGCAACTCGGCATTCAGTTGCAATACTTGCAATTATGCATGGGTACATGTGTAATAAATTAAACAGAGTACAAATTGCAACTTGGTACTTTCAATGTTTTCTAGGCTTCTAGACGTTATTTGAAACAAGTAACGCACCATTTGGCCACCAACTCTATTTTAATACCATAATTACCACTTCTTCAACTTTATGCGAATGTCATGATTTATTTATTTATCTAGTCTGCACTGCTGGGCAAAGTCCACCCCTTCATTCTTCCACGCATTTCGGCACAAGGCAATGTTTGGCCAATCCTTTTTCAAGGTGTCCAGACTGTCCAGTTCATCTCGCCATCGGGTCCTGCCGCGTCGCCGAACTCTGTTTATTGGAACCCATTCTGTGGTTGACTTGGCTATCATGAATCATACATTCATAAATTCAGCAAACTGAGCATATGGGCACTCTTAAATGCTACTCATCAAATACAAGTAAGCAAGTTCCGGCTGTCTGTAAAATATCTTAAATATCATCAATACAAGTGAGCAAGTCATAATAAGCGTCCGGTTTCACCTTCAAAATTTATAAAATAAACGGGAATTTTTAAAACAAAAAATGCGCTATCGTGCGTAAGAATAGTAAATGAGTTGGACTTAACACTTCTAATATCTGAGCACTCAACAAGTCGGTATGTATGTAAATTAATTTGTAGTTACTAACGATTGATTCATAGTCCTCGCTCCCCGTTTACTTAAGCTCCGAATAAATGGCATTCTCGGAATAATCAGCTGTGAGATCTCGAATAATCTCAATTGAGATCGATCGAGTATCGATCGGATACCTACAGATCGCGGCGCAGTCCACTCGCGTGTTCCGAGCAATAGAATTTTAATTGCTCAATACACAATTAATAGTGTTATAAATCGTTTCTATAATTCAAATAGTAACACACTTATTGAAATAAATGTGTTTCATTAAAGAGTTATTTCGATTCCATTTGATATTGTGGAAAATGGAGATTTAATGAAGTGATTAATTAACTATTTACAGTTCTTTCACGCAATAAGCGGAAGCGATGAGCGTCTTCAGAATACTTCTTCTTCGTTTAGACTAGTTAGCATCATAAAATGCAATTTATAAGCGTAATATATTAAGTATCTCTGTTTTTTTGTTGCCGAGACGTTCTTCAGACCAAAATTTTATAGTTGGGTTAAAAGTAGATGAAAAAACACGCTGAAACGTGGTACACACTATGATCATGCATGCCGTGACATCATGGCGAAACTTGGCCTGACACATTTGGAGTGACAAGCAGACAGGCAGTCTCTCACCATATGTATAAGAGATAGACTTAGATGATATTAGATCTATTTATTTATACCCTTTTTTTAATTATCATAATCAACCCTCAAGGGCTATTTTAAGCGCCAAGTCGAGACTAAAATATCAAAAATTAATTCAAGTGTAAAGTTCACATTAAATCAAAGGATTATGATATCGCGATATCGAAAAGCCTGCTGCGCACTCGGCCGTTAATTACCGGCTTTTAACCAATGAAGGCATATCTATCCTTAACGTGTGGCACTTTAGCTATCCCTTACTAACTTATCGAGATAGACAAGGAGAGGTCTGAACCGTCAGAGTTTGTCGTCTTGAGTTTAGAATCAGAGTTAATGTAGTTAGTGAGCCCTTGGCGCCATACGCCTACACAATTTTGCATGTATTCGTTTAGTATAGTAGGTACTAGCCAACACAGGTTCATATGTATAATCTGTATACATATACGTATATGTGTAGTTTTTACCTAAATATGATAAATGATAATGTACTTTGACTAATCGTTACAGCGACGTCAGTGGTCTAGTTTTGAAATGGTTTGCCTAAGTGTCAAAGTTAAAGTGTATCTCTGGCCGGCCATTTTCTCGTGTTACGATCAATCATGTTTGCCGATAGTAAACGATAGCCAAGTATAATTTAGTGCTGCAATAGAAAATCAAATTAGACTTTGTATCTTTTTTTTCTGGGCTGGCCACGTCATTCGTATATGCATTCAGAGAGGACTTCTATTGCTAATCAATGGATGCCACATAATGTCCACCGGCGGCGGGGAAGGCCCAGGTGGAGATGGCGGGATGACCCGGGGCATCATTAGAGTACATGCATAGGGATACAAGATTATCCATAGACCAGATAAGGATAGACAGTCTCCCAAATTTTGAGAGATAGCAATACACTCGTACAATACAATGCTAGAAAACGGTACTTATTCCACCTGTGCGTCTTGCTCACACACGTTCACGTTTGGACTCTGTTATCTCAGTTTATGCTCCGTACGACATCCGAGCTTTCTGATTTACTGACTCACTTAGCCGTCACTTTGGCGCACCGAATAACAAGTTTATCCGAAAAGAGATGATGAAATTCCTATTCCGTTTCCTATAGGATCACTTCGCGCAAACCGAGTTTTGAACCTATGATCTTTGCAAGAGAGGCAATATTCGTTAGGTCAAAACCCTACGTTGATGGAACACTTTCATGTGGTTTTTAATTAAAAATAGTGTAGGTACAGTTATCCCTAATAGACTTTTGTCCGCGAGGGCGTGTAAATTTCCATTAGATGAGTAGTGGCTAACACAAAAAAATACAAATATGTAATACTTATTTTGTTTTTATGAAGCCAGCCTTTTATGAGAACTGTCTTGGATTGCAGCAACAGTTTGCAATGCTACTTGTGTATGAGGCTCCTTAGTGAGTATTGTTACAAGACTTACAAGCCCATTACAGAATGCTATCATAAATTTCTCTCGGCTCCTTCAACATATGTTATTTAAAATCATCCTTGAGTTAACTACGCATTGTTGGATTTTCTCTTTTATTAGCCTTTATTTTGCCCTTTGAGATGACTTGCATTGCAATAAAACGTACCTTACCGTGTATAAAACTAACTTAGGTAACTGCACCGAAAACGGCTGGACCAATTCGGATATTATTTTTTTAATAATTGTTGCATCCTGGGATGTTAAAAATTAAAGTTGGCAAAAATGACGTTGAGTATAGTAAAAACTTGATAAATTTTCATTCAGTTGTCGACCTTATGCGTAGTACATACACAGCTACAGATAGGTACATATAACATAGAGTTAAAACACCCTGCTTCGTGGGTTGAAAATAACTTAACTCTTTTCCGATAGAATCTTGTAAAATTATTGAAATTTGAGAGCCATGGTGGCCTAGTGGTTCGAAGTCCTCGCATGCAGAGGATTGGGGGTTCGATTCCAGCTCGCAACTTTGAGTTTACTTATATGTGAAATTCAATTTGAATTTACCACTGAGCTTTTCGGTAAGAAAAACATCGCGAGGAAACCTGCACGCATCTGCAAAGAAATTCGAGCATATCCCAAGATGCCCCAAGGAAGTCCCCAAACCGCACTCGCGCCTGCATGGACTATATCTATAGCCCAATCCAATAGTCCCTCTCGTGACAACTTGAATTTCTTCGCAGATGTTTCCAGGTTTCCTCACGATGTTTTCCTTCATCAAAAAGCTCAAGTATACTAGTATATTATCTATGGAATTTCAGTATATCGGAAACACCTGTAGCCTACATTGCACCAACTAATAATTAATAGCGGCTAAATCTCGTAATTGGTCTCGAATCGACAGCTGTAGTTACAATTTATTTAAATTTTCTGAGTTAATCCGGAATTCCCATTTAATTTCCTAACGGTTAGTTTAATGTATTAATTAATTACCTTCATTATAACACCTTGACTGCGTTACAATATAACCCATACATGTTTTCCTGATCTTTTTGTTCTGTCCTTTATTCTCCATTGTATTTGTGTGGTGTTCAATAAAGAGTATTTGTATTGTATTGTATTACTGGTGCGGCAGTGGTTTCTTATACATAGAAAAGTTGGAAAAAATCAAGTACATATTTGTGTTTATCTCTTTATATTCTAAAAATTTGAACCTGGCTTCTGGTGTGCCTGCTTACATTATTTCGCAACAATAAATAATTTACATTATTAGCGGCATCAATGCAATGATACCTTTTAATGCGCAACAGTGTCATCAAATCAATCATCTTATTTATTCACGACTATTTAATATTTTATAAACAATATATTTAGTTTCTCCTTTATTTTTCTGTACATACTTATTTGTCTACTCATGAACTTGTTTCCTCTCCACTACTCAAAGGTTAGCTGGAAGAAATTCCTTCTAGGGATAAGCTCGCCTTTGTACATGTGTCTCTTCTCCGCATTGAAAATTTAATTTTGTGTGTTTTTATTCTGTACAATAAAGTGTTTGTTCGAGCCCATCGTAATTCGGAACGCACCCGATCGGAGCGAAACGTTTCTTGTCTGTCATGAACTGTCACTTGAAAAACGAACTTGTCTTTTCATTGTTGGAATCGTGGCGTGTGTTAAAAATTGAACTTTTGAATTGGATAGTTATATACCGCGGCAACGCGAAGTGCGTATGTTTTGGTCTGCGAGATTTGTCGCCAGTTGAGTTGTGTTTTGTATGTAATATCATAACATTGTCGGGAGTGCGACTTGGTGCGCTTGTTTGGTGCGGCGAAGCTGTTCTCAACACCTTGGAGTGAGGATAGTGTCCTAGGCGAGCTTCTAGATGGGTACCCAGATAGGTAGCTAGCTTAGGGGTTTGGCAGCAGCGCGAAAAACGATGGACTTGAGGTAAACTTAGTCTGTAAGTTTCGTATTTAGGTTAGGTAGGAAAATTAAGATCCACGAACCGTGGACGTTCAGAGCAGCTAGGCTGTGATAAGAACATTGATGGTAGCAGAGCTGTGGTTGTTTCCATGTGATTTGATAAAAACCCGTGTTTTTTTTGGACAATTTTAAGTTGAAACGTGTTTTTGAGGTTATGTTAACATGCGTTTTTCCATATGAAAAATTTATTGAATTTACCAAATTACTGCGTAATACAAGCTATTTGGGGTGTTAATTGGATAAATTAATAAACTTGTGAAACTATATTTTAGTGTTTGGGTGTCGCCGGCAGGCTGTATTGTACACAAATCATTGAATTTTGAATTCCTATTTTAATAATAAATTTATTTTATAATTTGCACAAACCATTATAGAACTATAATAGTTGTTGTTGTATATTGGTGTGCGATGCACAATTAATGTGATCCTATTTGTTTGAGCTGAATCGACTTGCATTTTTGTATTTTACCTCCGGAAAGTACTCGGTAAGATTTAGCTTAATTTAAAATTAATATCTTATTGTTGCAAGTGCTAATAGGCTGGTTGTTATTGCCTTATGTTTGTGCTGGTTAAGTTGGAAGGCAATCTTATAATTGGAAATTCACTAGGTTGACCATAATTCATAGGTTTTTTTTTAATTTAATTTAAGAGTTTTGTTTAAGTAAACCCGTGGTCACGTTGATTGAATCGGGGTACTATGGCTAGCACGTCTAGGTCCGTTTTGAGGTCGGAGCTCAGATGGTTTGCATCTGGAGCGGCATTGGTTGACAGACCGGACCGGGTTGAGGCACTGTTGGCCAGACATGCAGACGTGCCGACGCGCTTGGAAAGGGTGTACCGTGCCATGGAGGGCTACCTGAATGCGGTTCAACAAGTTGGCTCAACGGATACATCCACGGGTCAAGAAGAGTTGAGAGGGGTTGAAGCGGACTTTGACCAATGCCTGGATCTGGGGGATCAAATTGTACAACGGGCTGCGGAGATTCTACAGGCTCGGGCCAGCGGGGTCCAGAGTGACGGAAAGCCTGTAGTCACAAATATGAATCCCGGATTGGCAGCTCGGTTGCCCGCCATACAGCTTCCCACGTTCAATGGAAATCTGGACCAGTGGACTAGTTTCACTGATTTGTTTGACAGTCTGGTCCATGCTCGGACTGATTTGACAGCTTCCTTGAAATTGGCTCAGTTGTTGTCGTCTTTGGAGGGGGAACCGCGTGAATTGGTCGCGCATTTGTCGGTCACCGACGACAACTATGAAACCGCGCGCACATTGCTGAGGGACAGATATCACAATGTGCGACGGCTCGCGGATGCCCTAATGGGCAAACTTTGGAACATTCCCAGGATCGCTCAGGTTTCAGACATCCGGGTAAAAATGCTGAATCCTGTTTTGACAGCGACCAAGGGTTTAGAAAAACTGGGTTTTCCCGTGGACCAATGGTCCTACATATTATTGAGTTTTTTGTTGAACCGGTTGCCTGCTGACGTTCGGGCACGTTTTGAACACCGCTACGGTGGAGATAGTGCTCAGCACCTACCGGCCTTCACCGACTTGGTGGAGTTGTTGGAGATTGAGTGTCGAAGGGCCGACACCTCCAATGCGTCACCCCCTCCGAGACCATCTGGTTCCTACCCGGGTCAGATGAGATTTGGATCTCAAGGGGGAAACAGGGGAAAATCGGGACCACGACCGGCGGGCCCCCGACAATATAATTTGGGTACTATGGACCCTGACCTCTGCTTGTACTGTCGGAACCCAGGTCATCGGATACCTGCGTGTCAGAAGTTCCTGGCCCAGAGGGTTGAGGGTCGACGCAATATCGCCAAGGATAGGCAGTGGTGCTTTGCTTGTTTGGGCCCTCACTTTGCAAGGGACTGCACCCACCCCCAGGCGTGCAAGTCATGTGGAGGGAAGCACCACGCCATTCTGTGCATGAACCGCAGCGGAGTCAAACCCCCCCCCTGCGCAGGGTTCGTCCTCCCCCCCTGTCCGGAGTCCGCCCCAGGCAGACCAGGGGTACTGGGTGCCCAGGGAAGGCGGGGAAGGACGCCGGAGTCCTCCGAGGGGTCCCTCCTTAGGGAGGGGCACCCCTCCCCCCCCGCCTTCACAGAATTATGCGGCTGTCGCGCGCGCACCCGCGCCCCCACGAGGGGGGCCCACGGGCGGGTGCCGGCGATCAACGCCGCCCAGGTCGGCGCCACGGATGTCGCCGCCGCTTGTTGAGCGGCCCCGCCTGGAATCGCGGCCTCCGAGGTACCAAGGCCGGATATGGACGTACCAGACGCCGCAGACCGCTCGGCCAGCCCGACGGGCCTACCAGCCGGAGTGGGATCCGCTCGACCGGTTCGAGCGGTACCCCCCTGCCGAGCAGGAGGCTTCGTTGTATCCCTGTTAGGGATACGCTGCCCAGGCATCAACCACCGCCACCCCCCTCGAGACCGTGTTATTGCCCACGGCCTCTGTTTATGTCTGGGGTCCTGGCGGAGGATCAGTCTGTGTGCGTGCCCTATTGGACACGGGCGCACAGGGCTGCATTGTATCCAGGAGGTTGGTGCAACGGCTGGGCTTGAAATTGGAACACCACCCGGAAGGTGTGCGTGGGGTAGGCAATACCATAGTGTCAAACCTGGTTGGGCAGGTCACTTTCACTTTTGGTCAGAGCCCTACTTCCCGTGCGAGGATTACAGCTCCAGCACTGGTGCTGGAGGAAGTAGTGGGGAAGCTCCCCCAAGTGAAACTGCCACCAGAGATTCGGCGTTTGACAGCTCACTTGAATTTGGCTGATGCTGGCTTTGATACCCCTAGCCCGGTTGACGTGCTGCTGGGTGCTGACGTCCTAGGGGGCATACTGTTAACCAGCAAACGGACATTACAGCCTGGTGGCCTTATGGCTTTGGACACCAAGTTTGGGTATACTGTAATGGGTCCAGTGTCCACAGTTTCCACGCCTCCTGCTGAGGAGAGCTGTTTGGTTGGAACTGCGCTCTCGGAAGCCGTGCAACGGTTCTGGGAGATTGAAGAGCCGCCCACTGTGTCGCGATTAAGTCCTGAGCAAGAGGAATGTGAACTGTTTTATCAGAATAATACTGGTCGCCTCCGCTCAGGTCGGTTCATAACTCGACTCCCTCTACTTACTCATCGACCACCCCTTGGTGCTTCTCGCGCGTTGGCTGAGAAGCGGCTGGTTTCGATGGAACGCCGCATAAGAAGAGACCCGGTCTTTCGGCAGAAGTACGTTGATTTCATGAGGGAGTACGAGGATTTGGGACATATGTCGGTGTCTCGCAGGGATTGGAGTACGGTGGAGCACTATTTTCTCCCCCACCATGCGGTATTGAAGTCACCGGACTCCAAGATTCGAGTGGTTTTTGATGGCTCTGCCCCCACCTCGACTGGAGTGTCCCTAAACCAGTGTTTGCATGCAGGTCCTAAACTGCACAAGGACATAACTGACATCCTCACGAACTTCAGGAAGCATCAGGTCGTGTTTGTAGCCGACATCCGGATGATGTTTCGGCAGACAGTGATACACCCTGATGACCGTCGGTATCAGCTGATTTTGTGGCGTGAGAGCCCTGATGAACCGATGTTGGTGTACGAACTGAATACGAATACTTACGGCCTAAAGAGTAGTCCGTACATTTCTATTCGTACTTTGATGGAATTGGCGACTCGAGAGCGATTGAGGTTCCCTCGAGCGGCGGCCATTTTGGAAAGGGATTTGTTTGTGGATGACGTGTGCACCGGGGCCAATAGCATTGAAGACGCCTTGGTGTTACGGGATGAATTGATTGGACTCTTGCAGACTGGTGGCTATGAGTTGCGAAAGTGGTTGTCCAACTCACCGGCACTTTTGGCCGGCCTCCCAGAGGAGCACCAACAGGATCCGCACCTTTTTGAAAATGCTGAGAATCCGCACATGTTATCCATCCTTGGCGTGCAGTACCGACCAGTCCAAGATGTGTTTACCTACCGGGTCGAATTGGATTCCCCGAAGGTCTGGACGATGCGGCTTGTACTGTCCACGGTGGCCAGAACGTATGATCCAAACGGATGGATTGCGCCGGTAGTATTCACGGCCAAGGCCTTCATGCAGCGCCTGTGGACAGCCCAACTGGGTTGGGATGACCCGCTTTCCGGAGACTTGTTGAGCGATTGGGAAGCTTTCTTCGCTACGCTCCCGGAAATAAACCAGGTCGAACTGCCGCGTAAGCTGTTACCTGCAGGGAAATGTAGAGCAACTCTGCACGGGTTTTGCGACGCCTCCGAACGAGGGTTTGCAGCTGCCGTCCATTTGCGAACGGTCAGCTCCGACGGAGCGGTCGATGTAAATTTGGTAATGGCGAAGAGCAAGGTAGCGCCCCTTCGGACACGTTTGACGATCCCGAAGTTGGAATTGTCGGGCGCAGCGCTTCTCGTGCGCTTGTTGAACCACGTAGCTTCTACATTGAAGGACACGGTGGACCTTGAGGAGAGCGCCTTCGCCTGGAGTGACAGCCAAATTGTGCTGTGTTGGCTGAAGTCGTCAGTCCATACCTTGGAGGTCTTTGTGGCTAACCGTGTTTCGCAGATCCAGAACTCTGAGACTGCTTTGATTTGGAGACACGTACCAGGTGAACTGAACCCAGCGGACGTGGCGTCCAGGGGTTGCAAGGCACCTGAGCTCGTGGCCCACCCCCTGTGGTGGAGGCCAAGCTGGTTGTTGGAATCGGATACACACTGGCCTACCAGTTGTGTCATTGCGACCCCATCGTCGGGATTGAAGGTCCACGTTGTCGAGACAGCTCCAGTGCCGGACACTGCGTGGCTTCTAGAACGCTATAGCTCTCTCGACAAACTAGTTGGAGTAACCGCTTGGGTCAAACGATTTATCCACAACTGTCGCCATCCTGAAGACCGGTCACACGGTAGTGTTCTCGCTGTTGAAGAGCGTACAGCAGCCCTCCATCACTGGACTCGAGTGGTGCAGGCAGAACACTTTGGGGACGTATTGGATACCTTACGGAAAGGTCGCCCCAAACTTAGGAAAGCGACAGCACACCTCAACCCGTTCATTGATGAGTCGGGAATACTCCGGGTTGGAGGGCGTCTGCGCAATGCTAACTTGCCCTATTCGGCGCGCCACCCCATATTGCTGCCTAAGAAGGGCCAATTGGTGGAGTTGTTGGTGACGGATCGCCACTTGAAGAACTCTCATGCTAGCTGCAATGCACTCTTGGGCATTTTGCAGCGAGAGTTCTGGATATTGAACAGTCGACGAGTTGTACGGAGCATCGTGTTTCGGTGCTTGCCTTGCTATCGACTCAAGGCAGCCACGATGCAGCCTCAGATGGGTGACCTGCCCCCTGACAGGGTCACTGAGGCTAGAGCTTTCTTGAGGGTAGGGACAGACTTTGCGGGACCATTTTGGGTCAAAACGTCGCGACTTCGGAATGCGAAGGCTGTGAAAGCGTACTTGTGCGTTTTCGTCTGTCTGTCAACCAAGGCTGCTCATCTTGAAGTAGTTGCTGATCTTTCGACGGAGGCCTTTATTGCGGCTTTGGATAGATTTGTATCCCGAAGGGGATGTCCGTCTCTGATCCGGTCGGATTGTGGAACCAATTATAAGGGTGCCGACCGTTACTTGCAAGATGTAGTTAAGTTTTTGCGGGAGAATGATACTTGTATTGGCACGGCCCTCTCCCGTCGGGGTATCACGTGGAAATTTGACCCTCCCGGATGCCCCCACTGGGGTGGAATTTTCGAGGCTCTTGTTAAGCAAGCCAAGGCTCATATGTATAGAGTAATTGGTCAAACTATTTTGACATATGAGGAGCTCGCGACGCTGTTTTGTAGAATTGAGGCGATCCTCAATTCCCGTCCGTTGTGTCCGCTCAGCTCCGACCCAAATGACCTGGAAGCGTTGACTCCAGGCCATTTCTTGATTGGTCAACCACTTGTAGCATTGCCAGAACACCCCCTCAGGGAAGTAGCCTACAATCGTTTGTCGCGCTATCAGATGCTGCAACAGATGGGTCAGAACTTTTGGGCCAGATGGTCATTAGAATATCTGCATGTTTTGCAGCAGCGCCTCAAGTGGACTGACAAAACCAATCCCCCCACTGTTGGAGACCTCGTGTTAGTTAAGGATGCTAACCTACCGCCACTGCGTTGGCGCCGGGGGCGCATTGTTAACTTGTTTCCCGGTAAGGACGGGACCCCTCGCTTTGCTGAGGTCATGGTTGGGGATTCGGTTCTCAAGCGAGCGGTAGCAACTCTATCGCGACTTCCTCTAGTTTAGCGGACCGGCTTAAAGGCCTGTCCGAGGCGGGTGATTGTTCGAGCCCATCGTAATTCGGAACGCACCCGATCGGAGCGAAACGTTTCTTGTCTGTCATGAACTGTCACTTGAAAAACGAACTTGTCTTTTCATTGTTGGAATCGTGGCGTGTGTTAAAAATTGAACTTTTGAATTGGATAGTTATATACCGCGGCAACGCGAAGTGCGTATGTTTTGGTCTGCGAGATTTGTCGCCAGTTGAGTTGTGTTTTGTATGTAATATCATAACATTGTCGGGAGTGCGACTTGGTGCGCTTGTTTGGTGCGGCGAAGCTGTTCTCAACACCTTGGAGTGAGGATAGTGTCCTAGGCGAGCTTCTAGATGGGTACCCAGATAGGTAGCTAGCTTAGGGGTTTGGCAGCAGCGCGAAAAACGATGGACTTGAGGTAAACTTAGTCTGTAAGTTTCGTATTTAGGTTAGGTAGGAAAATTAAGATCCACGAACCGTGGACGTTCAGAGCAGCTAGGCTGTGATAAGAACAGTGTTACTTACTTAATTACTTAATTTGATTAAGTTTGTCATATTTAGCAGTTGCAAATGACAGTCACCTGTATAACAAAACCATAGAGAACATGCAAGGAATATCGCCACATACATAAAATATGATTACACTTATCAGGCATGAGTGCCTTAATTCTGCCTATATTACCGTGTCTGTCACATAAAGGATATTGGGGTTTAGGGCACATCAAAAAGTTTGATAATAATATAGAAAATGCATCATAGGTCCTTCGCCCACTGCGACTTTTTGTACCGATGCTGCCGCGCTACTCATATCGCTATCCTTTTTACTCTTTGATGTCAAAAAGGATAGCGATATGAGCGATAATCCCCTATTGGAGTCACTGGCGCACGAAGTAGCTCGAATAGTGTCAATGTTCGGTTGCAGTAATTTATTTATTTGATAATTATTCAAACTGTTTGTCGGTTTGAAGATTAGTGTAACTTTATGGTTTGCGTGGGCAGGGAATCGTTGCAGATTATACAATCAACAGCAATAAAAACGAGTCACTTTGTATAGGATTTTGACCCGTTTTCATTGCTGTTGAGTGTATTAACATTATTTTGTATTTTAGCGGCAATGATAATGATATTGTCAGCTTATGATAGGGAGCGGAGGTGTCGCGCGCGACTGTGTAACGCGGAAATATGTGTGTAGGAATGTTTGAAAGAATAGTACATTATTGCAGAGGCCGCCAAGTAGCGCATTGCCGGACGAGTCAGTTAGAAGGCTGAGCGAAGCGAAGCCTTCTATTAGTACGAGTCCGGCAATCGCAATTGCGGCCGAGGTATACGAGTATATAATGTTTTTCTCAAACAGCGAGGAAATACGTAAGGTCAGTCGGGGCAAGTGCGCCAGGATGGGGGTTAGTGCGCCTAACATAAATTATCGAAACCTATAAATATTACTCAACTAGTAGTTGGCTGCTGTTTACAAGGCATAGGGGCGAAATAAATTTAGGCGCACTTACCCCACATCAGTATTTACTACTTCCATGATCGTGGATGATTTGGCCATGGAAGTTGTACTTATTACCTCCATGGATTTGTCAGTTTCGGGGCAAGTGCGCCAGGATGGGGTAAGTGTGCCTAACATAAATATATCGAAACCTCTAAATATTACTCAACTAGTAGTTGGCTGTTGACAAGGCATAGGGGCGAAATAAATTTAGGCGCACTTACCCCACATCAGTATTTACTACTTCCATGATCGTGGATGATTTGGCCATGGAAGTTGTAGTAAATACCTCCATGGATTTGTCAGTTTCTCTACAGAGGTGTCTCAAATAGCAAGCGAATTAAAAAAAAATACACGACAATAATGTTTTTGCTGGCCAAGGCCGGCAATGGACAGCCTCGCGTCTTCCTTTTTTGAAAGTAACACGAACATTTCCGTGCATGTTTGAGAAAAGAAACTTTATGGCCATAAATAAATAAACGTATACAAGGGGAACTTAAAACTTAGGTTAGGGGAAAGACAGTGGTACCACCCAGGACAGACTTAGCACCAGGCCCTACCACTAACAAAACCTTGTTATAGTAGCTTCGTCTCACGACTGCGGCCGAGCCATGGTTGTAGTGGTGACGCGTGTGAAGCGGAGACAGCGAGACCGTATATGTGTATCCACTCACACTACCATGGTTCACCCGTGTCGTGAGATGAAACAACTATACCACACTAGTCTTCTCAATTTTTGTATAGGTATATGGTGCAGAGACCTGGACTCTTAAGAGGGTTTACTCGGAAAGTTGGCAACGTCGCAAATAGCTGTCAAATATTTCGCTGTTTTCATGAATTCCTGAATATTACTAAATGAAAACATGAATTATCGCTCTATGGTTGAATAAAACATTAAGAATGGATTGCAACTGTTATCATAGGAACACGAAGTTTTTAGTATTATGGAAGTAGTATCTTTTGAAAACTTTCCAGCGCAGTTTCCATGCATTTTAATGTAGTCTTATCATTTGAATGCCTAACCAGCAAATATAAAACGAGACGCGTCATTCAATCATAGAATGATATCTTCCTTTTTAATTTTGCAATATTGAGAATATAATAAAAACAGCGAAACATTTGACAGCTATATGCGACGTTGCCAATTTTCGGGATAAACCTTCTTAAAGGATCGCATCGCCTTCGCATCGATGCGTTGGAAATGTGGCGCTGGAGGCAAATGCTCGGTATACACACTCATCGGCTGTACTAACATTTTCAACACCATCAAAGTGATAATTCGCCACAAATGCTTCATTCATCTAAACACATATCCTGTCCCGCATCCTATACGAAACCGCGTGTCTATCGTGTATAACGTCCAAGTGTGACATCACTTCAGTAAACAAAACAATTACTTAACAAATCTTAATACAAATAATTACTAATTGATCAAACTTTATTATCTATTCAGTGAAACCCGGTTGGTATTTCGCACCTTGGATTGCGTGATCAGTAATCACTGGCGTCATATATCTTCTTTTGAAGCTGACTACTGAGTTACACCAATTGAATAGATTGTGATATTATCCAATATAAATAATTGCATAGTATGGATATTATCGTTGTTTCGAAACTTGAAGATGTTTACAATTTGGAGACAAATTTGTAGCTTTTTACATACATACTCGTAGGTAGAGAACTTCTATTATCTAAAGTCCCGCGCCTTCACGTTTCAAAACGCTTCAATTTTTTTATTATTATTTAAAAAGCAACACCAACGCATAGTTGATGGCTGTCTCAGCATGCACACATGTGTTGAGAGTGTTGGTGGTGCTTTTTAAATACATTGAAGCGTTTTGAAATGTGAAGGCGCGGGACATTAGATAGTAGAAGATCTCTAGGTAGAAGACATAATAATAGTAAATTATGGGTTCCATTACTATAATCTAATGATACTCGTAAGATTGTCTGGTTTAGGTTGGACTAACATGAGTACGGACCAAGTTAAAAAGTGATGAAAAAAGTGAGTTATTTTATAAAATGTGATATGAATTTACAAGTACTTAACTGATAACAGTGTGTTCTATTCTAGCTAAGTACGAGTATATCAAGTTAAATGTACATAATGACGATGCAAAATTTATTGTAAAATCCTACTTGAATAAATGTTGTTTTTTTATCTTTTATCTTTATTTTTAACCCTTTCTATTGCGACAAATACTTGAACAACCCAAGTCTGCTAAAGTGAAGGCATTTTTTTAAAGTACCTAAGGCAGTGAACTTTAAAAATAGGTAAGTATTAATATACTTTTGCTGTCAATTAAGTTACAACTATTCCATTTTAAACTGTATTTTGAAGATTATGTTGATTTTGAAGAGTTATTAACTTTCCCATCTTCATATTCTTAAGATTGATTATTCAACAGCACGCGGTCAGTAGTGTTAGCAGTTTCGGCTCATACATTTATTATTTGTCCTATTTTCTGGGTCAAGTGTGCAATAATAGTATCTTCTTTCAAATCATCGCACCATTTACTTATTGGTTTATTGACATCGATTCCAATTTATTTGAACTCTTGAGAGTTCAATTCTTTGTACGACATTGTCAAATTGTACTCTTGGTCCATTGGCGTTTGAATGAGGTTTGTTTCTTCTACATTTGACTTTTTTATATTCATTACTGCGTAATTTTCTATTTAGGTTAGGTTATTGTTCTGATGGTCCAATCTGGGGTTTATTTTAGCTCCTAAATGGCCAAGGCTTAGGTCGCTGTATCCGTTGACCTGATTTGTTTATTGCGTCTCATCTCGACCTCCTGCGATGCAGGGCTTCACTTGAGACCTCAGTGTATGTTTATAAATAAGCAAACGTCTCGATCGCGTTCACGTCTTTTGACAAATGTGTCAATGTGACACTAGTCGTACTGGATGTATCAGTTCTATCATGGTTCTATCATGAATCCATAACGGTTTTATCAGTATAAACATGTCTTAAAGCTTTGACTATAATTATTCTGGTATTCCTTTTCGCTTCGAGTATGAATGGACTATGGACTGACGTAAATCCTCTTGTGATGAGAGGAGGCCTGCACCCAGCAGTGGGAAGCAAATAGACTGTAGTAGTAGCTAGTAGTAGTAGTAGGTAACGTTTGAAGATTTGGCATTACCTGGATTAGATTCGAAGTCATTCAGTTAAAGTTACATGATCATTTCATTTTTTTTTAGCTGGACAGTTGACACCGTTATCCTATGTAATGTTTTTTTCACCCTCCTAGCGCTTTCTTCTGACCCGATTTTGATGAAAGAGTTGTTCATCCATACGTGATACACTGATTATACTGCGAACAAAATTTTTGTATGCACTATTCGACATTTTTTTATCCGCCAATTGAAAAATCAGCCCTTAGTTATCAACTTTAAAATTTCCATTTTAATTACACACTTTTACATATTTCACATTGCCCACATCTGATTATGGCTCAATAGCCGATTGCAGATCATTAAAAGGAAAAAAAAATACAATACCTAACTTAACCATCAACTAAACACGGATACAGAAGTTCAATGAGACTCTCGTCGTCTGTTTGTTTTAGATAATATTAGATCTTTACCTTGTCCTACCTCAATAGCTAGAAGTCCTGCTGTCGCATCAGGCAAGGATATCATGAATCAGTTCCTCGCAAGTCAAATAAAGTCTGTCTAGTTCCTCCTGCACCCTAAAATTTACATACCTATCAATGACGTTAGAGTTAAGGTTAAAAATAGACTGAATCATTTCACAAATATTTGTAGTTATCAGATACGTTACTTGGCGCCGTTCGATAAGATGATAAGACGTTCGCAATTTCAGATGACGTGATGGTAGGTGTGATTGGCGCCGGTGCATGGCGTCATAGGACCCTACGAGGAAAATATTAGATGTTATTAGATGTTATTCGTTTAACTGTAGGCAATAAACTTATAATGGTTTTTCATAGTTAAAGATCTACAAACAGGCAGACAACTTACCTGATGGACAGAGGTCAGAGCCGCCTAGTATACTACTACAGCCTATTTGTTTGCGACGTTTCTTTTATGGGTGCTAGACAACGATATAAATACTTTTATAGAGAAATACTTACATGTAGGGTCATGAACCCCTCCCCCCCCCCCCACCCAAAACTGGACACGTCCCATAGAAAAAAAAAATAGTTGATAAATGCGCGTTAAAAGGCTAACCCGAGGTGGCTTACAGTGGGCCTAAATAGCACAACTTTGGCGAGACTTGAAGTTATTTGTGAAAAAAGGACTCCTTTGATATCTTGGAAAATAAAAGAGTGGCTTAGAATACAATACAATACAATACAAATACATTTTATTAAACACCACACAATTGAGAAAAAAAGGACAGAACAAAGAGATCAGGAAAACATGTTGTTAGGTATACAGCAGGCGGTCTTATCGCTAATAGAGCGATCTCTCCCAGACAACCGAAGAGTTCAAATATGTACATTACATCACATAACCCACCTAATCATCATAATACTTAATACAAAGTAATAAACTTTTCAGACATTGATAATATTGATATCAGGGCCATTTTTGAGTTATCAATGCTTATCATGCACTTAGTTCTATAAATTAATGTAGATTATTTTAATATTAATGGCATGAAATTGCAAAAGATGACTTGGTCTGATAACAATTACTTACCTACGTGACGTTTTAAGAAAGTTATTTCATTATTTCATCATAATACTTACACCTAACTAATATTTATAGAATTTCATTCCATTTTGACAAAGCGCAAATCGTCATGAATTTGTCTTCGTACTTACTTGATGACAAAATTAGAATAACATAAGCCACTTAGGTAACACTTTGTTACCTATTGCTAACAAAGTGAAACTTGTGCCTATGCCTATTTCCCGAAAAATCAAAATATCTATTATCTAGGAGAATCGTAAAACAACAAAACATAGTAAAAGATTCTAATTATGTAGTAAGTAAATACATACCTAAAAGAAAGTTACACAGCAAAAGAAGCAGCCAATCTTAAAATTTCTCCTCCCTTTTCTATTAACCAATCAACTTTAAGTCAAATGTACTTACATTTCACATAAAATTCGATGGGCGTGGCGTTCTACTTTCTACGAGGACAATTCGCGCATGCGCATAATAACACCGACGCCATCTTTCTTTAAGGCGACACTTTACAAAATGATGTATAACTGTGTCACTTTCAACGCCTGTCACCTATTAAATTTGACTATAGCTAAAAACTTAAGTACCAGTCCGACTAAATTAGTTTTTCTCTTTTATAGGAGAAAGTAATTAAGTTACTAAAGTGGGTTGTAACTACACAATACAAAAATTTAGTGTGTTGCCTAGGGTTGCCATCTCCTTAGGTGACAAAGCCGGACTCTGCCCAGAAAAAAGTTGGGTATTTTACCCTAAAAGCATGACATAACCACAACGAGTCAAAAACATAGTTATAAAGCCGGACATTTTTTTAAGTGTTAAACCCCGTTTTTTCCCGTTCTCGTGGGAATTTCGGGAAATCCTCTCCTAGAGATCCCCTACACTACTCAAGGAATCTAAATGCCAAATTTCAGCTTCCTTCGATCAGTACTGACATGACAGAGAGGAGTGATGATGATGATGATTGCTTCGCTCGAGGCTATAACGAAATGCCAAACAAAATCCGGACAGGCCGGACATACATGGACATAGATTTATAAATTTATAATATATAATTTGACATACCAATTGTACCATATTAATCCTATTACTTGTTAACATTATTACTTATTCTGGTATGAAAAGACGATCCGAACGGTGAAACATTTTATTCCTGATTTTCATTTTATTTTTATTTTGTATTCTTTCTGACGATCTCAATGTGAAATTTTCTTATTTTGACATGTAAAATATGCTGTAATTTGATATTGAGAAATAAATGTATATATCTACTCGTATGTCATATGAATATTTGGCCGGACACAACTCGAAAAACATGTCCTGCTAAATACAAAAAGATGGCAACCCTAGTCACACCATAATCAGCATTCCTATTAACGACAACGCCTCGGTTTCATCAAGAAATTGATGTCCGTTAAATTTTACGTGATATTTTTACTACCTATGGAGAAAATGATGTCTCTGTATGGAATGACAGCTCACGTAAAATTTAATGTATAAATAAATAATAATAAATAAATATCTTGGGACATTTCACACATATCGACCTAGCCCCAAACTAAGCAAAGCTTGTACTATGGGTGCTAGAAAACGATATAAACACTTATATAGAGAAATACATACATATATAAATACTAAACATCCATGACTCGAGTACAAACATTCGTGTTCATCACACAAAGTTTGCCCCGAGCGGGACTCGAACCCGCGACCATCGGAACAGAAGGCAGGGTCACTACCAACTGGACCAATCCGGCCGTCAAATCTACGTATCTACGTTAACTTTCTTATGCAACCCAGGTATACATATTATATGTATGTAGGTGTGTAATTATGCGTGTTGTAGAGATCTTCTACTATCTAAAGTCCCGTCCCTCCAAATTCAAAACGCTCAATGTATTTAAAAAGCACCACCAAAAAATGTGTGCGTGTTGAGACAGCCATCAACTATGCGTTGCGAGTGTTGGTGGTGCTTTTTAAATGATACTGAAAAAATTGAAGCGTTTTGAAATGTGCAGGCGCGAGACTTTAGATAGTAGAAGATCTCTACGCAGAGTTGGTAATTAATTAGAGAAGATTCTTTTGAATCAACTGAAAACAAAACCTATTCATGGGCAGCAATTTTCAGGGTTTAGTTGGTTTGTTTTTATTCTTCTTCAGTTTCAAAATATGCTGCCACTAACGACAAAGTTTGCCACGTCTGGCCACTTTTCAAGTATTTTTCTTGAGCTATTGCACTGGCGCCCTTAGCGTACTTTGACCACTTGAACATATATTCATTGATCTATTATAAGTAAAGGATTCACAATCAACCGGAGAAAGTGGTTCGGTGCCCGAACGGCTCCCGTTTGGCGCTCAGTAAATTTGACACTTATAAGTCTCATAGTGTTAGGTTTCCTTTTGTATAAAATATTTATCTTGGCACATTATAAAGAGGCGTTATTAGCATATTGGAACGTTTTTTCTAATGTCAGTTTGCTCCATATATTTTGACATATTCTGTTAGGCAGTGTTCGTCCATATGTTATTATGAGGTCAATGTTTTTCAAGTATTTTTCTTGAGCCATTGCACTGGCGTCCGTAGCGTACTTTGACCACTTGAACATGTATTCGATCGTTATCATTGCAAAAGAATTTATAAAATCTGCAAATATTTCATCACCGATACCGATCTGATCGTTTCCTGCAATTAGTGAAACAATTGTTTATCTTTAATTACCTACCTACACATTGCTTTGTTAGAATTTTCAACTTTGGTTTTTAAATATCTGTGAAATTTAATAGGTGTCGATCATATGGAAGATTGCAGAAAATCCCACATTCATGGAAAGATAATTGATAATTTATTCTGTCCTATTTTAACTATTTTGATTGACCATTCCCACATACCACCAAGGTTTAGTGAAAAGTGGCCTTATTTTCAGATACATCAATAGAAGGTATACTTTAGGTGCCTAGGTACGAATACTTACATAGGAATCGAGTTTCGCCTTTCGATTCGTCGAGTTCGCGCATGCGTAAAATTTCCACCGCCATTTTACGACCCGTTCCATTTCTTTCACTTACTTACCTAAATGTCGTTAGGTATACAAATTAATAGTCAGTAATGTCCGTTTTAGATAGAAAATTAACCCGCCTGGCTTAATTAATCTCGGTTTATTCATGTTGGTGAGGCCCCAATTGTGCGCTACGCTGCGTTGCGCTGCGTTGCCTCGCGTTGCCGTCAACGCTGCGACGACGCTGCAACGTGTTACATATAGGTATGTTTTTATACGTTTTGTTGCGTGCAACGACGCGACGCAGCGCACAAAGTTAGCCCTCATTCACCCTAATAAATATGAATGACATCACTCAGATGGCGGGTCGGTACGGCACGGATTTGAGGCGGGTCCGACCCTTACCGCACCCGACTTTCTGTGTTCTTTTAGGGTATATGTTCAGATGGCAAGCATTTAATCGAGGCATTGATCCCCGATAGCCTCTAGAGTAACCTCATAGACGCCTCTAGTAGCTTGGTGTGGCGGGCGCCCTCAGTGTCTTCTTG